>CAJQZP010000585.1:2977500-3560000 GCA_907164705.1 Parnassius apollo
TACCATATTACAATAATGAAATTACGTGAATTGATCACAACAGAGATAGATATGAAACGATACAGAACATTCCAGCCTTGTGCTGTGTAGACTCCCGAAATGTCAATTGAGGTCACTCCCGTCACTCCACTCTACTAGCTCATGTGCGCGACTTATAATAGTGAACTTTATACCGGGCTTGCTGCGTGGTATTCTGTGTTAGGTGACAGTATTAGTGCTCACATTGTTTTGCGCGAAGCACGCTCTGCCGGGTTACAGCAGACTCACTGTAAAGTTTATTGGACGGTTTTTGTGGTGCAATGAGGGTTTTGTGCGTTCCTGGCTATAAACCGCACAGAGTCATACAAGGTCGGTTTACTGGGGAACTACAATTTATTTATATTCAAACGGTAATTAGAAACAATTACAATTGTTGAATGTTCAGCACATTTGTCAGATGCGGTGTGTATGGAATACTAACGACAATTCAGTTTTGATAACGTAGAATTGATTCTGAATTGAATAAAATAAATCTATTTTCATTTAAACAAATGTTTTGACACGTACCTCTTCCGTTATAGTGAGGATTTATAATAACCACTACGTTTATTTCCTTTACTTGGCCCCATTTTAACACGTTAACAATTACTGAAATATATAGTTTTCAGGATAACGTAATTATGATTAGGTATTCACATAATTATATATATAAATATATATATATATATATATATATATATATATATATATATATATATATATATATTTGTATTTATTTTTAATTAAATTAGAAAAAATTAAATTGATTTTTTTACAATTATTATTAATTAGTATAAACTTTGTAAAAGGACTCTCTGTATAAGCATTTTATATGAAATATTTTTGTAAAAAAGATCGTATAAAATAAAAGAATAAAAACCTGACTATAAATTAAATTACATGGTCGGCTACCAACCACAGTAAAGTACTGTCCTATGCAGCTGTTTCCGCCGAAAGTTTTACCCGTTTTAATTATCTTCGTGGTCTCACATTCATTTGTTTAACAAAGCAGCGCTGTGATGACGTGTCGTACAAATTAATACTTAAAGTTACGAAAGGGCTTACTTTGTTTAACCATTAAAACGTTTCGACTACAAGATACTTTTAATGACGTTGAATAATGAGTATACGGAGCAATCTGCCAACGTCAACGTGACTGCCTCGTAGGTCTAGTGGTAGTCAACGCGATTGCTGACAGTAAAGTCCTGGGTTTAAATCCTACGTCGGGCCAAAACTCAGTTATTGGGTTTTTCTGTCAAGAAATTATTAGTAGCAGTCCGGAGTAAAATCGAATTTTGGCGATGTTTCACTGTCGTGTCTCAAAAAGCACGCAAAGCAGTAGGTCCTGTCTCTCTCTCCGATCGTGTCGGATTACCGGCCCATCGGACTATGAGAGTGCACCTGTGCTTGCGCGTACACTCGGGTACTATAATCCAATTGCCTAACGCATTACAACACTAGCGGTCAAACATAGACGACTTTGGCGTGCTGGACATAGTATTTGCTTAGATAAAAATCCATTTTTTTTCAGTTCAATGTTTCTTAGTACTTGTGGCTCTAGGAGACTTGTTTTTTATACTCACATGTTGCTGGGTTATTCTTTTTTTGAGGAGTGTAGAATTTCAAATTTATGTGGGCCGGGTTTTTTGTCAACTATAGACGTCGTTGGCGCTCAGGGCCCGCAGGTGCTGGTTAAGTATAGGCGACTTTGGAGCTCAAAAGATTAATGAAAAATGTGCCTTAGCACAACTAAGGTTACAACTCTAGTCCTCGTTTGACATTTTGGCTTTTCAAACCTTGAGAGTCTTCTTAAATATAATATATATTTATACTATATTAAAGTCCTTCAAAATAACATATTTGAAAAATTTTAACTGCCAAACAGAGGTAAGTAATTAAAAAAAAAAATTTAATGTTTTCGCTGAAAGTTAAATTTATATAGTTTTACTCAGACAATAGCAACAGATTTATTATTTTTAATTTTTACTTAAAAAAATGAATATAGCAACCCAAATACAACGAATACTCACGTGTAACTCATGCGGTTAGGCTCGTAGGAGGTCTTCGCGTAGAGCGTAGACATACTTATTGTTTTTGTAGTCGTACGTCACCGTCACGGTAATATTATCTATACAGTATTCCAACTTCATACAAACGCACGAAGCGAGAGCTATACCTACGCGCCTCGATCTCGGCATGCGCTCGGCATGCAGACAGTCGAGACTGTGCCGCAGTGATGATTTTGTGAAATATATTTAAAAAAAAATGGAGGAACTAAATAATAGAATAGAAATAAAGAAATAATAAATCTGAACTTCATTTAAAAACAAACATATAAATTGTAAAGTAGCTGCAGGTATCTATAACCAATTATATAAAAGATATTCCTTTTCTCCACGTTGTCCATGTTTCCCAAAACAATTTTTAATTTATATTATTTTTAGCTTTATATTAGAAAGCGGATTTTTTATATTTAAAAATCTAATAATAAAGCATTTCGTAAGTCTCAGCCGAGGTGCAAATATTTTTCGGTCGCAAATTTATTTTTAACCGTTTAAATCAAAAAACGACACGCATTTTTACTGAACACTTCCTATTCAATTCACAAAGTACCTATTTTATTTGTTTATATAAAAAGTATATTTACAACCATAAAACTAAATGGAAACACAAAGTAGGCAAATGTAAAAATGCTGGAGGCAGGCAGCCCTCTCACATGTTTACGTGCCGCACGGCTGTAGGCATTTATTTGAAAGATACGGCCGAGTTACAATACTGTATAGATAATATTACCGTGTCACCGTATTGTAAAGCCACTAGCAGTATTATGAAACGAGATGGTTTTTCTTTTAATTATATTGCTGGGCACAGTCTCATTCCATTTTCACTTGGAAAAATTTACATTTATTACGTAACATTTAGCAGATCAGCTGGCTTATTACGAGCTATGGGACATTTCATCTAACTGTTAATCCTTAGCTAAAAGCCTTACCTTTTGCTTCTTTTATAGGATAAGGGTGACAAGCGAGCATATAGTCAACCTGATGGTATAAGTGGTTGCTGTGGCCCATAGACATCTACATCTATCTTCGATTAGATATCAAAATACAAACGCGTTATCAGCCGTGAGGACTAAGATGGAACTCATCTTTTCCAGTAAAAAGAGTGCAGTTATGTAAACTCACCATAAGAAAAACAGTAGCATTAAGCTGCTATTTAATGATTATTCTATATATATATATTCTGTGAAAGCGTGCTACAACTGTACAATTAATATAGATTAGCATGGTTCTACCACATTTAAAAATATTTAACAATTCCTATCAAATCGAATTTAATAAAAGAATTATAATGTTTAAAACAATATCACAGGTAAGTTAATTGATTTTTTACTAAATATTTTTGTCAAAAGTATAACTAATTTGACAGGCTCGGATTTGAAACTATTCCAAATTTAATTTGATTTATGGACAACGGCATAAAATAGCGCAAATCACTATAAATTGTCTCCTGTGTTTGCGATTCAATTAAAAAATCTTATTAAACTTATAGTTACTAGTAAATTTTATTCACTAGTAACTATAAGTTAAAATATATTTGACCTTAAGTATTATTAGGTTCTCAATTCTATTGTGATTTTCCAGTGAGTTACTATATGAATTTATATCGTATTATAAAAATTATTAAGATGTCTAAGTTATTCTTCCATGTCTTGTCTCGTTCGAAAAAACTAAGCTAGGTAGTTAGCTTTAGTCCAGCTCTTACTTTGCATCATTTTACATAAATCATTTACACATTTTATCACATGAAATCTATACTGCCATATTACGAAAGAATTATAATTCATATTTGTAGCTACTGAATAGAGAAAAATGCATTAAATGCAGTAGATTTGAAATCTAAACATAATGACACTGTTTACTAGATTATGTAAATTAAATCTAGCAAAGTCTTTATAAAAAATTGTGCAGGATAAGCCGGTTCGGCCATGTAAACTGTGTTGCTACCTTCTTGGAACATTGTAAATAGTACCTAAGATAAATATTACTGAAAAAGTAGTTTTAAATTTATAACAAATGGAGTATAAACAGAAAGCGTGTTATTAAAATTTAGTAAAATATTTCTAAAATTCCTTGTATATTTATATAAATCTAAAAGAAAGTATGTAAGACAAGTTAATTGTTTTTAAATTGCCTGTGTTAATGCTAGTAGTCCATTTAATATACTTTTTAGTATATTAAATATTGTTAATATATAGCGGCTGAAAAAACATTAAGGGCAACTTTAAATCGCGGTGTTGCTATTTATAAGTATTATAAAAGGCGGAAGGAAAAAATAAAATTATGTGAATATTATAAATCTATTTTATTATCACAAGATTATGATAAAATTCATCCACCCGTTATATACAGAACTACTCCCGGAAATTGTACGCTAAGTGTCCATTTAGAATAAAGAATAATTGTAGTATCAAATGTAATTATTATCTAAATTTTGTTTCAATTCTAAATTAACACTTATTGCGTTAACAGCTCCAATACTGTATGTATTTATTCATTTTTTCGAAGTTTCCCAGATATCTAAATATGAATAAAACTCAAAATAGGCACAAACTTAATTTGTTTCGCATGCTTTAAGTATATTTTGTTTGTATAACACAGTTAACTCTTTATTGTACAGTCCATTCGGATAAAAAATAGGATTAGAAATGGCAGTACATCGAGTCCGTACCGTCAACATGCACAGTACCAATAGCGCTAACTATAGTACGTTTCTAGGGCAGGCGGAAAAAAGTACAATGACCTCAAGTATTATGTTAGCATCAAAACAAAACGACAGTTATTGCTTCCACACATTTCTTTATAGATTACGTATCGTTATGCGCTAAGCGTGTCTCATGGTACGGGGTAGGGTGAAGGAAGTGGTCATTCAGAGATAATAAACCTGTTTCGACGAGATTTGCGATAGGTCATTCTGCTTTGGGATGCGCTTGCGTGTAAATAGTTTGAGATTTAAAATTTTCGGTTATAGTAGTTTTAATTTTTATTAAGTTTGTTTTGTTTGTTGTATTATTACGTTTTGTATTAAAGTTTTTGTTATTGTTTTGTGACGTTTTGTATATTATCACTAGTATGAAGTCGGGTCCATCGACATGAAAATCTCATAAAGACTTTACGTCACCACGAAAGAAGCGGAAAGTGTCGCATATTGTCGCACGGCAACCGAAAAAATAATTATTGTAAACATCTATAAATATGTAAAAGTAACGTGGTTTAGTGACGTATATCCATTCAAAACGGGTATGAAAGAGAAGACTGCCGATATTTTAGGTTATAATCAATGTGACGGTCCACCTCTTAATCATCATAAAATGATTCTGAAATACATACAGATGAATAGTCTGTCAAGTGTCTCTGACAATTTAGTATGAGAAGTTTTATGCATGCTTCAAGGTTGGCTGTTTAAGAATTATTAGCATTAAAAGTTCGTCTTTTTACATGACTGCCAAGAAGTGGTTATATTTTATACAACTACCTACCTACCTACTTATTAAAGTACTTACCTATTATTAACGTAATAATGAAAACTGTGATTATGATTTATAAAAAATAAATTTAAATTAATATTAATTTGCTTTTAAGTTCATTTACGTACAGGATAATCTTCTTTCTTTATAATATAATGATAGACATAGGGCCTGTAAAGAACTTCGCACTCGGCACCCATATCTTTCACTCTGATGATGTATGTAATGATAAAAGGATAATAAAATGAACATAAATAAAAAATATTTCCTACCCCGATGATATCGTCAAAGGTCAATGGACTTTTTTCCGCCTGCTCTAGAAGCGTACAATAGCAATACGACTAAAAACCATTTATTTTATCTTACCTATATTCCTATATCAAAAATTTCTAAATGTTTCGGATAAAATTTAGTCTAAATCATTGGTGATATTACTCTCTATTTGTTCGTTAAGTTTTATTGCAATCCGTTCAGCCATTCAAAAGATTTGCTCGGACAGACAAACAAACGAAAATTTTAAAAATGCTTACAAAAAATCAACAATAATTATGAAAAAAACTCTCAGAACGCGTCGTAACTCACAAATTAGCGAAACTGGCCTATACTTTTTGTAGTTTAAAACATTTAGTTATTATTAATTCTGGTTTGCAAGATGATGTTGTGACCAGGATTAAGAAAGGAATGCTTCGGTGGTTTGGTCATGTGGAAAGAATGAATGAGGAAAGAGTGACAAAGAAAATTTATGTTGCAGAAGTGAATGGCAGAGTCGGAAAGGGACGTCCTAGGCGAAAATTTATCGACCAAATTGGCGATTTATTAAAAACGGGCCAAATTAGGATACCCAACCAATGACGTGTATGGATGTGAAGGAGGCGAGAGAGGTGTGTCAGGATCGTGCCAAATGGAAGTCTGTAGTCTCTGCCTACCCCTCTGGGTGACAGGCGTGAGTGTTTATCTTTATGTTTATGTAATTCTAATCACAAGTTGGACTGACGTTATAGAATGCGCGAAAAACGCATATACGCATTTACGTATTTTTTTGCATCTTTACCGGCAGGTGTGAGTACAGATAGTGGTAGTGTGCGAGCGAGATGTGAATAGAAGAAACGCCATTTCCAATCCCATTCTTTAACCGCACAGGCAGTATTTTATATCCACCAAGATACACTGTTTTATTCTTATTCTTATACAAAAATAAAATGAATAGTGTTGTGAGGAAATCTCCAGTATGTGACGAATCAAGTATATAATAGAAAACTATTTTCACTTTTTCATAGTAATATATCGCTACTATCAACTATTCATTTGTTATTAAAACTTGTATAGCAATACAATACATACACAATATTTCTTCTGTACAGAGGTGCATATGACTGGTAAATTTTACTAGTTAGTTGATACTAAAACTATCACACATTGGAGCCTTGAGAGAGTAAAACATCATATGTGATTAGTTTTAAAAATACATTATACATTAAAAGTTAAAAATGAACTATATTCATACTGAAATAAAGTCACTTACGATATGAATTCCGTACCATATACTGCCTAGTACTAGGTCACGCGTGATTAATATTATGATACAGTGTTGCCATGTGGTACAGTACATTTGTTCAATATATCATTAGAATTGTATAATGTTACCTATATTGTAATTGATTTATGTACTATAGCTTAATTATTTTTATTCTAACATCAATTATCATAATTTTTAATTTGTAACATTACATGATTGAGAAAATACCAGACCTCAAATAACCGAAAAAATTGCCAGTTGGTTTTTTAGCGTTTGGCACTGGGACTGACTGATGACTTGCTGTTTAACTAAATTGGTAACTGAAGGCCTTTTTTACAGAATTGTCTAGTATTAACAGATAAATGATAAACATAATATGGAGAATACAATCGGAAAACTCATTACGCAGAAATTGAAAAATGTATTGTCATTACATTTAGGAAATATTTCAGAATGAATTATGTCCATGACAGCACTATTCACAACTTTACACCCTTCCGACGTTGATGAAACGAAAATCGCAATACAAACATTTATGTAGAGAAACACATTTAGAATATAATTATTCAGGGGAGCACATTATTTCAAAGTTTGAAAACTTAAAATAATCATATATATCAATTTACTATTTAATTAAAATCATATAAGTACTTGTTTATTTATGGGTATTGGAGTTTTGGCGGGAACATGATAACCGGCGGATAACTGCTCATGTTTTATCGTTTACATAATGGTTTGTATAGTTCATAAAAAATATCTTGATCTCTGCGACAGCAGTCAGTAAAATCACGCCTATCTGAATTTAGTAGTAAGAAAGTACCTGTCAATGTCATACTTTATGGGCATGCCGACCTAATTAGTGCATGCCCATAAAGTATGACATTGACAGGTACTGTCTGTACTACTAAGAAATTCAGGACTTCATAGGCGTAATTTTTACTGACAGCTGTCGCAGAGATCAAGCTATCTTTTAGGAACCGTAGTGGATTTTGATACGTAAAAGTGGTGCGATTGTGTGCATCAGATATCGGCGCATGCAAACAATTAGTAGAAACTATGTAACAAGTGGTACGATAGTAATAATATAAATCTTAGGTTTTATATCCGCTAAGAGGCCTTGTAAAATTATCATAAACGCTCCGCTAGAATAAGCTGTCGTCAAAATCTCAAAAGAGCTTCTCAGCATATTGTGAATATTATGAAAAAATACAAATCTCACTAGGCTGTATGGTCTAAGACCTTTGCCTGACCTAATTGGCGAATCTCAACAACATTATCTATGGGTGTTAAAAATAGCAACAGTGCATCGGCATCTCGATTTCCATTTACAACATCTGCATCTAATACAAAACACGGAATTTGACTAATGTTTAATTCAATAAGCGAACTCGATGTTCCAGTCATTGGCAACGCTGGTGGTTTCCTTATGACCAGCACGTCGTTGCCGCGCTGCAGCGTCATCTGCAGAGCTGTACTGCGATCTCCCTACAGCAGCCTCGCACTCTTGGGAGGATTCCGGATGCCGGCTATCACGATCCTCTCAACCCATGCACGGGTTGAATACTGTGTGGCTGGGTTGACTAGCCTATGAAAACCAGAATAAAACAATTTTATTCAAAATAGATTATTACATAATACTTTTTGAAAGTCATTGTTTTTATTTACCACTGGTTCGGAAAATACCTGTCCTGGGAAGAACCAACAAGAAACTAGGTTTCTAGGGTTTATAATTTTTTAAACATATTTAATCTATCTCTTTTATTTAATCTTGTGCTGTCTTCCACTCTTTTTATATATGTACTTTGTACATAAATAAAAAACAAACAATAACAATAAAATAGTAGTAAACCACAGCACTACTCTCCATCGTGATGACGTCACGTCACGACTTGACGACAACCGCGTAGCTGACCTTCCTTTTTGAAACTTTCTTAGAGATGTAGCCGTGTCGCACGTTGATATCGATTTCGAGATCGATCTAAACAAAATATACAGAGATCGACTCAAAATATTTTATGTGTCGGGGGAGGTATAGGCCAAGTGAAGCACAGAAGAAAAGTCTTACGCTCTTATGACAATGGGGGTTTGATATGATGCTGATGCTACCAGATGATTTTGAGATTGAGAAAGAAACTCGCACAACACAAAATGAAAAATTGCTCTTCATACATTAAGAAAAAAATAAACATTTTTTTTTAATTTTATATTAATAAAATAAAAAAATTATCATCATCGACGCTTTCCAAAATGCTAATGAGTTCTGAGGAATCGTTCATGTTGCACTGAACTACTTTTCCGCTATTCGTTTATGACGTCATCAGGGTGTCGTTTTTCTTTGACCACGGCGCCCAATGAACTGATAATCGATGACGCGCTTAGTATGTGCCAGAGTTGAGATATTAAAATTATTATGCAAAGTTGATTTGATGAAATTTTCTTTTATTTATATAGCTAATGTTAGTTTTATGTTTCTTACCATTTGTTTTATTCAAATATCAATAATAATTTAAAAATAACACGTTTGCGTTTAATTTTGAATAGCTTTCAATAAATCTATGCCTAATCCAGTCTTGCGCAGATGGCTAGCTTTCGTTGTGACTGGAAGCTGTGAACGAAAATTCAGTCTGGAGGAACATCATTATTATACGTAGCAGTCAAAATATTTAAAAGTTGACGAAAATTTTGCAAAACATTAAACTGTTACTACACTTTCTATTCATGGAATTAAGTATTATCTGGTTAGAAAAAAATATTTTTTATAACGAGCGAGACCTTTAATGATGTTCCATATCTAGTCGGACTTTTAAACTCAAATAACTCTATTAAAAATGACATGAAAGCAAAAACAAGAAGTGAATTTTTGAAGACTGTAATGGTAAAAAATTAAATTTATAAAAGAAAATTGAAAAAATGATAGTAAGTGAAAATGAACCTAAATACATTAATTTGACTGTAGTTCATTTGAAATCTTAAACGAAGAGAGAATATTGTATTCGTAGTGCAGCCGTTTACGAATAATATGGGTGTTATTCAATTTAATTATTCTGGACGGTGGAATGGCATGGAAGGATTGAATAAAAGTCTCATAGCAAGCGACGTAAGTAGGTAGTACAAGGAATGAAAGAGATAGTAATTTTTAAATTGTTTGCTGTAATACGATAGATCAAATCATAGAATATTTTAATACACAATAGAATGGCTGTCATCCTTATTTTGTAAGAGGATTGGCATCGCCGGGAGCACACATACAAGCAATTACTGAATCTAAAAATAAACTTAAATAAAACCAAAGTGATATTTTAGGGATTGTAGAACTCCACCTATTGGACTGAACATTTGTTATGGTAATACAAAAATTGAAGAAGTCCTCTTTACTAAATTTTTAGGATTAATGGTTGACATGCACTGTGACTGGAAAACTCATATAGAGTATGTATGCGATAAACTTGAGAGATTTGTTTATGCTATCAAACAGTTACGGTTGACAGTGTCTACTGAAGCGGCAGGGAGCGCTTCTTTCTACTATGTCTCCTCAGTGCTTTCATACGGCCTATTGTTGTGGGGCAACTCGGTTGAGGTTGGCAAGGCCTTTCGTGTTCAAAAGAAGTGTGAAAGGGCCATTTATGGAGCTTAGTCTTTAGATAGTTGCAAGCCTTTATTTAACAAATTTCACATACTACCTCTAGCTTGTATTTACATACGGGAACTTTGTGTTTCTGTCAAAAATCATCCACAATATGTCATCATTAACTCAAGTTTAGTCAGTAGAAGTGCCATGCCAAGAAATAAATTTAAGCTATGTATATCTGCCTAAGCTATAAAAGAGCCGTGGTAGCTCAGATGGTTAGCACTCGCTGTAAATATAACAGAACGCGAGTAACCCGGGTTCGATCCCCGCCGGCACCAATGAAATTGTTAATTGCAATTTTACGTGCTGATTTACCACGTGCTAGGCGTTGAAGGAAAACATCGTGAGGAAACCTGCATGTCTGAGGAATAAGAAAAAATATTTCGAAGACATGTGAAGTTCGCCAATACGCATTGGGGCAGCGCGTCGGAGACTTCCTTTCCCTAAAACCCTCTCAAAAATGAGGGGAGGCCTGTGCCCAGCAGTGGGACGTATATAGGCTGTAACTTTACTTTTTACTTTATATCTGCCTCAATGCAGACTTGATATATATAAAAGAAATGTATTTATAAATGCCATTAGAGTTTACAATAAATTGCCTAACACTTTCAAAGATCTACCTTTCGTTATTTTTAAAAGGAAACTCACAGAATTACTGGCAACAAAATGTTTTATAGTGTAGACGAATATATGACTTATAAAGAAATCTACAATAATGGTAATAATGTAATAATGGAAAAACTGATTATTTTTTTGTCATTTAATATTTATTTAATTTTTTTGACATGTTTTTTAGATATTTGACATTTATATATTATAAACATTTACATAATTAAATGTTTGACATGTATTAAAGATTTCATCATTGTTTTTCTTCAATAATTTAACCTCATTAAATTTCAATAATATTTTTTGTATAATGTAAAGATATTGCACGCCAATATAATGGTAGAATGTAAGGTCTCATTAATGAATAACATCATTATAATATTATGTACTACATTCTGGCAATGAAAATATTTGAATTTGAATACGTCGTATTATCAGTTATCACTACACTACAAACACTTTTGATTAATGTTTTTGACACATCAATATTTCTTTATTTTAGTTTCTAATATTTACAAAATATAAATAGTTTCGACTTACTGGTTGTAGGACATGTCTCCTTTATTTAATTCTATTTCCCGCCGTTCTTTCGACACGTAATTATTGCACAATTTCCATTATTTAAATAATTTTCGTGCAGTGACGCTTGACGCGAAAATTGGAAACGATTGATTGTGTTGACAAAAATAGGTGTGAATTGACATGTTAGTGGCTACACGGGCGCCGCCCACTCCCCGGTTCTATTATGTATGTATTATACTATTCTATGAGCCAAATGAATGAATAGGTACAAGCGATATAAGGGATGTAAAAACCCGGGAACATAAAAATGGTGAATGTAATATGCTCTTTGCCAGAGCTGAAACACAAAGTGTGTTTTAGCATTACACTGTCCCAAACTGATGATGATGAAGTTTCTTGCAATTTACTTACAAACTTCTTATAAGAGGTAGAGCCATGCCGCAGTTGTATTAGTAGTATAGTTGTATAACAAATGGGTTGGCTCGACCGGGGAAGGCCCACGCTCGCATAGAATACCAACGTAAAATAGTTGCTTAATGCTGCTGTATTTCGTATGGTGAGTGTAGAGAACTGGAGACCCTTTTTACCGGAAACGAGGCATTCCACCGTAGTCCTGACGGGTGACAACGCATCTGTATTTTTGTTCATAATAGAGGATAGACGTAGATATTTATGGGCTATAGCAACCACTTACCATCAGGTGGACTGTGTGCTCGTTTGTCACCTTATCCTATTGAAAAAAACTTAAATTTTCTTAATATTTATTTTTTACATAATAAATAAATTATAATTGTATGTGATAATACAAGCGCTGATGCTTAAAGTACGTGCATGGAACCTCTTTGGAAGAGTTATCTTGTAATCAAAACTAGTATTCTTTTGCTCTGAGGTCTAACCAGATCAGTATCTAAAAAAGTAGGTACTTATGATTTTTACATCAATTGTGATTTACGAATATAACGAAGTTAGTAATAACATGGTCAGTACTCAAGCTGATTTATACAATTAAGGGGGACAAATGAGCACACAATCACCTGAATATGATAATAATGTGTGCTGTTACCCGTATATATCTAAACTACTCTCGGTAAAATATTGAAATGTTTGAAACAAGATTAATCAGTACGTACGAGATTTGTTGATATAATTTTGAGTTTAGATTGGTTTAATATATGTTACGTTGTGAAATCAATCACCCCATTTCATTTCGTGGGTGTCGTCATATAACTTTGGTAACGGCCAGAAATAACATGGCTTCCGATAAATAGCGGTATATCATCTCGAATATGTCAGATGTAGAATACCCTGCCCATACCGGATCTAAGGAACAGCGCCAAAGGTGCGAGGTATCTGGCAACTGTGATCGCAAACCTGCATATCACACTTGGCAACTATGGCAAATCCTACCCACAGTGATAGACGCCTATTTCCAGAAGTGGATATTAACAGACTGATAATAGAAAATAATACTTTGTACTTTAATTATAATTGGTTTATTATCACTTTTTTGTCTCTATAAACGGGTAAGATTCAGTGAAGGAATCCTTTACGCTTCCACCAAATACCTAATGTATAATATCGTCATTTAATATAATTAGAAATATTAACATATTAAGAATAACGGCTTTAAAATTTAACGAAGAAAGGTCTTTACTTGTTCTATTATTCTCCAGAGTCTAAACTAGCTGAGTACACAAATCTACGTCATTAACGTCAACCGATAGAAAAGTTGCGGCTCCAACTTCAACGGCACAAAGAGAAAGTTTCGAACGTGTGCCATACATTTTACATCACTGCTGAAAGTAATAAAAAGTTGCTTTAGCTTTAAGTGAAATTATATAATGAGAATAATTTTTTTTTATTTTAGTTAGAATGATGGTGACAAACGAGCTGAGTGGTTTTGCCAGATCAGCAGCATTTTAAAGTCTAAGAAAGTTGCTCAATTTGCTTAGGCTTATGAAATCCTTGTAATAAACACTAAAATCTAAATAATTTATCATATAAGATATACATACATACATATAATCACGCCTCTTTCCCGTATGGATAGGCAGAGACCACATCTTTCCACTTGCTACGATCCTTACATACTTGTTTCGCTTCGTCTACTTTCATTATTCCCTTCATACATGCTCTACGGTTTAGGGTACTCTTAACTTGGCCTTTTTAGAGAAAGACGTCTCTAATTTGGTCTAGAAAAGTCCGCCTAGGTCTACCCCTTCCAGCACTTCCATTCACACTCGCCTTATACACTTTTTTCGTCAATCGTTCTTCATTCATTCTCTCGATGTGGCCAAACCATCTCAGCATACCTTTCTCAATTTTTGTCACTACATCTTCTTTCAGACCACAACGTTTCCTTATCTCACTATTTCTTATCCTGTCACTCAGTTTAACTCCTATCATACTTCTTAATGCTCTCATCTCAACTGCATTTATTCTACTTTCATGTTTCTTCTGCCATACCCAACTTTCACTTCCGTACATGAGTGTCGGAACCAACACCCCCTCATGCACAGCCAAACGGGCTTTGTTAGACACCTTCCGACTGCTCATAAAGGAGTGCAAAGCTCCATTCACCATGTTTCCTGCATTCACTCTTCTTTCGATATCACTCTCACACTTTCCATCTCTTGTAAACTTTGACCCCAGATACACAAACTCTTTCACCTGTTCAATTTGTTCATCTTCAATCACGATATTGCAGTCTGTCACTGCCTCATCTTTTTCAAACACCATATAAGATATCATTTAGATATATTTATATAAGTATTTATATGTAAAAGTTGTATGGCATGTTATTTTCCTCTAGTTTCCCAGTTATAATTGAGATGCAGTCAACAGGTAGGCATGTAAATAGAGACTGACCATCAAAACTGACCATTGTGTCATTGTCAGTAAGACGTAGGTCTTTTATCTCACTGACTAAAAGGTATGAATGTATTGTCGAGTTTCAGCACGTCAAACAAGTTCTGCACGACAACAAGCTTCGGGTCCCGCGCCTACGTCACATTGACCGAGTGAAGCCGGCCACAGTCGAGCGTGTGCCAGCGCACGGTAGTACCATATGTCAGAGGTGTCACAGACAAGATTGGCTACATCTTGAAGCGAGCTTCTATTAGAACATTCTACAAGCCGCCGAAGAAGATTAGTCAGTTCTTACCATCCGTCAAGTGTCATATTCCTCTACAAGATGCAGGAGTGTACAAGCTTGATTGTGAATGTGGTCTCTCTTATATAGGACAAACAAAAAGATCAATTAGAACTCGCGTAAAAGAACATATAGCTGATGTGAAGCATCAACGTTTCGGGAAGTCTGCAGTTTGTGATCATATCCTAGACGGCTCCCACCATTATATCAGATTTGATAGACCACAAATTCTCGCGAAAGAACATCGATTCCTATCAAGGATGATACGTGAGGCTATTGAAATCAAAAAACATCCTCATTTCAATAGAGAAGGAAGTTGGGTACTACCACCTGCTTGGGACCCTATAGTCAATAAAATTAAAACTAAATCCAGGCATACCACTGCAAGACTTCAAGACACATTCAGTTCATTTTGCATAGATCGGACCATGAACAATAATTAAAAAAGTTGAAGGTACTCTGGGTAACAATGACATCGGGACGTCAGTCATCTCAGTCCCCCGTGACCATGGGTGCTGAAAAGCACCCGAAACGTCGGGATTTAAAAAATAATTCAAATTAAACGGGTTAAAATCCGTAAAAGTAGTTTTAATCAATGTGTACTGTTCGCGTAAATATAAGAATATGATTTCTTATTGTCCATCATAATTCAGATGCCCCGTGAGGACTAGGATGGAATGCCTCGTTTCCAGTAAATAGACTCTGGTTCCCTAGACTCACTATCAGTGTTACCAACTGTAGATTACAAAATTGGACATAATATGATAAATGACTTATTTGAAATGAATTACTTTATAAAAAAAGTCGCCATCTCAAAAGTCCGAATGTCGCTAGAAGTCTCTAAATAATTATTTCTCGCTAAAACGATTTTTTTATCCGCTAAACATTGATAAAATCCGCTAGATCTAGCGAGAAAGTCGCTAAAACGGCAACACTGCTCACCATATGAAACAAAGTAGAATTCAGCTGCTATTTTACGCCGGTATTCTGTAAAAGCGTGGCTCTTCTTCAGTGGAGTCGACCCATTCATGCTTAAAACATAATATTGCTGCATTTAATTGCGTGCACGTGGACGTGTGATTTGCAATCTTATTTTTAGCCATGGATATACTTTTACAGATTTTAGGTGTAATATAACTATATATACTTTATACTACTATATATATATATATATATATATATATATATATATATATATATATATATATATATATATATACAGCATGGGTCCCACATATATGCAATAAATGACACCATATACTTGTTATCGCCTTTGCTGACGATATACAAAAAATGAACGTAATCGGTCCAGTAATTAGGTTAAAAAGTAGAGTTTTAATTTTAAGCAAATTTGAACACTCTATAGAATTGGGTCACTAAGTCAATGATTCAATGAACTTGAATCCTTGAACATTAAAAAGCGACGTTGCCACGCAGTGCAAACTATTGGTATTGCGATATATCGGCAGCGGTGTCTTTTGTCGGCGTGCCACCCGCGTGCAACGTTGTCACTCTTCCAAGGGGTCAAGGTACGTTGTCTAAACAGAGTGTTCACTTTTACTGAATTTATTTTAATATTTATTTTGTTTAAAAATTTCACTTTTTTTATTTTACGGGTTTCAGTTTAATATTTAATTTTTCTACACTTCTACGGACTAGTATTACTTGTGGTTTCATTTATTGCATATATGTGGGACCCATTCTGTATATATATACATAAAATTAATTGCTACACCATATTCCGAAACAACTGACACTCTGCTTAATAATAATAGTATGTATTCAATATTACCGCTTTAATTCTTTTTATTAGAAAAATATAATCACGAATTAAATTATACAATTGTAAGTTCTTGTCTCGCGCGTACTATGCATCTCAATTTATGTAAATGCGGTTCGTTTATACTGTCAGATATTTTCGATCTTTTAATTATATGTTCCGCCATGAACCGACGACCCCTGATCATTTGCTATTCTGCGATAAAGTGTATATATTATAAATATTTTTAAATCCCTTATTCATAGCTATGTCTGGAGTATTAACTAGTCACCCTACCTTAGTGGAAATTTTAGTACTCAGTTTTTTTGTAAACAAATAAATAAATTTCTACTAGCTAACGCTTAAGGGGAAAATAACCAAAGGGCAAAAAGAGTAAAAAAAAACCGTAAAATTAAAAAAAAAAAAAAAAACAAAAAAAAAAAACCTAAAAAAAAAAAAAAAACTTATGTTATTTACTAAAAGTAAAAACAAAAAACAAAAAAAAAAAAAAAAGAGTGACTTTTGAGGCCATGGATGCCTGCAGTCCACTTCAAAACAATGAAAGTTATAGATGCGTTGTCATCTATGAAGACCAAGACGGAATAACAATACCTCACAGCGTGTTATTACTGTGCTCTGTATTATTTCGTGCGGAACTCTTTTTCTTTTTGCGGCAGAAATAGGAATGAGGGTGTACCTGCCCCGACGGACTCGTGGGCAGAAAAGAACTCGCATGACGTTGTTAATTTCATTTTGAGAAATGGAAATAGAAAATTTGTTATTCAATATAGATTATAAATAATACACATATTGAAAGTCACTCTTATGTCTAATTTACAACTGGCTCTGAAAATACCTCTATCAAGGGAAGAACCAACAAGAAACCCAGTGATACTTCTAGAAAAAAAAAGAGACAGTTTATATTTATTAAAGAAACACAATAATTAACTTCACAACTAACATTGGAAATAGCTTAGTAGCTGTCACCTCATTCCCAGGGTAGTATTATAAACAACCGCTTTTATACAATATTTGTTAATTAAAGTTTTTAAACTTGGCGGAAGTCAGATTTCGAAATTGTTCAGTTTGATGTTGAATAAATAAAAATTATTTATTAATCGCAATTTTAATTGATCATTTACATGTTAATGCTTGGCGGTGAAAGAAAACATATTGAATAAAATGTTGGTGCAATAAAATATTTCGGAGTCATATGGAGTCCGCTAACACGCCGAAACAGCGGCGAACTAATTACTCTTTATCACTAGATTTAAACCTATAAAACAGTTAAAGGAAGTTATTGTGTTTATATACGTCTCACTCTTGGGCAAAGACCTTCTCTCATTTCAGAGTTTTAGAGTAAAGAAGTAGCACCCCAATGAGTCTTGACCCGAGAGTCGAGTCGAGAACGCGACCCTCCTTTCTGCCAAGGAGGGTCGCGTTCGTTTACGACTTAAAGAAACCTCGTCAGATCGTTAAGCCAATTCCCAAAAGGTGGTGTTTAGTGGGTAAAAATCTCCACATAACCACACAGCCGATTGAGTGGTATGCTATGAGCGTTCACCATCTCCCTCCCCCGTTACCGGAGAGTTGTCCTTATTTGCATCGGGCGCAAAAAAAAACCTAATGAGTGTTGGCGGACTTTACACGCCTCGAAATACTTGCATTTTTTTAAACACGTAGATTTCCTTACTATGTTTTTCTTCACCACCAAGTACCTACGTGATAAACTACCAAAATGTACTTTACATTGCAGTTAACGATGACATTGGTGACGTTGGCGATCGAATCTGGATTAGTCGTTTACTGTGAAATTTACAGCGAGACCTTAGCCCTTATGCTACGACGCTTCTAAAAATCAAAATAATGACGGCATAATTAATATTTATATATTATACATAATAATTATTTATTCGTTCACATATTGAATATCCCTTATATTTAATTCAGATATATGTATTAGATAATAAGACTGTTATCTATAAATTACTGTAACCGATACCGTTGCACCCAAATGCTTGAACGGATTACTAACATTGTTGTTAAATTCAAAAGCGCGCAACAAACTTAGTCGAGTATCAGCGCAGAGCTCGCTGCAGCAAGCTAATTTTCTTACCCAAAGTTTATTCAAAACTGGTTGAAATTAAACTATAACGTTACCAACGTATATAATGACAAACTTAAAACATGTATTAATTTATTCTGTAGGTAATGTTAAGTAGGTACCTATATGATAATTATTTTTGACATATTATATAGAGATGGGTCAAATATGGATTTCACCGAATACGAATATTCGGCCGAAAATTCGGTAAAACTTTTACCGAACCGAATATTCGGCCGAACATTATTCGGCAGGATCACCTCGGTACCTAACCAATTAATGTCGAAACTTGTTACCGTAAACCGCACGTGATTAGTGCAGGACCCTGCCCCTCGCTCCCCCGCCAGACCTGACATGTTATTGCATTATCTAGTACTGAGCAAATTGCCGGCACATGCTTATGTTTTGACCTTTTTTAGTAAGAAAAAAAGTATTTCAATCTTATCATTCTTAGTGAAAATTGATAATTATATGATAAAAACGAGTGGCAAGAAAACTACTATTTGGAATTATTTTAGAGAAACTGACGACCAAAGTAAAGTGAAATGTACTAATGTAATGTAAGGATTCTTTGTTTGATTCCAAAAACATTTTATCAAGCTTTCTATATGCTATAATTGGAAATAAATCTACAGTGCTTCAAAAACATAACGCTATACAAGTAGATTTTACCCAAAAATAAAATATACTTTCAACAGTAAAATTATGATAGACATCGCAATACTCAATTCGTACATTTCAATACAGTGGACACTTGAGTACTACTTTAACGAATGTTCGGTGGCTTAACTGAATATTCGACCGAATAGGAATATTCGTTAAAGCTGCTGAATATGCCGAATACCGAATATAAAACGAATATTCGGCCCATCTCTAATATTATACTGGAGACGAATACGTTTTTCCATGAAGGTTAGAGAACAGGAGAACGATCACTACGCACTAAAGCATAGCCCGCCTGTCCTTGAAAATTGTCGGTGAGTAGTGACTGCGAAGTTAGCTGTTTGTGAGTACAAGTAGATGTAGTTAGTTGAATAATGTACAAATTTTCTCCGCGGCGTTCGTGAGAAAATTTTCATGCTCCGTAATTTTGTAATTTTTGACAAAAAGAAACATTAAAAAAATGGAGAAATATTTTATTGTGCGTGGATGTGCAAGTGGTTTAGCATCTGAACGGAAAAATAGACTGAAAATGACTTTTATTGACCAAACTTAGCGATCACAACGCCTCACTTATGGTGTCCATATTTCTGGGACACTATTTTCTACGGCGATCGTTCTCCTGTTCTCTAACCTTCATGCGTTTTTCAGGCATTAAAATAACCGATCAACGAATGGCGGGTTCTGGTTTTAAATCTTAAATTAAGCTCACATATTTTTACCCTTTGGAATTAATGTATTACTACTGGCGTTAGTGGCTAAGCCGATAATACGCTTACCTACAAATAATAATATATTTTGACGAAGTAGAGGCGTCCATAGTAAACAGTAAACTTAAATTTTCCAAAAATAAAAAAGCGTTTAAAATAAAGGAATTTTAATCATGTACACCTTACTTTTTAGTATAAATGATTTGTATGGACCCTTGACTTTGAGCCAACCACTATATAAAAGTATATTTCAAATAATTAGTATTTATTGATAGCTAACATAAAAATCAGTCTTGTTTTATTGAGTGGTTATTGATACAGCGTTTGACGGGGTAGAGCCAAGCTGCGGCTATAGTATGGTTGTAGCACGAATGGGACAACCGGGGTAGGGCCACAATATATCTTCGTTTGATGATCAAAATTCCGATGCGTCATATTAGTACACAGTGCTAAGATGGAGGCTTCATTATCAGTAAAAAAGGTTAACTAGTTCCTGCACTCAGTAACACAGCAGAACTACGCTGCTTTTTGCAAAACAAAGCATTCTTTAGTTAAATTATGAAAAATATTATGAAACATGGCATGGTGGCAAAGGAGAATCTAACATGGAGTCTAGGGTAGTGTCCTAGGTCCGACTCTGTTTTTAATATACATAAGGGGTGTCTCAGTAAGAGTGCACTTTTTCATTTTAAAATAAAAACAAGTATTTTATGACAGAGTTGTGATATTTTTATTGTATTGTAAAGAAGACATGTTCCGATTAAGTATGTAATAAAATATCCGGAAAATGACCCCCACGGCTCCGATGACAGGCCATTACTCTTTTCATGAAATTTTCCATGACTTTTGCACAGAGATGTGGCTGTATCTCACCGATGACGCGTTGGATTTCCGATTTGAGCTCAGGAATTGTTTCGGGTTTATTCGCATAAACCCGAGATTTCACAAAACCCCAAAGAAAAAATCGCACGGCGTTAAATCGCACGATCTTGGTGGCCAGTTGACATTAGAGTTTCGTGAGATAATGTGTTCTGGAAATCGTTGCTGCAATAAGTCGATTGTTTCATGCGCGGTGTGGCAGGTTGCGCCGTCCTGCTGAAACCACTGTCCAGATCCATGCCGTCCAGTTGAGGCCACAAGAAGTCCGTTATCATATTCCTGTGACGAATGCCGTTCATGGTCACTGCAATTTCGGCCTCATTTTCAAAAAGTAAGGTCCAATCACGCCGCCTGACCAAAATTCGCACCAGACAGTTACTCGTTGTGGGTGCATTTGTTTCTCATGGATTGCATGAGGATTTTCTGAGTCCCAAATTAGACAATTTTGTGTATTCACGAAGCCATCCATATGGAAATGCGCTTCATCGGAGAAAATGACTTTTTCCGAAAAATTGGTATCGACTTCAATTTACTCCATTACCCATTGAACGAATTGCCGGCGCTTTCCGTGGTCTGCTGGTTTGAGCTGCTGAGTTAACTGAATCTTGTGCGCATGAAGGTGGGAGGTCTTTAGTCAAAATTAGCCGTAGTGCGTATGCGTATGCCTGCGTAGTGCTTCGTGAAATTTGAAGTTGTTGAGAACGATGTCGAATTGATGTTTTCAGGTTTTTAAATGATCTATGTAATCTACGGGATGTCGGAGGCAGGATATACTCCTACGAGGACGACACGTCGCTTGTTTTTACTGATAGCACCTGGGATACTTTCCAAGTAGGTACTGAGAGGGGATTAATCAACATATCTAATGGTGGCTCCACGTTATCGCCGTGAATTCACTCGCGAAATCACGCCGTGAATTCACGGCACAAGTTGTGCCCTCCACATACACGCGATGGTCACAATTGTTCGTGAAACGCGCCGCGAAATGGACGTACAAGCTGCTGCTGCAATAACTTTGTTTGCTGTGTCAACATATTACTATTGAGACGTCCAAAAAAATATTAGAAGGCGTTGGAAGAAAAGAAGATGGTGGATGACTGAAATACTAATATAGTAGAATTCACTAAATATTTTACTCCTAATATAGGAAATTAGGTTTTCAACCTCAATATATCGACATCTTCTCTGTAGAACTTAAATAAAAATAAAAAATAAATAACCTTCCTTGATTTAATGTGTCAGTGGTTTTTCTTACTGTCAATCCTTCACAGAGGAAAGAATCTATATATATTCATAAACAAACCAGATGGGTTTGTATATTTCTTCTGCTCCAGTCCCTGAGCGACTTGAATCTTGCACTTTCAATTAATCAATATTCTTTATAGCACCGCCAGAAAAACACATAAATTAAAAGAAATACATTTTACAACACAGGCGGCCTTACTGCTAAGTAGCAATTTCTTAACAGGCAATCTTTGGTAATGGAGAAACTTATAGTGCGACAGATAATAAGCAGGTGCTTAAAAATATACTGAGAAACAAGATATACACAAAAAAAAATTACACAACATTTAAACATATGCATACGTAATTAAATATACTATAATTATTTATTACGTGGTAGAGCCACGATACAGTTACATTAGTAGTTTAAGTAGTTGTACGAATGGGTCGGTTCGACCGGGGAAGGACCACTCTCTCACTGAATACCAGCGTAAAATAGTAGCTTAATGCTGCTGTGTTTCGCATGGTGAGTGTAAAGAACAGGAGACCTTTTTTACTGGCAACAAGGCATTACATATTAGTCCTCACGAGTGACAACGCAATCTATTAACCCTATCAACTAACCCTACGCCTCCGGGCATCATGATTTTTATTTTTGTCTTTATGATGCGGCTTATTTGCATCCCACAGTATATTTTCCGAATGGTAATACTCTAAAAAGAGCATTTCTGTTTTGTTATTCCACACGCATGACTCCATTTTAGCGCGCGCGCAATAAATTCCCACGTCCGTACGCCGTACGCCTTTGTAGTACGAAACGAACTAGCACGGTGCCGTGAATGTGGATGTGTAAGCGCGAACGCCGCGCGAAGGGTGCGTGAACGCTTTGTCGCGGGACAAAATACCGACTCATCGGGGAACAGGCGTGAAGGCGAGTGAATCCCGCGAACACCATCCACATTCACGTTCATGCCTGTTCACGGAGCTTCACGGCGATAATGTGGAGCCGCGGTAACGGCTCAGAGACAAAAAAGAAGATCCAGAAAAATTTATATTTTAACGTCGGGATAATAAAAATAAATTAAAGTAATTAAACGCGATAAAATCCGTAAATAATAGTTTTATTCAACACCCTGAAAACAAACTACATTTGCTTCACTCCTTCTAACAAATTCCAAACTGACCATAACTTTTCCATTAAAATCCACTCTTGCTCTGACCCTGATAACCTGATTTTCGACTGCCCTACTATTGAAAAAGTCAGCCAAACTAAATACCTAGGTATAGTGTTGGACCAACGACTTAGCTGGCACTTACATTTGGAACTCTTAACAAACCGCACTAGGAAACTCATATGGGTATTCATATCACTACGGCAGGTCATGTGCAACAAACTTGAATACTGAATATTTGTGGCCTTGGCCCAGTCGGTGCTCACCTACCGTATCTAGATTTGGGGAGGAGCGAGAACCGCAAAACGTTATCGTTCTCCCACTGATACATTAATATTCTACTATGCGGACGTCAGCTATCTACATCTCACCGAAGCTCAGCTTGATAAACCCCAGAATTTCTGTATAAGGTTTATATTTGGATTACGCAAATATGACCATGTCTCTCTTTTTCGTACTAAGCTCAAGTGGTTGTCGATACGACTTTATCGGAATGCTCACATACATACTTCATCTTCTCTATAGTGTTCTCTTTAATCCTTCTTACCCAAAAATAGTTTTATGTTTCTTCGTGATTCCCATTCGCGTAGCCTGAGATCAGCAGACAGATTGAAATTGAATATGCCACTACACACTAGTAAATTTATAACATAACATAACATAAACACTCACGCCTGTTACCCAGAGGGGTAGGCAGAGACTACAGACTTCCATTTGGCACGATCCTGACACACTTCTCTCGCCTCCTTCACATCCATACACCTACGCATACATGCTCGTCGGTTAAGGGTACTCCTAATTTGGCCCGTTTTCAATAAATCGCCAATTTGGTCGATAAATTTTCGCCTAGGACCTCCTTTTCCGACTCTGCCATTCACTTCTGCAACATAAACTTTCTTTGTCACTCTTTCCGCATTCATTCTTTCCACATGACCAAACCACCGAAGCATTCCTTTCTTAATCCTGGTCACAACATCATCTTGCAAACCACACTAACACTTGAACTGAACAAGTTCAGGCTATGAGCTCCCATTGGCAGTTAAATGCGCTCCATCCCCATCTGTTTTTAAAAAAACTAGTAAAGAATTAACATTACCTTGCACTTTGAATTGTAACTTCGCTCCCACACTAGCCATTTAATATAATATATATGTAGTATATTGATTGCATTTAGTTAAATAATTAAATATTTCACGACACACACACACACACACACACACACACACACACACACACATATATATATATATATATATGTAGTGTGTATTCTTTTTTTATCACACCAATGTGCCCTACCCTTGTCATCTTTGTGTAATCCTGTCCATTTAGTCCAGTCATTATAGTAAGTTCGTAAAACCAGCGATCGGAGATCGAGAGACCCCTACATCTAGTATAAATATTAAATTTAAGTCAAAGGTCATAAAAGTTTTTGCGCTTTTTTTGTAAATATCTAATTTCCTATGGGTTTCTTTGCTATTTGTATTTATTATCAATACTGTAGAATACAAAATTCTCTACAAATTTTGTTTAAAGAATTCTTGATATTGTCATAAAGAAATTTTGTTAAAATTTGTAGAGAATTTTGTATTCTACAATATTAATAATAAATACAAATAGGAAAAAACCAATAGGAAATGAGATATGTACAAAAAAAAGCGCAAAAAACCGATTTTTGTGACCTTGAAATTTAATAGTTCGCACACCCTACCATATGTAGGTTTTGAGACAACTTTTAGGGTGTCAATATACAAGTATTTATAGACTTACAGCTGGGTATCTCGAATTCCCAGATTCTTACCTAATTTAAACTTAAGAGGTGAGAGTAAGTCAGCTCAAATTCTAATTTCGCCCCCACTTCTTACGTACTTCTTATGTACCGACATGTTTGTAATCACTAATACTCTAAGTAGATAGGTCGTTAGATACTTATTTCATTATGTTTATCATATATATGCCTGTTTCTTAACGCTAACCCAGTCGCTTCTTATTTTTATAACGGTTATTTCCCATTTTAATTTTACGTCTTCCTGTTGCGTAATGTGTTTTCTGATCGTAAGCGACACAACTTCTCCCTTCAAAAGCCGGAGCAATACTAACTTACGCGAACGCGCTTAGGAGAATCAAGCTTACGCGCCGATAGTTTAGGTAATTTATTTTTACAGTGAAAATAACGATATTTTAAAAAAAAGTAAATAACATAAGCACTGCTTTATGGTTAGTTCACTTAGTATGCAAAGTTTCATGATCTTATTTAAAGTATTTTATGAATAACAGCGGTTTATTGTTCAGTTTGGAGGTAACTTTGGATTTTTTTTTCTATGGAGAAAATTTTACGGAATCGTGTTTTCGTCTAACATAAACCTTAACATTAATCTTCAACTTTACCATATATTTATTTCAAAATTAATGCTGCAATACTTTCGGCATAACGGAGGATCTTGCTAAGCCATTTGAGGTTATATTTCCCCTTAAATGACTGGACTAATTCACTAGTTGTCTGGAAGAAATTGCTATCAGCAATAAAACCGC
Source organism: Parnassius apollo (assembly GCA_907164705.1). Taxonomy (NCBI): domain Eukaryota; kingdom Metazoa; phylum Arthropoda; class Insecta; order Lepidoptera; family Papilionidae; genus Parnassius; species Parnassius apollo. The sequence continues at coordinate 3,003,509 of CAJQZP010000585.1, forward strand.
CATTGCATGCTTCTTTTTATATAAAATAGAAATAAAAAAATACACTATATAGAATGAGTGGCCTACTCGCAGTCCGAAAACTCTATGTTCTGAATTTCATCTTAACGTGCTACAAATCTTTGTCTGCCTTATGTCGACCTGAGTCATAAAAGAAAGAAGGATCTCGTTGCCCCCGTCACTGCTGCACGTAATTTATATACAATTACAATAAAGTAAATAAAATATTTAAAATATACCCCATGTTGGACTCACTTAGTTATGAAGATGTTGAAAAACTTTTCATAAGAATTAGTTAAAATTTCGGTTAAACTTAATATCGGTACATGTATGCGGAGTACGGTGTCTGTGAATACTCGACAAATCTTTGTAATAGGACTCTTGAAAATGAAGAATTTTTCTTTAACCTCTTTTTGTAAAAGTTGAACTAAAAACTATGCACATCAGATGAATGGCAGTATTCCATTTAGTATAAAACTCTGCATATTTGACTTCAATATTGGCCAAAAGGTCATAAAGCCATTATTACTGTGCTCTATCACTAGGGTCGTAACCGATTTCCGACCCATCCGACAGAAAAAATATTGCACACACGTTGTCACCCCTAGGACTAAAATGAAATGCCTCGTTCCTAGTAAAGAGGGTTTCCGGTTCTCTACACAGCAGCATTGAGCTGCTATTTCACGCTGGTATTCTGTGATGATTCTGTGAGCGTGGTCCTTCTCCATTCGAGCAAACCCATTCCTGCTGGTTGCAGACGCAATAATAATAGAGCTGCAGCTGGGCTCTCCACGTAAAGCGTAGGTATCGGCGGTAGTTATCGCTTACTTGCTATTCTAAGGCAAGTAAGCGATATCTCCGCGACGTGACCTATGATTGCACCAGTCGTTTGAAGTTATCTGAGATTGCTTTATATACATGGACAACATATAATTAAATGAAAAATACAAAACGTATCTAACCCAAACGATTTCGGAGCTTTTCTATTATTGATTTTGCATAGCTTCATACAATTCTGTATTTCTAAAGCAGCTAACAATTTCGGCAACAAATTCTTTCACAAAATAAGATTACAACTTTAGACTGCTCGTATGTATTGCTGTTGCGGGGATCATTTTGAATACGGATGCCGTGGATCGTTGCCAACGTAACTTGTTCAACAAATTTTTCTGAATCTAAACCGCAATCAGTTGATATGGCACCGGGAAAACATGTTTCATTCAGTTTGGTGTTAATATTTTTGGTTTATTTCGAACTTAGTGATTTATAAATTCTTTGTTGCATATGTGGTGTTTTTTTTTTTCTAAATACTTTGAATGTTTACTATATTTATGTATCAAATGTTATGATGATGTAAATCAACGCCGAAGTAAGCGTTATTTTTATTTTGCATCAAAATAAATTAGTTAATAAAATAAATATCTCTTAATCTGTTAAAATTCCAAGTCAACAGCGGGCATTATAAAAATACAGATTAAACGAAAAAAATGAGAAGGGACCGAAAATAAATCCGAAAGTTAATTGTGATTTTCTTCAACACGAAAAAGGTGACGGCTGTTAAAACACTCTTTATTTATTTAACTCTGAAAGTGTTTTAATACAAATGTCTTTATTTTTATCTTTTCTGAAGTATATTTTATATCAGCGACGTAATTATAATTTATAACACACTAGCAACCCGACCCGGTTTCGACTGGGTATACATTGGTCATTTATTTTGATTAAACATATTTTTTTACGTTTTAATACTATTAAAATAACCCCAAAAATAAAATAATGCAGGAAATAAAGTAAATGGGGCTCTACACTCTATTGTGAAAAGTCAGAATGTGTTCAAAAAGGCACGTATGGCATTTCACAATGCTGTATTAGTCCCTACTTTAACATATGGTAGTGAAAGTTGGGTGTGGCAGAAGAAGCACGAGAGTAGAATAAATCCAGTAGAAATGCGGTCGCTAAGGAGTATGTTAGGGCTGAGTCTGAGTGACAGGGTGAGAAACTGTGTGATAAAAGAAGAGTGTGGTTTGCAAGATAATGCAGTGACCAGGATTAAGAAAGGAATGCTTCGGTGGTTTGGTCATGTAGAAAGAATGAATGCGGAAAGACTGACAAAGCAAATATATGTTGCAGAAGTGAATGGAAGAGTCGGAAAGGGACGTCCTAGGCGCAAGTTTGTCGACCAAATTGGCGATATACTAAAAATGGGCCAAATTAAGGAGTACCCTTAACCGACGAGCATGTATGCGTAGGTATATGTATGTGGAAGAGGCGAGAGAGGTGTGTCAGGATCGTGCTAAATGGAAGTCTGTAGTCTCTGCCTACCCCCCTGGGTGACAGGCGTGAGTGTTTATTAAAATAACCCCCTCACCTCAATAAAATGAAAATTTAGATATTACAGACAGATACTACAATTTTATTTATAAATGTAGATACCTTACACCTTATTAGTAAAAAAATGAATATCATGTAATACGTTTAAGTTTTATCTTCTTCATATCTTATAAGAATTAATTATTGCTGTCTGTTACTCGCGCTAAAACTCGAAAACAGCTCGAACGAATTAGATATTTTTGTGTGTATTTGAGTACGCCCCTAGATGGTTTAAAAACTCAATTGCACTTGGTAGGGGGCGCTGTTGTCGAGATCCAGAAATCAAGATCCGTGCAAAGCTGGGGCGGATCGCTAGTATTTAATAAAGAACCTGTTCGTTTGCGTCGCGGATACAATTGTAGCTTTTGTATAAACTTTCGACTTAATACTTACTAATAAACTTGCTTTTCACCAAAAAGTAGGCAGATTTATGTTAATCATGGTCGGCAAAAACGGTCATGGTTTATAATTAATTTATTTAGTTCTCGCAATCCACAAATGCAGTCGACCTTTGGATGTGGTTCGACATGTACAACTCGCGAAACGAAAGTCCAGCGGTGATCGTTGTTGCCCATAATTGGCCACATTAGGTACACAATATTGCGTATGATTGGCTGTGCGTACCGTTCGCACATACTGATTGGCATACCAGTCATATTTCGTCCCCCGTACTGATTTTACATTCGCAACTATACCCTCCACGTTTCGTTCATCGCTAGAGTTACGTGCCGCGATATATACGTGCACAGTGTGACGGTGTGCGTGCCTGGCGTAGCGGCTAGCGGTCAGTCGCGACCGGACGCCCGCTCCGTCAGGACAACACATCCAAAGTTCGACAAGTCGCAAGCGGCGACAGTAAGAAACTAAAATAGGAGATGGGTAGAGTAGTAGTCCTTGACGGCTTAGTGGCTTAGTATTGAGTTGCGTAGTTGAGCGATCAGAGGCATGGGTTCAAACGAACCAGTATTTTTATGGCCTAGTTTGTAAACTGCCTCCACGATACAGGAGAAAATCTTAGTGTGAGGGTAACGTTCCTTTTCTAAAAATTCAAAGAAATTCAAAAAAAGAAAAAGATTTAAATTAACAAGTCAATAAAAATAATTAAATCTGGCAAAGCATAGCAGCTCTGGCAAATATTCCTACTATACTCAACAATGGAGTTTTGTTACTGCTATGTGTAACATAAAGAAACTTTTATTATCTATGCTACATTCAATCAGAAACAACACTTCTTCTTCAAAATAATAATCAAAATTCCTTCTTCCTGTCTTTCTATAAATAAAATGGTTCTCCGGTTATCTTCATCACTCACCATACTATTAATCACCATAGCTAGTATTCTGCAAAAATGTGAAACTTTCCAAGAACGAGCAGCTTGCCATTATTACCATTTGAAAACAAAAAAGCTTACTCAAAATATAACTGTACCTATTATCATTGAAGATGTTAAAAATTAACTACCTAAGATCCGCGTGTTAAATTAATATAACGTGTTTTGACTTGTTTGAAGAGCACCCTCCTCCTTCCCTCAATTGCGTACTATCCCCGTTTCATATAATCCCCACTCCACTACTCCCAACACCACTACACTAGGAAAGACCACCCGACCACCGTCGATAATACCACACGTGTTTCGCCTCTACATGAAGCATAATCAGGTGAAACAGATTCTGCAGTGGCTGCCCGTTAACTGAGCTCTTATTGCTTCTTAGTGATGGACTTTAAGTAAAGGAGTCTCTCGGCTTATAGATTAAACTACTAAATGTAAGAAATAATCTGCTTTAGTATTTAAATTAAGCTTTTTATGTAAAGAATTAATGTCCTCCTAAACGAGATAAAATGTACAAATGTATATTACTAATTAATAATAATGTCCTGCGGACCGAATTTTCAGTCACGTCAGCCAGTCTCAACGGAGACCAGCCATCTACCTAGGACAGGATTATAGTACATAAGTGTACGGACAAGCGCAGGTGCACTCTTTATTCCCTCACACCTATGCCTATACGTGCTTATCGAGACGCTGGCTCGAAACACCGCCAACTTACTGACTCCGGGTTACTGGTGAGTATTTCTTGACAGAAAACCCCAATTACTGAATAGTCCGACCTGTGATTCAAACCCTGAACCCCCATGATCAATATATAATATAATAAAACAGTTTTGAGTTTGGTGTACAAGAACTTTGGTATAAAATCATTTTCCAAAATAAGTTTAAAATTTTCTTTTGTGTTTAAAACTTTTAAAGCCAATATAAAACTTACGTTGCATTATATTGCAATTTCAAAGAAGCGTTATGAGGCACCAAGTTCTTTTAAACATCTGCAAAGCTGACCGTTGTTTGTTGCTTTCAAAATCTTAAGTAAAAATATTGAAATAATGACTAAACAGAAGATATTAATATATTACGGAATAGACAGTCATTGAAAGCAGTTTTTACTAATTGAAATTCTCCTCATTTACTTAATTTATTCTTTTATTGATTCATCAAAAGTCCATCAAAAGTAGACCCCTGACCATAGATTCTCACATAGATTGTTCTAAAGGGGCTGCTAGCTCTAGTTGCCAAACTTGGCAGGCAGTTTGGCAAACACAGTTGCCGCTGTCCATCTCCAGCTTCAGATTCCTTCTGTCGCCTCTCACGAGATGATGGATAGTGGCAGTGGATTCTTTTACGACGATACCACACGGCTTGTCTAAAAATTTACAAGTTCAAGTTTCCTCTCGATATTTTAATTCACTGTCGAGCATTTTATAAATCAGAACTTAAATTATTGCAACTAACAATTACATTGGCAGTAAGTGGGATCATTTACTGACTTATAATGGCAAGAAAAACTAATTTTGTTGGAGGAAATTCCTTAAGCTACCACCACCATAATTTTGTAAAGCAAAAATCATCAAAAATTTTAATACCCAATTAACAAATCGTGGGAAACAATATTTTAACAATTTCCACATTCCTAACAATTTGGTGAAAAAATGATGAGCTTCCGTAGATAGTTTTGATAGCGTATTAAGCATCTTAAACACCTCTCCTTATATCCGTTTCATCCGGTACAGCCTAACAATTCCACAGCTAAACATAGGCCTCGCACAGATATTGCACCGTAGGCATAGTTGCTACGCTACACAGGCGAGTCGGCAACCGCAATTTTTTTAAAGAAAACGCTGCCCATCTCCTGTTTCAGTTTCCCTATGTAGCCTCTTACGACTCCCACGGCACGATATGAGGCATTGGATATTCTTACACGGCCACTACGCCGAGACGTCAGTCGTCTAACCTCAAATAATCAAATCAGAGTTCGATCCAATCCGAGAACAACGAATTATTAATTGCAATTACATGGACCGATTTATCAAAAAGCAACATAAACGCAACACAAGCAACAGTTGTATGAATTAAATAGTTTGTTTCACATTTACATTCAGTCAAGTTGTAATTTATTCGATGGGTAACATCGGCCCTTAGTGTTTATTAATACTTCAGATAGTGAGAAAACTGTGAAAAAACGTGCCTGACAAATAAAATAGCATAGAGTCACGCTAGAAAATAGCATACAAATGACTCTTTTTAAATGAAAGAAAACTTGTGCCCAGATCTGACATATCATATAGACTTTTACTTCACTTATTTTAATAGATTTTTTGGATTGTATCCATTACCAGATCTATTGCAGTGAAATTTTTAATATCCATTTGGCACTGGTTTTCAATTTTAATGTTACGTGCACTGAATATAATCGTGCCAAATACCACAATGTAACAATTTTCAGGATTATCTAGAAAGTAAATATTTCGTGTCAGTACGTGCTCGTAAACCTATATATGATTTTATATTTGGTATATATTGATATATGCTGCTTTACGGTTTAAAATCATTTATGTCTCTAAGGTTAACATAAATCAAGTGAACGCAAATCACTTAAACGAAAAATATATAATATAGTAAGTTTAATCTTTATTCAAAAAAAATTTAAAACTTGTACAAGTACCTATATAGATTGCTTTTTCATTAATAGTGGATATACCGTTACCGTTACAGCCTATTAAAGTCCACTGCTGAACATAGGCCTCCCCCATAGATTGCCTTATAGGGGGGATGTTTGCCACAGTTGCCACGCTTGGAATTGGTTTCATTCCAAGCGTGGCAACTGTGGACTGTGTGTCTTATCAGGCTGCTGCACATCTCCTCATTTGTTTGCCTCAGTTTTCAATATTTTAATTTGAAATCTGATTCAAAGAAAAACTTGTGCAATTAATATAAAGATGATATAAACTTAGCTACTATTAGAAATATGATGTATTATAAAAGTACCTATTACTTCCATTTGTGTATACAAACAGTTACCACCAGCTATTAAAACAATTAAATGGAAATATGTTCCAAACAAAATTAAAGAAATTGTTAAATGAAAATGTTTTTTACAATGTAAATGTCTTTTTTTTAGTAAAAGTAATATGATTAAAAAGTTAATTTTAAATTTATATAGGGATAATGATTTCTTATAATTACGCGAACACTACACATTGATTAAAACTACATTTACGGATTTTATCGCGTTTAATTTGAATTATTTTTAAATCCCGACGTTTCGGGTGCTTTCCAGCACCCATGGTTACGGGGCTGAGATGACTGACGTCCCGATGTCATTGTTAAGCCCGATGTACCTTCAGTTTTTTTAATTATTGTTTATGGTCCGATCTATGCAAAATGAACTGACTGTGTCTTGAAGTCTTGCAGTGATATGCTTGGGTTTAGTTTTAATTTTATTAAACCCAGCCTCCTTTTCTATTGAGATTAGAATTTTTTAATTAAAAAAAATGTAAATAAAAAAACAAAAGAAAAAACAAAACACGGCGTAAAAATTGTTAGTAATTCGATACGTCAAGGAGATAATTAAAGTTGTTCTACTGATTAAAATGACGGATTAGATTGTTTTTTTTTTATTTACGTAATCATTTGAGTCGAGATGAAATGCTACGAGCCGTAGGCATGTTAGAAAATGGTGTTATTCAACGCATCGTTGCTGAGGCCCTACACACAATCCAAAACGTGATATCAAGATTGTGGTCACGTAATTGCAGTACTGAAGATGTGGTTGAACGGCATACGGGTAGATATCGTGTCACTAAGCAGAGACAGGATCGATTTCTACAAATGACCGCCAGAAGACAACCAATATCACATAGATGCAACTACTGCAAACGCTCCAGGACGACTACCAGCTGCTGGTAAGTGACCAAATCGTGCGAAGGAGGTTGCATGGAGTTGATCTTCATGCTCGAAGGCCGCTACTTGTTCCAGCATTGCGATGTAGCAATCGCGGTCGGCGGCGTACGTGGAGGTCTTGGGCGCATTTACCATGGAGTGGCGAACAATGGTTTTTGGTGCTGTTCACCGATGATTCCCGGTTTATTATTCATTCGGATTCAAGAAAATTACGCGTTTGGAAAACTCCAGGAAGAGTTAGCTGTCTACGGCACCCTCAAGATCAGGACGTCCACTCATACCAAGGTGATACAATCATGTTGTAGACAGGAATTCGGATTGGCGGGCGAGCCCAGCTCGTTAGGAGGCAACATGACTGCACAAAAATACCACTAGGAGATAGTAGAGCCTGTTTTTGTTCCACACAGAATCCAAATGGGCCAAGAATTTCTACTAATCCACGATAACGCTCCTTCCCATAAGGCGCAGCTGGTGTAGGCCGCTCTCCGAGACCACGATATTCTAGTTTTTATTTGATTTGTCTGCACAGGCGCTCGACTTAAATCCTATCGAGCATGCCTGGGACATATTACAACGAAAATCTTTGAGAGAGTTCCCTCTAAATTTGACGACGGAACGACAACTTAAGCAACGAACATGGAACCTCATTCCGCAGCAAGACGTTGACAATTTAATTTTAAGTATGAATAATCGATATCGATGTTTATACAATGTAATAGGTGGCAACACTGATTATTACTAATTAGATTATATATATATTTTTTTCAATTTTAATTAAAATTAATAGCTTTACAAGAAGAAGTTAAGTTTTTTTATTAAACTTATTTTCTACGGCGATTAAAAAATAACATTTTTATTTAAAACAAAAAATACGAAATGGCTGTTTTATTTTTATTAAATATCTTAAAATAACAAATCACTTCCATTTACTATATCAGAAATATTTTCATAGATTTTTAGATATTTGATGAAATATAATATATGCTTAGATTCTGTTGAGTGTTCAGATCTCATAGTTTTATTTTTTAGTTGCTATAATGAAGATGCTGCTACTCATCTCCTGGTTTGTTTTCTTTTGTCGCTTTATCCGACATCCACGGGGACGATATGCGGTAATGGCTATTCTGCACTGACACTGTTGTTATTATTTTTACTATAATTGGAAGTACAAACATAAAAAGCCAAAATTAACTATTTGTTATTCTGCACCAATTTACGGTTTCAACCTTCGACCTTATTAGTGAAATATATTTTTTTCAGACAGTTCCCTCGTAGACATACGATTTTATTAAATCTTCCACATAATAGGCCAGCAACCAGAAGTGGGCTACCGGAGATACCACAAGCATTCACTTGTAAAAAGTGGCAAGAAGCAAACAACCCAGATGTTGCCGTCTTTTTTTTTGTACCCATTTCTAGTTTTATAAAAGTAAATTTGCGAATATTAATACTACGATTATTAACTCGCCATCATATATATATATAGAATAGTACAGTTTATACTAAATCTATGCTCGCCATATATGTAACTATTAGGTATAATGTTTTTGGTTTTCCAGATCAAGTTATTTTGGATTGCGCCTTCTTCGCTTTAAAGCTATTTCTCCATAATTGTAGCTTATTAGGTTCTTATCGGTCAAACCGAGTTATCGGACTTTAAGCTACTGAGTATTGCATCATTCTATGAGTAGTCCTGCTAAGCAAAAAAAAGTTTTTTGCGCCTGTATGTTATATGTAGTAAATTGAACATCTTCCCTATTCAATAATATTTATGCAATAATTTTCATGTGATAATTTTGCACCTCACAAAATGTCGTTAAAAGAAAATTAATGGCTTGGAAGGCGTCGTAAAAACGAAAATGTCGCATGTGACAGAAAATAGCGCCTAAAACTGGTGAAAGGCAATTTGCTGTAAGTCCACTGAAGATGGAATTGTTAGTAGGTTTAGACCTGCGCCATTGTTTTATAAAAAATAAGGACCCTTTTGCATGATTGGAAAAGTAATACCAATTTTGAATTTATGAGTCTAATTCTTGTATAAACCGTCTAATTTGCCCAGACGTAAAACAAACTTATACTATCTATACTTGCAGCAGCATAAAATTGGTAAGTGTTTGGTACTCCGACAATTAATTAGCTACCTAAGTATTTTTTATACAATAATGGTGACAAACGTGCACACAGTCAGAACAGAAGGAAGGCTTCATAAAGTCAGCTAGCTGCTGGCCCCTTGTGTTTCTTTGTCCTATCCCGAATTTCCCTAATTTCAGCTCACCGTTTTCTCTTGTGCCTAGACCTAGTTGAAGTCTCCCATTAACACCATATAGTGGGTTTTAGAAGAATGCATGTCTCTAGAGATATCCTCATACATTTTTTCCACCTCTTCATCATATATATATATATATATATATATATATATATATATATAAAGGTCTGTGCGTCTTTGTTGACACATATGTTCCGCCCCTCATTCAGGACTAGAATAATCCCTAAATCTTGGAAGCATAGCATGCGCCTAAAAAGGGGAGCCGTGCCGACCCTACCAATTATCGGCCTTTTATAATTACCTACATTCTCTGCAAGACTTTGGAGCGTATATGTTACCGCCAAAAAGGGGTTTCGCCGAAATCGATCAATAGGGCCTTCAAACATATGCCTCTCACATGGGAAGTATTTGCTATTTCCCTTAATGTATCAAAGGTCTTTCGCAGGGTTTGGTCATCGTTGATGGCTCCTCGTCTAATCCTATCACGACAAACGCCGGAGTTCCTCAGGGGTCCCTTCTTTCCACAACTATCTTCCCGCTGCATATTATTGATCGGCATAATCCCGGTATCTATGAGTATGCAGAGGACAGCACAGTTGTGGAGAGGTACCAGCCGAATGCTCGTCGGGAGTCCGAAAGAGAAGTCATGACTGAACGTATGAATCTCTCACTGCAGGCCCAGTCTTCGAATAAAGCGATTACCATGTGTGAGTGAGATTCAACACTTCCAAAACACAAGCATAGTCTTTTCACCACTTAAAGGATCCCGCTCACTCTGGCTCCTACTTTCCGGAACGTATCTTTGGAGTACACTCACCTTCAGTTGTTAGGGATTGAGATTTTTCCGAACCTATAATGAGCGGTTCATTGAGTTCGGGGTCAAAGCAGGCACAAGAAAACTACGTGTCCTTGCAAGGGTGCGGCGGTACTTCACGCCGGAATAGCTTCTTACTTTATATGAAGTGCAAATCTGGTCGTGTATGAAGAATTGCTGTCACATATAGGCTGTTGCACAATGCCACCTAGCAGCATTGAAAGAACTGGAGAGATGTGCTAAGAGAATCATTGGTAGCCCTGATTTAGTTAAAACCAATCTTGTCAGCCTCAAGCACAGGTGCAGAGTAGCCAGCTTTTCAGTATTCTATAGCATGCATTTTGAAATGTGCACAGGAATTACATTTACATGCTATAATTCCTCCTCTCCTTTCCACCATCGGACAACCAGGTAGTCGGTGGGTCTGCAGCCCTTTGTTGTCGATATTTCACGCATTACAACCGAGCTGTTTGCTTCGTATTTTTTAATGCATACAGCAAAGGCGTGAAATAATTTGCTGGTGTCCGTCTTAACTAACTTCTGTCTGGTGATTAACCTATACAGTCTCCTAAAAGTCGGTATGAAACAGATTTTTTCAACACCATGCTTGTTCAATTATAACAAATATGGATTTGAGATTTATGGCTTTAAATCAACATTATGAAATTTTTGGTTTCCTTTATGATTTAAACAAGTTAAAAATATTCCAAACCACCTAATATTAAAATAACTGTCAAGATTTACACACAGCCCCGCGAGTAGGTGAAAGCAGTGACTTTTAGCGTTGAAAGTTTCATCTATCGAGGCAGATATAACATCAAAGCTATATTATGAGGCTATAATTAAACAATTCAGCAGGATAAAAAGCATAATATCTATTTCTTAATTTTTCATTTAAATTGTTTGGTGTTGGTACTTAATGATTTTGTATGAATAAAAATTTCATAATGTCAAGTGTTTTGTTTTTCATTTTATATAATCCGTCTTCATGTGCGGGCTATATATATATATATATATATATATATATATATATATATATATATATATTTGTCTATATTTTATATATAAAGCTTTAATTATATGTGGTCACAATTAACTTAGATTTGTAACAGACATTAAATAAACTTTAGTGTTTTCAGAATGCTTGTCGTACTAGTCTACAAAAAACTGATCTAAAAACATAATACATGCTCATTGTCAAACTTATTACAGCAACTTGTTAATTTCGTATTTGGGTGTAACAATGACGGATCTGTAGCGCAGTGGCTAAGTATTCAGTCGCAGCGTTACAGGCCGCAGGTTCTAATCAAAATGTTAGAAGTATTTGTTTGGCCTCCTCAAAATTTTCTAGACCTTGATCTGTCTATGTTTGTATTTATATACGTAAATCATCTCCACGATACGTAGAAAGTCCAAGTATGGGGATTAAAAGAAAGTAATTTTAACGATATCTTTGGCAATTTTATAAACCGACTTTAGAAAATGAAGAGGTACTCAATACTAATGTTGTCGAATTGCTTATCCCGCCCAACGCTCTCGACTGACATTAGTAATCCTACGCCCATCACTACATGGCGGTCTAACAACTGCTCGATAAATTTGAGGCACCGACAAAATAACAGAATCTGTGGCTGTGGCAACACTGTAACAGTATCATGCTTCTTTTAATGACTCTTTTCTTTGCTGCAACCCAATGTGTTTGAGATTTACTTCTTTTTTTATTTGTTTGTTGATTTAATTTCATTCTGCGTGAAGTTGTGCGCGACGAATAAATCTTTCATCAATTTATTCATATCACGAGTGCCACTCAGGAGATTTTAATAATTGATACATGAGATTGTAATTAACGCTGTAGCACCACACCCTGTTGAACGCTCCATGAAGCCTTATTACTCTAAATATCGACGTAGATATTAGATATAGACGAAGATACAAGAAGCTCAATATTTGGCACAATCGAAACAAATTCGCTTATAGAATATATTTTACGACTACGAAGATCTCGAATATCGTTGTTGTTGCGGCCACCGTTATGCACAGTATTGTCGTGGATCGTTGCCAACTTATCTTGGTAAACAAATTAAATTGAAAACGAAACCGTAGGTAACCTATTGGTGTCGCAATTGATTTTGTTACGTGGCTATTTTCGTGTCATTTGTATTTCTGATATATACATTTAAGATTTTTCACTAATGTCGCCTCTACACGTTGGCCAACACAGTGGCGAATGGAGTGGCGAATATATTGGCCGAGAGTTGGGGACGGCGTCCACACGTTGGAAGGGCGTTCAGTTTACTTCGGTTCGGGCCAATGTGCGGACGAATTTATAAGCACCGTGGCGCAGTGGCTCAGCAATGAGTGGCTGCGCCGGGCGCCGCGGGTTTGATACAGTGCAGAACAAGTATTTGTATATCCTACAAATAATTGTTTCGGGTCTGAATGTGTGTCCTTGCGCAATTTATGTTTGTAAACTGCCTGCGCGATACGGGAGAAAATCCTAGTGTGGGGTTAACGTTTTCATAAAAGAATTATAAAATAATAGTGGATATTAATGGGGCTGTAAATAGATATACGATATACGATTAGCTTTATTTATTCTTTACATGCATCAGAAACTGGAATAAATACCATTAATTAGAACTTAACTTATTTTAAAGTTAAAGGAGTTATAATCGATTAGTCTATGTTTTAAAATTGTGTTTTGATTTTAAAGTTTAGCAAAATATGTACTTGCATTTCTATCAGACATTTGATGTATATAAAAAACACCTTATAATTTATTTGGTAATTTAATTATTTTTTGAGAAAGACAAAAACAATAGCAATAAATATAATTAACACTGACTTAGTAATAGGTACTAATTATAACTTAGAACATAAATAAAAACTCATGATGAGCTAAGTGGCTCAGGACCATGCTTTGCGGCAGTCTGTGGAGGAGGATGTTCAGTAGTGGACTTGTGAACAGTTGTAATGATGATGATGATGATTCGAAATCTTGCACGATTAAATTATAATAAATCGACGTTTTTTATAGGATAGGGTGACAAACGAGCACACAGTTCACCTGATGGTAAGTGGTAACTGTGGCCCACAGACATCTACATCTATCCTCGATTACGAATCAAAATACAGATGCGTTGTCACCCGTGGGGACTAAGATGAAATGCCTCGTTTCATTTAAAAAGGGTCCCTGGTTCTCTAAACTCACTATACGAAACACAGCATCATTAAGCTACTATTTTACGCTGATATTCTGTGAGAGCGTGGTCCTTCCCCGGTCGAGCCGACCTTCGTGCTGCAACTATACTTCTAATATAATTGCATGGTTCTACCACGTATAAACGACGTGCTTCATTTTTTTTTCATTTTAAAATTGTTCTCGTAATAATCTGATTGTAAAAAAAAACGTTAATTTTTTTTAAATAAATAGCTTATTGATTAAAACAAATGTTTAATAATAATTAAATCGCGCTAATTAAAGTAGTAGGAATGTTTAAAGTTGAAATTGGCACTAAAAGGCTGGTAATTGGGGCATCCACCCTACAAAGCTTGAATATAAAATTTAAATCAGATGCGTGTAATCACTCTGGGAGCTTGTAGCAAACTAAACGCGCGGCCAACGTGTGGACGCGGCGACCAAACTCTGCCAACAATCCTTTGATCTTTTGTAAAAAACCGACACCACACGGATCTCGCGCCAACTTGCGGGCCATCGTTCCAATACATACCAATGAAGCCCAAACACCCCGTCTACACGTTGGCCAATGCTATTGGCCACTACATTCGCCACTGTGTTGGCCAACGTGTAGAGGCGCCGTAAGGGCACGTGGGGCACATACATTTTTAATTGATTTCATAATTTTAAAAAATATTCTTGTTTCGATTATATTGTGTCTAGGATCGTTATCGATTCCATAATAGCCCATTAAAGTTCACTGCTGGTAGGCCTCCACCATAGATTGCCTCGTAGGGGGGATATTTGCCATAGTTGCCACGCTTGGCAAGCGGGTTGGCAACCGCGGTTTTTAATTTTTATTAAAAAGACGCTGCTGCCCATTTCCTGACTTGTTTCCCTCTGTCGCCTTTACGACACAAACAGAATACTTTATACAATATGTAACGTAATTAAAGCACACCCTCAGACACCCCAATTAGTATATTATCTTATAATCATAATACATACACTGAATTTTTAGTTAAACATTTTTATGCACTAATTATTTATCAAATTAGTAATACTAATTCCGGAAGAATGATGTGGTCACAGTACAAATCCACGAACGCAAAGACTTTAACGTGCTTGAAATAAAGTTCATTTTATTTTATTTTTATTGAAAGACAGAATTAGTAATAATACAAATAAAACTGCACTCTTAAAAGTCTTATTGCCTTAAGTTACGGTTCATTTTAGTTTGTTTTGACTGTACAGATTTAGTGTGACTGTAGTTTACGTAGTTTTAATTATTTTAAGGATAAAAAATTACCTATATTAAAAATGATAGGAATCGATTCAGTAAACGATTCTAAACAAACTACTTTCTCAAAGTGCGTTAATTATTATCTAATAGCTTCCGATGGATGGCGGTATAACCATTTAGTTTACTAGGACCCAGACCGGCGACGGGCGGCAGCATCAAAGGTTTGATGCCGGCTGTACACGCTCGTCGAGACACCACGAGACAGGCCTAGAGGCGAGCGTTATTTAACATTGTTCTTAAAAACTTCGCGTTTTTCTTTATAAATATTATAACATGTATAGTTTTCTTTGTGAATAAACATTTAAAGTGTATATAAATATTTAGTGTACATAAACAGACATATAATTGGTGTAAATAAATAATAAATATTTTTTGTATTAAGTTAATTTTTGTATATTATGGGGATCATAATAATTATGTGATGTTATGGACAATAATACTTAAATACTTACATATTTTGTGACTGTATAAAATTCTACAAAGGTACTAATATTGACAATGTCGCGCACATGATATAATACCTATAACCTGTTACGTAATTGTAATCATAACATAACACAGTTAAACTAATATTATAATACCTACCTATAATATGTTAATATTTTCGTAATTATAACATAACACAAACGCAAAACTAACCTACGCTATACTGTATACATATGTAACTAATTACAAAAATAAGCAGTTTTGAAACTAGTTACTCATATCCACGAAACTACGTACAACCGATTACGTCCAAGACATTACGACCCATGTCTAGACAGGGCGAGTACGAGTGTGTACAGGGTGCTCTCGTCGCGTCGCGTCGCGTCTCGTGTCCCTCGTGCGCTCTCGGAAGCGTGTCGGTTTTTTGCGCTCGAGTCAAAGGGTCTCGTAGGTATCGCGATGAAAACCGAGAGCGAATGATGATATTACTTAACGTGTATAACATGTATAATCAAGTAGAAAAATGCAAACTGTATTATGACATTTTAATATGTAAAAAGTCAAAGGTCGACATTATAACTACACATCAAAGTCTCTACGAAAACGTACTTATATATAATCGTTAGGTTTTAATTGCTGCTAAAGAATATTCTGTATTTTGTGTACACTTAGTTAAAGAGGTAAAATATTTTGTATTTGTTATTTCTGTTTTGTCTCAAGACGACATACGTGATTTTATTGTTAATAACTTTTTTTTTGGATGATAATGTATAAAGAAGTGTAATACACTGTAAGAAAGTTTATTAAATACAGTGTTTAATGATATTATTGATTTTTTTTTAATTTTATTTAAAATATATATGTACTTAAATTTATGAAGAAACATGTGTTTTTTCCGGGACTAGTTGAACCTCTCTTTTTCTTTACATAATTACAGTCATCTTTCAATAGATCCTGCTAAGTTTTACAAATCTCATAAAATATTTCATACTCTTAATACCGATATCAATATTTAAGTCTTAAGTGCCAGGTTTATTGAATAATTATTTACTTTATTTATATATATATATATATATATATATATATATATATATATATATATATATATATATATATATATATGTATATATATATATATATATTTTAAATATTGTATAACAGGTAGTCGCTAACACTTTCGATATCGATAGTACGCAAGACGACACAAGTATGTGCGCGGGTGACTGGACGCAGGGAGACACTACTTGGAGCTAGCTTGTCGCCCGTTGCTATGGTTTCGCTTCCCCGTATGTCATACCGCACCACACTGTTCATCTTTCGTGGCGCAAGCCGCAAGCTATACACTATTCTATTCACCGTACATGGTACTGTTACGGTAAATTAATAGAAACTATCCACCATCTCCTTCTTAGCAATGGGTTATTAATTTTATTTTTAGTAAATGTGTAAAAAATATAATAGTTCAAAGGCAAAACGCAGCAAGCGGGCATATGGAGTTCAAACTTCAAATGATACAACGAGTGTGTACATGGTGTGTTCTCCGTCGAGCCTTTACGTGACGAGAGGCACACGAGGTGACGAGATGAGCGTGTTCAGCCGCCATGAGCTACATACATCTAGGGTTACCAGGTCTTTAAACCGAGAAGCCGAACAGACCATCCAGCTTTGCCAGACATTTTGGTAAAAAGGCCGGACACCCTTAATTATTCAGTCTTAGTATAACACGATAATATATTTTTTAAAGTAAAACAATGCTAACCTTATATCATTTACTACAAAATCTTAAATTAAAAGAATCAGTGTTCTTTATTATTAATCATTCAATTACAATTACAATATTAGTTTCAATAATTGCAATAGGTAGTATGTATTTAAGTACATGAAAAATGTAAAAAAATGGTCAAATATAAAAAGTCTGACAAATGCCGGACAGGCCTGGACACCGTCTAATTTGGCCGGACACGCAAACAAAAAGCCTGACTGCGTCCGCCTTTATCCGGACGCCTGGCAACGCTACATACATCTGTATACAATACAGTATAGCGTAGGTTAGTTCTGTGTTTGTGTTAGGTTATGATTACAAAAATATTAACAGGTTATAGGTATTATAACATTAGTTTAACTGTGTTATGTTATGATTATGATTACGAATATATAACATTTTATAGGTGTTATAATTATAATATGCGCGTGACATCGTCAATATTAGTACTTTTGTACAATTTTATGGTCACAAAATATGTAAGTGCCTAAGTATTATTTTCCATCACATCACATAATTTTTATGATCCACATCTTGCGTGTAAGCCATTAACTATCCCGAAGGGACTCTTTACTCTCGTTGTGCGAGTCGTAAATCGTGTTACGTACCTACCTATATTCATCTTAATAATAATCTGTTCAAAACGAAACGCTTACGCGAGCGCCGGTCGTGGTGTGTGTCAACTGCGTACGTAAAATAATCATTACATTTTGTCCACGAAACTGGGTATACGATTATCAAGCTCGTAAGCAGTTTCTGAAACCGATTATGTTAAATAATGCTCACCTCTAGGCATGTCTCGTGGTGTCTCGACGAGCGTGTACAGCCGGCATGAGACGTCTCGTACAACGATCGTCAATCCGCCCGCCAAGCGTGACGAGTAAAACAAATTCTTCATATTAAACGGGATGATAAAGAAGAACAAGATAAAAGTGTGTGTATTGTTTTTCCATATAATATTATGTATAAAGCTTATTTTAATAACCACGCATCATTAAATTAAATTACTTTTAGATCTATATTTTTTTGACCTCTGAAAATACGCTCCCAAGCTTTGTGTGCAGGGACTACAGGGGATATCTCAGAAGATAGAAGATCCCTGGTTTTATCAGCTACTGCCACAGATTAATACATTACTAACTTAATCAATTCGTACTTTAATTCCTACATTTACTGTCAAAACTACACGTGTACGTGGCGTGTAAGGAGAATGTAATTACTTCTTCTCCAAATCTCAACGTTTATTGCACCATTAACCGACTGGAAGCGAGAACTTCCATCCAAACTTCCTAAACCTCTCTTTAGTAATGGTCAGCATCACCATTTAATGGGTTTCGCGCCCGCATTAAACAATACATCTGCCCAACATGACGAGAAGGAAAATCTCTATAACTCACTATACAATTCAACTTATTTATTGATCTGTATTATCGTCTGAAAGTCACAAACATTTTTTATTATGGATGTTCACAAGCTCAGCAGTCCTTCAATTTTATATTTATTCAAATTCATTAGATATAATTAGGGAAATTGACACCTCCACTGACATCAATTGTTCAATCGTAAATAATCTTGTATGCTTAAAGCCGCCTCTACACGATCGGCCATAATCGACACCACGATCGTCGGTGATAATTTAAGCGGCAAGCATTCAAGATGGACGTGGTGGTTATAGCTGAAGCTACTATTAATATATATATATGTATATATAGTTCTATGAACATGAATGTCTCTTCATTTGTCATTGTTTCGCACTTAAAAAACTTAAAAACGACGCGACGTACGTACTGTTCGCTGTCCTCCGGTGAATGAATGATCGGCGATTGTGTGCCCGAAAAACCGACAAGGCACCGATCGCCACGATCACGACGACGATCAATGACGATTGAGGACGATGATGGGCAACTACAGGCGATTAGCCCCTCTACACGATCGTGCTCGCGTGTAATCGCCCATCATGGCCGATCGTGATGAGGAGTCATTATAAACGATATTTATTAATAAAAAAGACAAAAATTACAATTGTATTTATAAGTATAGATTACATACACCTTATTTGTAAAAAAAATAAAACTCAAGTAATACGGTTTAAATTTTTTTCCTCAAATTATATAAGAATTAATTGCTGTCTGTTACTCGCGCTAAAACTAGAAAATAGCTCGAACGAATTAGATATTTTTGTGTGTATTTGAGTACGTCCCTAGATGGTTTAAAAACTCAATTGCACTTGGTAGGGGGCGCTGGGTCGAGATCCAGAAATCACCCGTGCAAAGCTGGGGCGGATCGCTAGTATTTAATAAAGAACCTGTTCGTTTGCGTCGCGGATACAATTGTAACTTTTAAAAAATCAACGCAGACACGGTCACGTTTTATATCTAATTTAAGTAGGTATATAGGTCTTGCAATTGACAAGTGCAGTCGACCTTTGGATGTGGTTCGACATATTATACAACCTTCATCTGAGTATACAACTCGCGATACGAAAGTCTATCGGTGACCGGTATTGCCCATAATTGGCCATATTGCGCAATATTGCGTATGATTGGCTGTGCGTATCGGTCGCTCGCGCTGATTGTCTCTCCAGTGTCCATAGATTACTGAATATGAATATATACTTACTAGAGAATTCCGTCCTTCGTACTGATACGACATTCGCAGCTATCCCCTCTACGTTTTGCGGTTCAGCAGAATACTATTACCCCTACCGGAGAAATAAACTCTAAATAAATTGATAATAAACTAACGCCCTGATTAACACCAACTAATATTTGAGCCAATAGCGTAACAACCACGAAGCAAATACAAGTTATATTTGCTCCGTGGTGACAACAAAGTACCTACCTACATAAAATTAACATCAACCATTAAGTATTCAGCCAATAGCGTTACCCATATGGTTTGAATGGTTTAATAAAAATATCACTTCGAGTGACATAACGGCAAATGATTTGTTATTTAATAATATGATAATTTTCAGCCACAATGAGATATAAGTTTAATTTTATAGCAAGAAATTGTGACAATCCTTTTTTAATGTAGGTACTAAATCGAAAGAATCATATGTATTCTTGTTATTATGTATTCTTGCTACTATTTATGTTTTTGAAGAATATTTTCTTCATTTCTTCGGTAAACAAAATTTTAATAGCGCCATCTACTACATTCTATAAATGAAGTCATTTTATCGAACGAAAATTCATTCACACTCAAGGTGGTACGCAAAGATTACACTAGATGGCACAAACACGACTATGACTGGTTAATTTTATTCAATACGGATAATTTTATTTATTTAAACAACTTGTTAACTTTTTGTAACTGTTTATTTTAACAGTTAAAAGAAATATTAACCATCTTTAGTTGTATCTGACGTCCCAATCCTTTGATGCTGCCGCCCGTCGCCGGTCTGGATCTGACGTAAACGAAATGGTTATACCGCCATCTATCGGAGTGGACCAGCAGTGGACTCTAATAGGCTATAATGGAAACAGTAACGACAGAATATAATGGAAACAAAAATATTTTTCAAAATGACAAATTAATTAATATAAAAATTTATCGGTGAACGCATTTCGAAATTTCAGGGTGCGGTCAGGTCGGGTCGGTGCATGCCCCACGTGCCCTTAGTGAAAAATCCAAAATGGATGTACCAGAAATACAAATGACACACGACAACGAAAATAACCACGTAGCACATGATACAATATAAAAAATCCCGCTGGGTTTCTTGCTGGTTCTTCCAGTACAGAGGTTTTTTCCCGAACCAGTGGTAAAAAAATACTTTCAATAAGAATTTCATGTAATCTATATTGAAAAAAAATTATTCTTTTCTATTACGTTAATTGCAAAATCAATAGATTACGGTTTCGCTTCCAATGAATTTGTTTACAAAGTTAAATTGGCAACGATCCACGGTAATACTGAGCATAACGGTGGCCGCAACAACAACGATATTCGAGATCTTCGTAGTCGTAAAATATATTCTACGAGCGAATTTGTTTCAATAGTGCCAAATCTTGGGCTTTTTGTATTTGTATCAGCGAGCGACATTAGAAGCTTCCAACGTAATGAATAAACGATAATTCTTAAGCCTACTGAATGCAAATGTCAAACTTCTGTAATTTGGTCAACTTTTTTTAATGTATGTACATGTAAATACTGAGCCGTGGTAGCTCAGATGGTTAGTGTTCGCTGAAAATTTCACAATACTCGTGCAAACCGGGTTTGGTCCCAGCCGGCACCAATGACATTGTTAATTGCAATTTTAAGTGCTGATTTACCACGTGCTCGGAGGTGAAGGAAAACATAGTGAGGAAACCTGCATGTCTGAGAAATTAGAAAAATAATATTTCAAAGACATATGAAGATCGCCAACACGCATTGGGGTAGCGCGGCGGACTTCCTTGCCTTAAAACCCTCTCAGAAATGAGAGGGGGCCTGTGCCCAGGAGTGGGACGTATATAGGCTGTAACTTTAAGATGTAAATACTGTCATCAATCGGAATGCTTTCTGGTAGATCTTTCTGGCGTTTTTCATCGCAGCCTTTTACGATATTCATACATTTTTATTGCTTTTATTGTATACTCGATATGCCGTTATCGCACGTAATATTCACCAATAAGCTATTATGCCCAAGTAGCAGAAATCAATACGGTTAAAAGATTTTTGAATATGTAAGGTTGGCAAACGCACACAGTCCACCTTACATTCTATCATAACAACAGCCTATCTAAGTCCACTGCTGAATATAGCCTCCCCGTGGATATAGAGACTATAAGGGGATATTATATATATATATATATATATATATATATATATATAAGAGAGAGAGAGAGAGAGAGAGAGAGAGAGAGAGAGATAGATAGAGAGGGACACCACAGTTTCCTCGCTAGGCTATCTATTATAGTCCCGTTGATACGCTAATGCCCGTCCTCTAGTTTTTTTCTCTATCGCTTCTTATAACGCCCACAGGACAAATGTGGGAAAGTGGATACTCCTACACCGCCATTACACTGTCACTACATCTATGGTCCACCTGAAGGTAAGGAAAGACCCAATAGATACCTACATTTATTCGTGATTAAGAATCTACAACCCCAAGTAATAAAATGGAATGCCAAATTACCGGTAAAAAAAGAAAGCCGACCCATATTTGCTGCTGCTTTAATTCACTGCGTCGCGGCTTCATATTTGATAATTTTATTGATAACACATAATAACTCTGTTCAGAAATAAGCGGGAAAGCACGATATTTTTATTATCCCTCGAATAATTATAATTTGTATACCTATACTTTGTTTATAAAACAGAAGTGACAAACGAATAGAAGGTCCACCTGACCATAAGAAGCTTCTGCAGTCCATGGACACCTGCAGACCACTTTTAAGAAGGGTACAGATGCGTGTCACCTCTGAGCACTCGACAAGTTTCACAGCCTGTAATTATACGGTATGTCCTCACCTCTCGTTTCAATTCATTAAAATTAATGCAATTTTCAGAATGTTGAAAAAAGGATTTTAGCAAAGATTACATTGAAACTAAATATAAAAACTTTATAATAATAATGACCCCACAGGACACATAAGATTATAGTGCACAAGTGTGTGAGCAAGTGAAGATGCACTCTCTATTAACTCATTCTCAAAGTTCAATCGGACGGTGTCCTGGTTTCCAACAACTTCCTGGTTTTGGGCTGCTATTGAGAATTTCCTGACAGAAAAACTCATTTACTGATTTTGGATCGACCTGGGGTCACAACACATGGGACCACATGAACAGCATTCATGATTTAAATTTTTACCCACTAGAGCAACGAAGCAGTCGAACTTCTTAGTATGGAATCACAAAAAGTAATTTTTCAAAATGTCCATATACATATGCAACTGGTTGTGCTTTGCATTTCGCGAGCAAAAGGCAAAATAAAAGTCCGAAGCTGCCTCGTTGGGTACCGCAATTACTGGACCCTTAGAGGCAGCTTCGGGTGCACGAATGAACGGCCGATGCTCTGTGTAATAATTCGAAATTGTTGTATATATTCTGTTTATGATTCGGACCTTCGATAGCGCGATTTAGGCTTCGGTGTGTTTCGCTTGTGACGCGACGACAGCGCCGCCACACATATAAAAGTAATCCTATAACCAATGAAGTTTCCACAGATATCTAATACATATTAAAAGCTTGCAACCACAATATGTTTGAAGAACTAATAATTTATTATAAATTAAGAGAATAGAAAAATAAATGAATGGTATTTAAAATTAAACATTAAGTATTAAGCAGTTAAAAGCTTAAAAGTAATACAATACATACAACCTATAGTGAAGCTACCAATTAAAATTTATTATTAATTACCAATTATTATTGTAATAGGTTTTACAATAATTTATTTTAATTTTAAATTTTGCAATCAAATAGGATTTATTTATTCTATAAAAGTTTGTTGTTAAATACTATTTTTTTAACTTTCATAATAAATGTTACGTTTGTGTCTTTATAGCTTTGTACCTACTAATTTAATACTTTTAAATAAGTTAAGTGTTAATTTGCGATACACCCCGCTCCGCTTTTTATAAGAAAACGTTATACCATACAGTAGGACTAGCTCATGTATCGTGGAGATGATTAACATACTTAATTGCACAAGACATCTTCAGATCTCAACAATTATTCGTAGTCCATACAAATACATGATCCGTGTGGGGTTTGAGTCACGCTGCAGCTATATTATGATAGCAGCACGAATGGGTTGGATCGACCGGGGAGGATCACGCTCTCACAGACCACCAGCGTAAAAGAGCAGTTTAATACTGCTGCGAGTCGTTAATAGTTAATAGATCGTTATTCTTAGTTACGAGATATTCCGCCTTAGTCGCTAGAGGTTACAATTTATTCAACATTTTAATTCAAATGTATGGATAATAACATTTTTTTATAGAATAAGGATGACAAACGAGCACACAGTCCACCTAATGGTAAGTGGATGCTGTGGCCCATAGACATCTACATTTATCTTCAATTAAGAATTAAAATGCAGATGCATTTCCAGCCCTGAGGACAGAGATGGAATGCCTCGTCTCGTTGCGGCCACGGCGGCCTGCCTCAACGGAGGCTGGCCATCGGCGCAGGACAAGATTATAATGCCCAAGTGCATGCGCAAGCACAGGTGCACTCTCTTATCCCTCACTCTCATAATCCGATGGGACGGTAAACCGACACGACCGGAGAGAGACCGGAGAGTGCAGGACCAACGGCTTTACGTGCTTTCCGAGGCACGGGGGTGAGACACCGCCAACTTCCTGACTCCGGGCAACTACTTAGAATTTCTTGACGGAAAAACTCAATAATTAATTTTTTGGCCCGACCCGGTATTCGAACCCAGGACCTCATGATCAGCAGTCGCACTACTACAACCACTAGACCAACGAGGCAGTCATAAAGTCAAATTCGGTCTGGAGGACATTATAATATATTATATAAAAATATATTATACCTACGTAATTTTTAAATTGCGTATGTATGGAGTGTAAAAGTATGGGGTCTACAAGAGCCAAGTGAATGA
Source organism: Parnassius apollo (assembly GCA_907164705.1). Classification (NCBI taxonomy): domain Eukaryota; kingdom Metazoa; phylum Arthropoda; class Insecta; order Lepidoptera; family Papilionidae; genus Parnassius; species Parnassius apollo. Next base: position 3,028,416 of record CAJQZP010000585.1, read on the forward strand.
TGCACGCACACGTCTACACAATCAAATGAACGCCATCTAACGACAGTGAGGTTACACACACAGGTTACGCCCGAGTGTTTTAATAGAAAAGATAACAAGTAAAATATAGTGTAATAAACAAATACATGAGACAGTGAAATTATTTTGAGTGTTACTTGAAAATTTAAGGATGTGGGTGATTTTGTAATCAAACTGATTTGAACTAAAAAAAAAAACAGTTTTATTTAAGATCTCTATTAAAAAAATCTCGAAGAAGCGCCGTTTACACACCTTTATGATTTACATAAGGGTTTTTTTTATATTTACATTTAGATTAAGCTTTATTTTATATATATATAGGTAAACAAAATCATTAAGTATTTTTAGTTTTTTTTATTGTTATTATAGCTTAGAAAAGTTGTAGGTAGGTTACTTATGCATTAGAAATAACATCCGTGTTGATATTTTCAACTTTCTTTCTCCTCTAAAAATAGTTACATTTCAAACTTTTTATTTATTTATATTTATATATTTATTTTATATTTTATGTGTTTCATAAATTTATCTAAATGTATAAAAGACAAAAAAGATAATTTGACTTTATATTTCTGGAATAGAACCCGGGCACTTTCGAGTGCAAACTGCAAAAGCATACCGCTGCCAAATAAATAATTATAAGGTAATAAACTAGTACGTTGCTAAAATTCATAGGTTTATTGTAGCTGTATAAGCTAGTAACAACGTGGAGAATATGTATATATTAGGAGATTATAATGCACATCCCGAAGAACTTTTCTACACCGAACTAAGTCGTTTCTGTACGGATCAGTCTTGGGTATGTGCAGATGTACAAATGCTAGGGTCAAATACCTTTCTAGACCAGTGTCATGGTGGCACGAGGTGACTATACCATTGTGTGGTCTCCTTATCAGCCTGGCATACTGTCACTGATGTAGGTATAGTTGAAGATGCATGTGGATCGGATCATCTGCCTATCTACTTAGAGTGTAGTTTAGAGAATGTAAGGCCTAAATGGATGATGCGTGACATGCAACGCAGTGCGGTTACGTGGGGAGAAAGAAGTGAGTCTCAGATAAGAAAGTACCAAGAGTTATGTCATAAAGAGCTACGACATTGATTTTCCTCCCGAATTCGCTAGTTGCAGTCACGGGTCACGCGATAACGCCTGTCATAAAAGTTTGGTCTACACTAAAAATGGCGGCTATTAAAACAAATTACGTAAAAATTGATAAGCCTTATAGAAAAAAGATCCTGTATGGGTGGAATAAAAATGTGAGGGATGCTCATCGGGAGGTCAGGCTTAAATTTTAAATGTGGGTTTTATATAATAGACCCGCTGTAATATATGAGCAGATGCGCGAGTCACGCAAGGTTTTTGAAAGTAGATTCAAATGGTGCATAAATAACCAAGAGCAAATGAAAATGGATAAAATAGCGAAACTGCTAGAGGATAAAAGTTTTGGGAAATTTTGGAAGTCCACTAGTAAACTGGAGATTAAGCCTGGCCTGCCGGCCAGAGTAGATGGGATTAGTGACCCGGAGGGAATTGCAAACCTGTTTATGGAACATTTCAGGGTACGATCGCCGCTGGGCCCCTCCACGGGGATGCCTGATCCTGAGCCTGGCGTGCGGGTGGATTAGCCTATGCTATTGTTTACGGCTAGTCAAGTCAGAGATGTAATCAAGTGGATGAGCAGGGGCAAATCTCCCGGACACGACGGGCTCAGTATCGAGCACCTAAAACATGCGGGTGTACATCTGCCAAGGGCCCTGTCTCTATTGTTCAATATGTGCATTGGACATTCATATCTACCAACGGATCTAATGAAAACCATTGTGGTGCCCATTGTCAAAAACAGGGTAGGTGATATCTCGGATAAGGGCAACTACCGCCCTATTTCTCTTGCTACCACGGTGGCCAAAGTATTGGACAGTCAGCTTGATTCATGCTTGCAAAAGTCTCTGAAGTTGAATGACGCGCAGTTCGGGTTTAGGCCCGGACTATCCACTGAAAGCGCAATACTAAGCCTAAAGCACACTGTCCAATATTATACAAGCTTGAGGACGCCGGTGTACGCCAGCTTTCTAGATCTCTCCAAAACATTTGATCTGGTTTCGTATGATGTGCTTTGTATGAAGATGGAGGACAGGGGTGTTCCGGTGGAGGTGCTAAATCTCTTTCGGTATTGGTACACAAAGCAAGTAAATTGCGTTAAATGGGCTGACCAATTGTCCAAGTCGTACAGGTTGGAGTGCGGAGTAAGGCAAGGTGGGCTGTCATCTCCAAAGCTGTTCAACCTGTACGTAAATGATCGTCGAGTCGGATGCAAAGTGAGTGGTGTTAATGTTAACAATATTAGTTACGCGGGTGACATGGTGCTGCTGGGCCCCACTACGAGTGCTATCAGAGAAATGTTGAACGTATGTGAGAGCTATGCTAAGTCGCACGGTCTGGCCTACAATGCCAGAAAAACCGAATTTATGGTCTCTAAGGCCGCCGTTAAGTGTCCCGAATTTATACCTCCAATTTGCCTCGGTGGAGTGGAGCTGAACAGAGTTTTCCAATTTAAGTACCTGGGCCACGTACTTACCGACAACCTTAGAGACGATTTAGACATAGAACGGGAGCGTAGGGCTTTGGCGGTCCGTGGTAACATGCTGGTACGTAGATTCGCTCGTTGTACGAATGAAGTCAAGATTACGCTTTTTAAAGCATTTTGTCAAAACATGTACACGAGCAGTCTGTGGATCAGCTACACCAAAGGATCGTTAAACACCCTTCGCGTCCAGTATAATAATATCTTCAGGATGATGTTGAAGCTTCCTCGTTTTTGTAGTGCATCTTAAAGGGTTTGCGCAGGCGAGAACGGATGGTTTTCAGGCACTCATGCGCAAGAAAATGGCGTCATTAATAAGCCGCGTACGGGGAAGTGACAACAGCATCCTGAGGACGGTAGCAGATGATCCACATGAACCTATATTAAGGAGCTATGTGCGGAAAATGTCCGGATTTGTTAATTATTTAAATTAAATTATTAATATAATATAGTACTACTAACCCCCTTACTATTAGAATTAATTACTAACCCTTATGGACCTATGTTGTCTGAAAATAAAAAGATTTGATTTGATTTGATTTGATTGTTACAAAAATAAATGTTTGGTAATACTAAAATGTTCCTACCTTTTAATACCTACCGGTTCATATGTTGGGCGTTTGATTTATGATATGAAAGTTTTTTACTCTTCGTAACGGGTTTCACTTTATGTCCCATATTTACAAATTATAATTATTGACAAGGTACTTTACTACGCTATTTCAACTTAAAATATTTTATATCGACATATAGGTACACGAAAGAAGAATATTTATGGAAATAAAATATTTTTTAACAATGAATTTAAAAATAAAATCATAAAAATACATTAAATAATCTTTACGTAAATACTGCGGCAAAAAGAGCGACACGTCTACTATAACATCAGGCCTCGGACTGTAGCATAGATAATACCTATATATACCTACAAGAGAGGCCGCAGTGTCTGTACATGTACACAGGCGTTTACGCACACATCCGTACGTATTATTTCAGAAATAAGAATATGCGATCTAAAATAATCAATTAAATGGGCTAAAAAATTAAAACAACAATAAGTTAATATGATGCTTGTACAATAATCTGACAAAAATCAGAATGATTGCATGTCGTTAAATGAAATTTTTAGAAATATTATTATGATGATTTTTAGAGATATTTTTTTCTAGTGTATCAAACTAATAGTATCATAATATTTTCAACACAACACCGAACTAGCATTAATCCAGAAAAATATCATATATTTTTGTTTACTGCATTGAATTATAAGTATACCTTGAGACATTATGAAACTTGCGTTTAGCTCCTGTAGTCCTCATAAGTAGGTATGCGTAATTTTTTTAAAATATTTTTTATTTCTATTATTTAAAATAATCACCCATGCAATCAATGCATCTATGCCAACGCAATGGCAGTTTATTGATGCCCTTCTTGAAGAAATCACCTGGACGGGAGGCAACAAATCCTTCAAAGTCATTTTGAATTGCCTCGCGGGTATTGAATTTCCCCCAAAAATTATCCAAATTCTGGAAAAAGTAGAAGTCTGTAGGCGCGAGGCCTGGTGAGTACGGCAGATGACGAAGAGCTTCCAACACCAGCTCTTATTACTTGGAGACCACCTGTTGTGCAGTATGAGGTCGCGCGTTGGCGTGCAGGAGCAGCGGGGACAAGCTATTGACCAAAGCTGGTTGGAGACCTGCGAGCTTCTCCATCATTGTGTTTAGTTCTTCATAGAACACATATGCAGTAGTGCTTATCCAGTTTGGTAAGAAGCTGTGATGAATCACACCGGCGCTAGATCACTAATCATTGACCATCACTTTTCTAGGGGGAAGTTTTCGTTAAGGGCATTGTTTACGTGCTGAACCAGGATCTAACCAACTTGCTGAGCGCTTGCGATTGTCAAACAGTATACATTTTTCATCGCAAGCAACAATGCGGTTCAAAATTCTTTCGTTTGTGTAACTTTTGAGCAGTCGCACATCCTGACATGTATTTCGCACAGGCGATCATTGAATTCGCGGGGCATTGATCAAGCTTTTCTTACCTTGCCAATTTGACGCAAATGGACCAATATTGTTTTAATGCAACTTCAAAAGCTGCTGCTACCACTTTAGCCTTAGATTGAGTATCATTAGCTTACACAATCGCCTTTAATTCGTTATTGACGACCAAAGTTGTCGGACGATTTTCCAGATCAAAGTTTCCAGAACGGAATCGGGCAAACCAAAAACAGGTGGTGCGTTTTGTCCATGGCGTACTCATATTCAACAATTACTCGAATTTTTAACGTATCAGTGATTACGAATAAGATTCAAATGCGTTGTATTATAATTTTTTGTATTAACTGGCTTTACGGCTCTGGTTTCTAGACCTTCTGAGCCTATACTTTCTTTTGGAATCTTCATTTTATGTTCTTTTTCTTCACAATATGCTGATGCGTCACATCGCGAAGCCCTTGGGAGATTTTGACGACAGCTCAACCTAGCGGACAGTTGATGACAACAGCCACTCAAGTTCATAAGGGCGCTCCAGCGATCAAAATAACTTGAGGTTTATATCGACATCAAATCTCTTGTTTCGTCGTTTTCTCTAATAGTTCACACGCGCGGACACTTAATTTACAAAATGGCATCACTTTTACGAATCAAAATCCACTTCAAACCATTATTCAAGCGACAAAACGGGAGCGACAATCCGTCCACGGCCAAGTTAATAACACAAAAGAATAATTTTGAAAAAGAAATTCCATGTTTTTAAAATAAAATTAATTTGAAAATAAAATTCTTAGTTTTGATTTAAAATGCTCAGTACAGCAGATCGTAATTTATTAAAGACCTTTTATTTAACAAAATATTATTGGTGGTTCTGTAGCATCTGTTAATTTTCGAATAACTTCTGAACGTTATGATTGAGGTCATAACGTTCATAGCGATCCTAGAATTCGATAGATGGCGCTGTAGTTAAGTTATTAGGGATTTTATATTTGTGGACAAAAAATGACTCATGTTCAGAACAGATAATTATTTGAACAGATTTTTACGTTCGCTTAATTTTTTTCTCTAAATACTTTGAATGTTTACCATATTTATGTAACTTACGTTCTTATTATGTAAATCAACGCCGAATTAAGCGTTATTTTTATTTTGCATCGTAAATTAGTTAATAAAATAAATATCTCTTAATCTGTTAAAATTCCAAGTTAACAGCGGACATTATCAAAATACGATTAAACGAAAAAATGAGAAGGGACCGGAAATAAATCCAAAAGCTAATTGTGATTCTCTTCAGCACGAAAAAGGTGACGTCTGTTAAAACACTCTTTATTTATTTATCTCTGAAAGTATTTTAATCCGAATGACTTTATTTTTATCCTTCTGAAGTATATTTTATATCAGCGACGTAACTATAAGTTATGACACACTAGCAACCCGCCCCGGTTTCGCCTGGGTATACATTGGTCATTTATTTTGATTAAACATATTTATTTATGTTTTAATAGTATTGAAATAACCCTCCCACCTCAATAAAAGGCTAATTTCGATATTACTGACAGATACTAAAATTTTATTTAGATACAATAATTAATAAATTTAATACTAAAATTTTGTGGAGAAATACGGTGTAAAGGTATCTGTAAAAAAATGAAAATCAGGTAAAATGGTTTAATTTTTTCTTCTTCATATATATAAGAATCAATTGCCGTCCGTTACTCTCGCTAAAACTCGAAAATAGTTCAAACGAATTAGATATTTTTGTGTGTATTTGAGTACGTTCCTAGATGGCTTAAAACTCAATAGGACTTGGTAGGGGGCGCTGTTGTCCAGAGATCCAGAAATCACCCGAGCAAAGCTGGGGCGGATCGCTAGTACCTATTTAATAAATAATCCATTCGTTTGCGTCGCAGATACAATTGTAACTTTTGTATTAACTTACTCGACTTACTTAACTTGACTTAATACTTAATAAATAAGTTTGCTTTTCACCAAAAAGTACGCAGGTGTACGTTAAGACACGGTCACGTTTTATATCTAATTTATATAGTTCTCGCAATTCATAAGTAAATTCGACCTTTGAATGCGGTTCTACACATACAACTCGCGAAACGAGTCTAGCGGTATTGCGCAATATTGCGTATCTTTCGCACGCGTTGATTGACCCTCCAGTCGCATTTCGTCCCCCGTACTGATATGACATTCGCAGCAATCCCCTCCTCGTTTCGCATTACAACTATGTAGAAGATAATCTACCAGGAGCACATGAACCACTGAGAGGTGAAATTATTAAATCAACAGTAACATTACAACTATGGAAAATGTCCTCCCTATGAGGCAATCTACGGGGGAGGCCTACGTTCAGCAGTGGATCGCTCTTGAGCAATGTCTTCAGCGCTAGAGTTACGTGCCGCGACGTATACATGCATAGCGTGACAGTGTGCGTGCCTGGCGTAGTGGTCAGTCGTGACTCGCGACCGGACGTCCGCTCCGTCAGGCCAACACATCCAAAGTACCAAAGTTCGACCACACTCGTTAATTGCAAGAACTATACTAATCTCTTATCATATCGGAGGTGTCGCAAATAGCGACAATAAGAAACTAAAATAGGAGATGGATAGCAGTACCTTCTTGAGTCCTTGACGGCTTAGTGGCGCAGTGGCTTAGTATTGAGTTGTGGCGCTGAGGGCCACGGGTTCAAACGAACCAGTATTTTTATGGTCTAGTTTGTAAACTGCCTCCACGATACAGGAGAAAAAAATAGTGTGAGGGTAATGTTCTTTTTTTTTTTAAACTCAAAGAAATTCAAAAAAAAAAAGAAAAAGATTTAAATTAACAAGTCAATAAAAATAATTAAATCTGGTTTATATTATATACTATTTACGGTGTAAAATCACTTATTTATCTAAGTTTAACATAAATCAAGTGAACGCAAGTCACTTAAACCAGAAATATGGTAAGTTTAATTTTCATTCAAAAAAAAAATGTAAAACTTGGAATAGTACAGGTACCTATATAGCTTGCTTTTTCAAAGTATAAATAGTGGATATATCGTTACCGTTACAGCCTAGTAAAGTCCACTACTGAACATAGGCCTCCCCCATAGATTGCCTTATAGGGGGGATGTTTGCCACAGTTGCCACGCTTGGAATCGGTTTGGTAGCTGCAGTTCTTTTAGTCGTTATGATAAAGAGGCTGCTGCACATCTCCTCATTTGTTTGCCTCAGTTTTCAATATTTTAATTTGAAATCTGATTCGAAGAAAAACATGTGCAATTAATATAAAGATGATATAAACTTAGCTATTATTAGAAATATGATTTACTATAAAAGTATCTATTACTTCAATTTGTGTATACAAACAGTTACCACCAGCTATTAAACAATTAAATGGAAATATGATCCAAACAAAATTAAAGAAATTGTTAAATGAAAATGTTTTTTTCAAAGTAAATGAGTTTTTTAGTAAAAGTAATATTAGTAAAAAGTTAATTTTAAATATATATAGGGATAATGATTTCTTGTATTTATGTGAACACTAAACATTGATTAAAACTACTTTTACGGATTTTATCGCGTTTAATTTAAATTATTTTTAATTTCCGACGTTTCGGGTGTTTTCCAGCACCCATCCCTAAATTTGACGACGGAACGACAACTTTACAAACACTTGCAAAGAACATGAAACCTCATTACGCGGCAAGACATTGACAATTTAATTTTAAGTATGAACAATCGATGTCGATGTGTATACAATGTAATGGGTGGCAACACTGATTATTAATAATTAAATGTTATAATTTTTTTTCAATTTTAATTAAAATTAATAGTTTTATAAAAAGAAATGAAGTTTTTTATTATACTTAATTTCTACAGCGATTAAAAAATAACATTTTTACTTAAAACAAAAAAGTACGAAATGTCTTTTTTCTTTTTTAATAAATAGAAAGAAACCTTAAAATAAAAAATCGCTCTTCCATTTACTGTATCAGAAAATTTTTCATAGGTTTTTAGATATTTGATGAAATATAAAATATCCCTAAATTCTGTAAAGTGTTCAGATCTCATAGTTTTATTTTTTAGTTGCTATAATGAAGATGCTGCTACTCATCTCCTGGTTTGTTTTCTTTTGTCGCTATTCTTTTGACGATGTGGGGTAATGGCTATTCTGCACTGACACTGTTGTTATTATTTTTACTATAATTGGAGGTACATAAAAAGCCAAAATTGAGTATTTGTAAAGTAACTCTTTATTCTGCACAAATTTTTACGATTTCAAGCGACCTTATTAGTGAAATATATTTTTTTCAGACAGTTCCCTCGTAGACATACGATTTTATTAAATCTTCCACATAATAGGCCAGCAACCAGAAGTGGGCTACCGGATACCACAAGCATTCACTTGTAAAAAGTGGCAACAAGCAAACAACCCAGAGGTTGCCGTTTTCTAAACTTCCAGCTTAGAAAATTGAAAATTAGTTACGTTGTGCCAGTTCTGGCTTACTGAGTCAGAAGTGGTACAAGTACGAAGTTCGTCGACTCACGATCCTAAAAAAAAAAGGTTTTGGCATGCTCTGATCACGAATCTGCGTCCATTTTTGCGTAGGATGTTACGGTTCCGGAGATGTGCAGATCAATTAACTCTTATCTAATTGATATCCGGTGCGGGCCTCCACCGTCATTAGCGCTCCATTGTTCTTATCTATTTATCTATTGTTCATTGAATACCGTCATTATCTATTCTTCCTCAGCGTGGTGCTATTGTACTATACTCCTTTGTTCCTATCTACGCTAATCTGACTCATCAATAAAACACATTACCTAATTTTGTTAAAATTTTTATTTACAAAATACAAAATCTTATTACTTATTATCTATAAAATAGGAGCGAAACATCTCATCCACTAAAATATCGTTGTACAATGTGTTCCCTGTAAATATACTCGTAAAACTATGCATTGAACATCCCTGAAACTTATATAGCAAATACATTAAGCAATATTTGCCACAAACTGAAGTCCACTCATTCTGAATCCTATCAACATTCCAGTTCCATCTTTTACAATTTCTTTTTAAAAACTCTAGATGATATCGTACAGGTGCCCGTCCGAATGAATCAAAGTATTGACCGACGTCATTCGTATCGATATATAAAGCTACCCAATGTGACCCTGGTTTATCATCTGTATCCAAATTGCATATTATATACGTTGGTACGTGGGTGTACGTGGGCAGTTTATTGGCAACATAAACATTATTTTCTAGAGTGGGGTGAATCTTTTTCAGATGTTGTTGTACATCTAGTGTATCCGTGATATTACTGCTATTAGTAGATTATTACAGTACCAATCTACTCAATGACTAACATAGGAATGATCAATTATAGTGATTTCTAAATATTAAATTGCATTCTTTGTGTTATACAAAACGTATTTGAGTCATCAATACACTGAACAAGACACGACACGAAGGATTAAGGAATGTTGAGATAAGCAACAGAATGTGAGATAAGCTTGTTGACGCATAATCAAGATCAATATTATCAAGAGTTTTTTCTTGAACACCCGATGGAATTGTTAAAACTTTTACTTCAGCTCGAGTAATAGGATATTTAGCAGTGGTAGAAGCTAAAACTTTTTGATGTGCGAGTAATACACTTGGATTAATTCGTGCTCGTCGAACAATAAGAGTTGCATCCGTAATGCAAACTTTAAACTTTACATCGTTTGACCCAGAAATTAAATTAAAACTCTCTCTTGATCGAACCAATTTAACACTCATTTCAACACCATTAATTAAAAATTTATCTTGGTTGAAAATGTCACCGTGAAGATGACCAATCATTTCTATTTCCTTACTTTCACTAATCAATTCCTGTCTTTTAACAAATCCTATGTTTTTACCATCCGTAGAATCCATTTTTCCTGCTGTATCATAATACCAAAGACTACAAGTAAGATGAGATTGTTTAGCAGCAGGAGCATACTTTAAAAGGGTTTCCATGTATGCTCGATAAGCATAGGTATTATTAGGTGGTGATACAAGTTTCTGGTTTAAATAAACATCAAGTTGACTAAAAAGTGAATGCAGCCAATTATTTACAGGTGCTACTATTGTAGTAGATATCAAGTTGGTTGAATCTTGATTTAATACTTTTGCCTTTATGTATGAGACAAATCTATGTAGTCATCGCCTGTCCCAGGAACTTGAAACTCGATAGGTCCATCATCACTAAGAGATGAAATTGGTTTATAATGAATCCACAATCCATTTTCAATGCTAGTTTGTGTAGACGGTAGTGTAAACAAATCCAATTCTGACTTAACGCACTCACAAGAATGATTATGAAGGAAAGACATATTTAATATGAAAATATATCTTTGATATTTTTTGGTTTTAGACCAAGTTTTTTCGCAGCTTTCACTTTAGCAGTTAATGGTGGAATGAACGAGGTCAATCGTTTTCTTTTAGTTTTATACCCAGATCCTGTCATGTTAAATTGATCAATTTTCTCATCAGCCTTTCGTTTTAAATTCGTACTAACTTGCTTTAGACGATCTTTTATTGAGGCTTCCATAGGACGCGCTTGAACCATATCCGATAAAAGTCCTACTCCAGCGCCTAATGCGTCCTTACCAATCACTCGAACACCACTTGAAAGTAAAGGTAAAACTGATCTAAATAACCCCCCTAAGAAGCTGCCAATACCATGACCACGTTGGTATGGTGAACCCTTATAAATTACTCCAACTCCCGACCCAGCTTGATGTGTATAATAATTTTCATATGGACATTTATGACATTTATGATCACGAAGAGAATTCATTATTATAATTTTCGGAAATGTAGTTTAATACACACGGTTCCAAACTGGAATGGTATTTTTTGTCCTGTGCTCGATCTTATAACTATTTCCAGCGTATCGAACTCTCTTCGCATAACAGGTAAGTAGTGAGGTTGAGAGAAAACGTGCATTTTATTTGCACCATAAATGTATTTTGTAGGATCTAATGAAATGACTCTTAGTAAAGGAGTCATAACATCACCCACAATCTGAGGATCGATAATGTCGCAATATAGAAAGAGTTGAGATGGTAACCCTAAGTGTAAATTAGCAGGACACTTTCCAAAATTTCTCTCTAGGAGATTTTTATTTGGTTCATAACCTAGTTGTAAACTTAATTTGGGTGATAATGTTACGGATGTTATATTTTTATCCAAAACAGAAATAGACACAAATTTTGTTATTTCATCGTAGCGAAATTTCAAGTTCTCTCCGATATCATTTAACACTCTTAAAATATGCTCAACGTTATCATAGTTGGTAGCTGGAATATGTTTTTTATAGTACACTGTGGATGGTTTATCTTCATTAGGCATTAACATAGATTTTGTAATGTATATAACATTTTCATGATCTTGAAAATGTTATATATCAGTAAACATGGTACATGGATTTGATTGAAACTTGACAACTCCAACCGACCATTCACCTTTTAATTTAATAGCTTTTGGTAATTTCGTTGAAAAATTTGTGGTCTTGTTATCAGGAAAGTATTCTATTGAACTATTGCTGAGCAAAGTTAAATAATAACTTTCTTTATTCATATTTCTTTTAAACTAGAAGCTAAAATCCAACTGTTAAATTTATCTGGATAACTTTTCCACTTCACTAATACTTCTTTTCTGTTACCTGAATAACGAGTGCCAATTATTTTATCTATTTTATATTGTGAGGTGGGGTTGTAAGTGATTTTCTGTAATTCCCTTTCATAAAAAGTACCAACTATTGGTTCATATTGTAAATCTGTTATTGTATAAACAACCCATGGAGATCTATCAATTATTGAAGATATAATAAATATTTCATCACTCCAATTTGATTCATATCCTTTTTGGAAAACATGTTTATATTTAGTTATTCGAACATAATCACCCACATTGAAATTTGGTTTAGGATTTTCTAAAGAAAGTTTGTTTGACGGTCTATGATAATGATTAGTCCAAACTGCCATAATGTTGTCGGAATTTACATCACATGGGCACATCTTAATACTAGAGTGAAAGCTGTGATTATAAGAGTATATTAAATCTTGAAAACATCTATATATCTATAAGTATTATTATGAGTGAAATAACGCCACATTTTCATTTTTAGTGTTCTTTGAAATCGTTCAACAATACTGGCCTTAATGTCAGGATTGTTAGTGGTATAGTAATTAATCTTTTTGGATATAAAGTATTTTTTGTACATCTTTTGAAACATATTCTGTACCTTTATGAGATTGTATGTGAGTAGGTGTTAAATTACTTTCAGTAAATATACTTTCAAAACATTCTTTAGTTGTTTCTGAGTTTTTCTTTTTCATTGGTCTTGCAAAAGCATATTTACTAAAAACATCAATAACACAAAGTATATATTTGAAACCATCATTATATTGAGAATAAGTTCGCATATCACTTAAATCAGCTTGCCACAGTTCATTAATATTTGATAGAATGTACCTATTAAGCGGGAATTTTTTACGAATGGGTTTATGTAATGTGTATGTTTCTCGTGATTTTAACGATTCCTTTACTTGCTTTTTATTCATTTTACCCTTCATGGCTTTTGATAATTTATCAATACTACCAAAACCAGAGGGATTAGATGGATCATAATAAATCCTGTTAATTTCTTCTAGTACGGGGTCCATTTTTCCCACTCAAACCTTTTACGTATTTTAGTTGCAGACCTTTTATCTCTACTGCTCGGTGTAGAAAACTCTTGAACTTCAATCTCACAGGGTTTGTTCAAATCTTTTGCTTGAAGTTGGTTAATAAACTCACATCTCTTTGGATTTCCAATATAAGTAAGTGGTACTTTAATATCTTTTAATGCTTCAGCAAATCTATCCCACCCTACTGGATCACTTCTTTTTAAGGGTCGTAGTGAATCATTTATTAAATCAACAATATTACTTCCAGGAATTTTTTCATTATCAATTATGACTGTACCTTCATTATCCCAATGTATTTTACTTTTACTTGTTTCAACTAAGTTTAATAATAACTGTCCTATTTTATTATAAGTTTTTGGTATTAAACTGAGTATTTGAGCTGGTGTGTAAAGTGGATTTTCATCATTTTCTTTACTTTTAATGGATCGATTCTCCTCCAACAAAGATTCAGCATCAAATGAAGTTTTTAGATCTCTATCTTTATTTTTAAAACCAATTTTAGACTCATTTGAATCTTCATTAGATGTATCAGAATAAATTGGTAATCTGAGTGGTTGACGATCCTCTTCGGTGAAATGAAGGTATCTTTGCAGTGTTTGTAAACATAACATCCATTTCTTTCATTATGCATTTCAATATCCAATCGAGATAAATTACTATTACCCTTATTTTCTTGTTTTAATTGTTCAATCAATCCAGGTTCGATATCATTTTCTTTGCATTTTCCATGTTAACTGGTTAGTCCACTCACTAATCCACTCAATATTGCACCTAATATTATTGGTAAGAAAGCCCCTCCTTTTTGTATAATTATATTTTTTCTTAGTTTATGTTTACACTTACGCACTAGTTGACGGAGTATATTTTTGTGTTTATTCAATTTTTGTTTATCTTGATCTTTAAAAGGTACTTTTCCTTGTAAAACGTTATGAAAACACTCACAAATACAGTTAATTTATTCTTTATCACACGTTTTAAGTAATGCTCTTTGATATTTTGGTTTAAGCGTATGCAAAGCGTTTAGCAAATGTTTATGCGTTGTGAGTCGACGATGCATCATTTAGCAATGAATTGAATTGTTTGATTCTTGGTGTATTTAAACTCTTTTGTGGGGACTTAGACTGTACAGAAACCATTAAATGGGAAGACATTTGTCTTGATACGACAAAAATCATTGGTATTCTGTTTTAAATCTACCATTAAATATCCATGCGCCTCTAGAGTTGCATCCCTGTAGGCATCTTCAATGAATTTTGGGTTATCTGGTGACACTTGTCGCGCTAAATATCTTATTTGAGTTTTATCTCGAGGGTTTTTAAAATATATTATATAACTTGAATTTAAAGATATGTCTCTTTGCCCTTTACCCTGATGAAATAAATTTTGTGTTAAATAAAATACACTAAGATTCCTGTGATGACTACCTTTTGTAAATATATCCACAATTCTTCTATCGGACTCTCTCATTAGATCATCATTAATAACGAGATGTGGGTTTTCACCATCAAACATTAAGATTTGGAATTCCTTGATGATAGTTAACATTTGGTAAATTATATAAAGGTTGCATTTCATCAAAGCACCATGTGATCTGATTAAAATCACAATTACATATTTCTGTAACAGATTTTATGAAATTTGTTACAAAATTTGACTTCCCACATCCACTTGGTCCTGTCACAATAGCAGTAAACGGATGGATAAAGTGAAACATTACACACGTCTAAAGTTCTAACGGGTGAAATGAAAAATGAAAGTGTTGGTGCAAACAATTAATATATATTGAAAAAATTATATAAAACAGAATTATCTGTATACTATTTCTAAGACAATTAGTACATCATAATTTTACAATCATCTCAACCTCAAATAAATTCACACACACGCAAATATAAATAACAATTAATTTAAAATATTTACAATAAAACAATGATTAAATATTATACTATTATCATTATTTTACAATCAATACAAATTTTATTTACATGTAGACATAAAAGTAAAAACTATCAACACTTAGCGCAGTTTATAATGACCCCAAGCTAATGTTTCAATATTATTATCTAAAATATGCCTCTTTGTGTCATTATATGATAAACCAATCTTATTTAATTTTTGTGTAAAAATTGTGTGTTTAATTGATTTAAATCTAAGCATACTATAATATTGCACAATTTTATTAAATAGAGAAAACTTATAACGATCCATGGTCATCTTTTTAGTGATACGTTTATTTACCCCTTTTGCCTTGGCTATAGTCTTATTCTCTAAGTTAAAAGCGTACATTTTGGATCGTAAACCCACAAATTCTTTCATGATTTTACCATTATTTTCATCTTTAAAAAAACCTAATTTCTTTTTAAATTTTTATTAATATAATTAATTTTGGATATTCAAAAATATTATTTGTATCATAAGCTGAGGTATCAAAATATGATGAAAGGTCAGGTTTTATATCAGTGTAAAAATCATCTGTAAATATATGATATATTAAACTATCCGTATCTGTATACAATAATTTGATTTTAATAAAGTTTTTAACCATATACTTATAATGAAAATCATACATTAATGTTTTTGAAATATCTAAAATGCAAAACCCTAAATAAATTGGTTTGTTATATATTAACTTTGTTTTTCGCAACTGAACTGCAACTAGGTTTTCCGAAAATACTGAAAGACTATGAAATTGTGGCTTAGCAATTAGATCTTGAGCACCTAAAGCTTTGCCCTGGTTATCCCCGTGTGTAACAAATTTTATGTTAACCCTTTTTTCAATATTCTCCATAGTCTTGCCGAAGACTGAATTATTCATTAATTTATAAAAATCATTTTCGAAATCTGATTTTGCCAACGTTCTTAATTTTGTGTTTAGATCTATGTACATCTTCAACCAGGGAGACTGTTTAAATTTTAAAACTCTATGAATTTTAGTTAATTTAACCCCCATTTCTATGCACCGCTTTAAATTTCTGTAATCAATTACATATTTATCTTTATTATTTAAATTTGGGACTAGTTTATTCTCATTAATATTGCCTGCACAAATGTTTTCTGGACATAAAGGAAAGTCCGAATGTAAATCATGAAGTTCATCTGGATATTCCAAATCAACTTCTTAAATAAAACCGAAGTCCGATGTCTCAGACACATTAAATTCTGTATTCGGATTTACCCATTCGAATCTACCAGTAGGAAGACATTGAGACATAGCCCAACCATATAAATTGTTGGCATCAAAATATGTGATATATGAATTTGGTTTCCCTGCATCATAATCCCCCATGTATTTGTTATTTATTAGCTCTAGCATAACAATTACTACATTGAGATACATCACCCCTGATACCTGATCTAATAAATGCAATTTTCTCATAATCTGTTAAAAGTTCTAATTCTATTTTTGTATATTTTAACATTGCATCCCAACTTAAACCGGGTGCTGTGTAATAATGGGCAGGGTCTAAATCATAATAATACATAACTTTCTAAAGATTTCAAATACATTAGATAAAAGTAAAACGTCTGTTTTTAAATACAGGTTTGAATAATCTAGCATATTACAACACCAAAGTGTTCCCAAACTACTATAGCATGATTGTAATCATCATTTGAAATATGGGAATCTGTGAGCGAGCTATAAAATTTTTTTTGTTCAGGGAGGTATGTATCATTTAATTTCTCTACTTTAGCTATGTCAGAAATTTTTTGTTAGGCTTAAACTATCATAATTAGTCATAAGTTCATATGGATAAAGGCCTTTCCGTTTTAAACGAAAGAAATATTCATCATTAGGATAATTTCTACGTAATTCTTGAAATTGATCATTACTGAGATTTTTCGCTAATTCTTCTAATTTACATGATAAAAACTTAAATGAATCTATGAATCTCAATATAATTTCGTGGTTATTCATTTTTAATTTTTTGGAAAAGGATATATAGTTTTCTTTATTTTGAGGGATAACTTCGACTTCACCATCACAAAAGTTTAACGCGTGAACAATAAAATGAGCATCATAGTGACTAAGGTTGTGTAAAAATATTGGTATATAACGAGGTGTTCTGAACTTCGAGCTACATGATTCATGAGCAACACCTATAAAATTATCCGGTGTACCAATCAAAATCATAAAAATGTTCTACTAACTCCGTTTCACAAATATGACAAATGGTTGCATTTGAAATTTGGTTTTTGTCTTCATTTGTTAGCGGAAGTGGAGGATATTTTTGAAGTCTATAGTAAATTGAACATCTTTTATATTCAATAATAACTTCGCTTTAAAGCTCTTTTTCCTTAGTTGTAGCTTGTTAGGTTCTTATCGGTCAAACCGAGTCATCGGACTTTAAGCTACTGAATATTGCATTTAGCTATGCTATGAGTAGTCGTGCTAAGCAAAAAAAAAGTTTTTTTTTTGGGCCTGTATGTTATATATAGTAAATTGAACATCTTTTATATTCAATAATAATTATGCAATAATTTTCATGTGATAATTTAGCACCTCACAAAATGTTAAAAGAAAAATATTGGCTCGGAAGGCGTCGTAAAAACGAAATCTCTTATGTGAATGAAAATAGCGCCTAAAACCGGTGAAAGGCAATTTGCTATAAATCTACTGACGATGGAATTGTTATTAGGTTTAGACCTGCGCCATTGTTTTATAAAAAATAAGGACCCTTTTGCATGATTGGAAAAGTAATACCAATTTTGAATTTATGAGTCTAATTCTTGTATATCATTATCTAATTTTCCCAGACGTAAAATAAACTTATACTATCTGTACTTGCAGCAGCATAAAAGTGGTAAGTGTTTGGTACTGCAATAATTAATTAGCTATCTAAGTAACTTTTTTATACAATAAGGGTGACAAACGTGCACAATCCACCTGATGGTAAGTGAATGCTGTAGACCATAAACATCTAAATTTATAATCAATTAAGAATCAAAATGCAGATGCGTTGTCACCCCTGTAAACTGAACTGCAATGCCTCGTTTTTAATAAATAGGGTCTCTGATTTTCTACACTCAACATACAGTGAGTGTAGAGAACCAGAAATACAACAGCGTTCAGTTGCTACTTTACGCTGGTATTTTGTGAGGTCTACCCCGGTCGAGATGACCCATTCATGCTACAATCATAATATAATTGCAGCGTGGCTTTACCACGCCAACGTGTTAAAATGTGGCAATTAGTGCAAATCCAACGGGAGAGGCCCATAACCAGCAGTGTACCTCTATGAGTTCATGCAGAAGAATAGGTAAAATAACTCTAAAAATAAATAATATATTAATGTGAAGACAATTTTACCATGTAATGGTGGCGAAAGAATATCCACCTGTATATCCTCCCGTGGGTGTTATAAGAAGCGACAAATAAAATTGGAAACAGAAGATCGGTAGCAGTATTACACAACAAGTCTACTGCTGAGGCCGCCCGCGAAGGGTGCCACAAAATACGGTCCGTTGCCACCTGCATCCATTGATTTCCTGCATATCTTACCAGGTTCATCTGGTGGGGGACGCCCTACACTTCGCCTAACGGTACGAGGCTGCCACTTGGTAACCTTTCTTCCCCATCGGTTGTCGGTTCTTCGAGCTATATGGCCGGCCCATTGTCACTTCAGCTTTGGGCTATTTCGGTTACTCTGGTTATCCTCGTTTTTAAGTCTATCACGCAGATAAACCCCGAGTGTTGCCTTCTCCACATAGCGGCGAGTGACTTTGAGTTTCCTCATACGACCAGCAGTGAAGGACCATATCTTAGATCCATCACTGGTGACATGGAGTGGATGTACAATCTAATTTTGAGGTTTTGAGGTATGCCTGACAAGAATACTCGTCAACGTATTCGAGTTTAGTGCTCCCAACAACTACCGGCATGGGTATGGCATGGACGTTACACATGACTTTTGTTTCGTCCATGTTCATCTTAATACCTATCCGTTGGAAAACACTATAAAGGTCATTGAGCATAGTGTTTAGATTCTCTAGCGATTTTGCCATAAGGACTATATCGTCGGGAAATCGAAGGTGAGTGATGTACTTGCCATTGACGTTAATGCCGTATCCTTTTCAGTCCAGTAACTTAAAAACGTCTTCCGATGCAGCGGTGAAGAGTTTCGAGGTTATTACGTCAACCTGTCTTACACCTCCTTGCAGTTGGATAGGTTTCACACTCTTAATCTATACTCAGATAGCCATCGTAGCCCTACTGCACAAATATTTCAGCAAGTCGGTATACCGACAGTCAACTTGGCACCGCTGAAGGGAATGAACCTGGAATCTTTCTCATAGGCCACATACGCAAGACAAAGTGACAGATTATATTCTTCGATCCTTTGTTCAATTTACCGAAGGGTATGAATGACGTCTATGGTGCTAAATCGACGCTATGCTGAAACCGACTTGTTCGGGAGGCTGGAAGTCGTCGAATCTGCGTGCAAGACGATTTGTTATGACTCAAAAACAGCACATAGATGCGGCTTAGAAAGGAAATCGGTCCGTAGTTATTCAAGAGAGCGTTGCCGCCTTTCTTGAAGAACAAGATCACCGAACTTCTGCTCCAGGCCTCCGGAGTAGTACCACCATATAGAGGACAAAATTGAAGACGCCGTTTTTAAGGTGCTGGAGAGCCATTCTAATCTCGCTCAGACTGACGTCCGGGATGTCATCGGGATAGTGTCGGATAAGACTTGCTCTTGCCTCGTTACTCACACATGCATGTAGCTCCAACGATGACGTATACAGCTGCCCATAGAACACTATTCCGAATTTCCCTACTTTCAGCTCAACCTTCTCTAGTGTGCCTAGTTTTGCGTTGAAGTCTCCCATTAACACGGAATAGTGGGTTTTGGAGGAATGAATGGCTACAGAGATATTCTCATACATTTTCACCACCTCTTGTTGCAGAGGTTGGTGCGTAAACCCGTATGATCTTCAGCGAATTTCGTTTGGTGATTGTGAGTATAAGGTACTCAACCCTCGTCGACACACCCCCAATCTTTACAACTTTGTTCACGAGAGACTTTTGGACGATAAATTCAACACTACCCTGAGACAGATGGTCGCACTCCCGGTAACAGAACAAGTTGCCGGGTTCGAGCATTTCCGTATACCCCTTTCTTTAGACCTCAGATAATTCTATATTATCCCACCACTACTCGTCTATCTCTTCTTTCAGCTCCAGTCCACTGGAGATTTTTAGCAATCCATGCCCCGCCGTTACCATGTTCGCCACCGTAACAAGAAACAGCGGGGACGCCGAGAACTGTTGGTTGCGATAGTTGCCGCGCTTGGCGATTGGGTTAGCAACAGCTATTGTTGACAACAGTTATTGCTTTTTGCTATTATCAAAAAGATGCTGCTGCCCTTCTTTTGCCTCAGTTTCCTTCTGTCACCTCTTACGACACACACGGGAATATATGGGGTAGTAAACATTCTTACCCGCCACTACACTACATCTTCCTGATGACAACTACTAATAATAAAATAACAGCGGTTACCAACCCGTTTTCCAAACATGCCTATTTTTATATAGAATAAGGGTGGCAAACGAGCACAAACTTCACCTGATAGTATGTAAGTGGATGTTGTGGCCTGTAAACTTATACATCCATCCTTAATTAAGTATCAAAATGCAGGTGCGTTGCCAACCCTGAGGTCTAAGATGAAATGCCTCGTTTCCAGTAAAAATTGTCTCCGGTTCTCTAAACTAACCATACGAAACACAACAACATTTAGCTGCTATTCGACGCTGGTATTCTGTGAGAGCATCGTCCTTCCCCGGTCAAGCCGATCCATTCGTGCTGCAAACATAATATAGATGCAGCGTGGCTCTACCACGTAGAAAATCGAGATGTCCAGCATGAGAACTTTATAAGCTGTGATGGTAAAAAACAAGTAGTATCTTAAATATAACTACGTATATACGTCGTAGGAGTATTAGTACGTAGTACTATTTATTTTCTGTGGTATTAGATAAACGGAATTTATTCGAAAATATCTATTGATATCGCGAAAACACAGATAATTAGTCACGACGTATAACGGAATGAAACAGGGTAATTGTTAACCTTATGTCGCTACCACTGCACTATAATGCTAATTTAAAACTAAAACGACTATAATTATTTATCACAAATTAAATATTTATTTTAACTCCTTTTGTTGTTTTACATGATAGAACCGAGAGTTGGCTCAACCGGGGAAGGCATATGATCGATCAGAATGCCAGGGTAAAAAAACCGCATCATAATGTTACTGTAGTCCAAATGTAGAGTGAAGAAAAAAAAGACACCGATCTTTTTACAGGCATTTCATCTTAGTCCTTACGAGTAGATAACAATGTACCTTCATTTTTATTCTATCCATGTCCTAGGTAGTCCGCCTGGGGACTCTCTAACCAATTCAAAACAGCAATACTGTTGCGTTCCGTTGTGAAGAGTATAAGTAAGCCAAAATCATTTCAGGGTGTGATCTTCTCCTGTCCCATCTTAGTAGTCAAAGGTGACGAGGCATCTGTAGCTTTATTTATTTGACGTAAGTTGCAGGTTTCTATGAGCTCCAGTGAACTACTCACAATCAAGTTGACTGTAATTTCGTTTGCTACTTCATTTACTTACCATCAGATAGAGTTTGTGTTCTTATGGTACCCTTACATCTATAAAAAAATAATATTAAAAGCCTATATAGGCATGAAAATGCAGAAGAGTTTGTTTGCAACTTAAACCTTCGTGGAGTGGTACAAAGTTGAACTACACCTTAAGTGCGCTAAAGAATTCTCTGGTAATTTGTGGTTTAGTAGTTTTCCACGCCTTAGGATACACTTTATTACAGCTGTGGAAAGCGTGAAAGAGTTCGTAGAAAATTGTTCTACACAGATCTTTAAGTGGTGTTCAAGTTTCAAGTGTTTATCGTCCATGGACGCCCTAAACTCTCGTGCTTATATTATGTAATTGTCTTTAAACCTACTTTTAACAAATATTGAATTAAAAAATGTGTTAATAAATATAAAAATTAATATTTTTTTATCCTACACCTTCCTACGCCTGACCTTTACACATCTTATACTGAGGGTTAATAAGGACATACAGGACATGGCATTGTTCACACTTCTACCCCGGGTGGTTTCGTATAAAATGAGTAATAAATAAGATATAATAATGTATAAACAAATAGAAAGTATTATAATATAAATACATAAAATATTAAGCTATGTATAAACAACATATGTATCAATTATATATACGGACTATCTAAAGTTCACTTCTGTAGGCAAATATATAAAATATTTTAAAATAAAAACATTATTTTTCTAGTCCCAAAATAATAACAAGGAATATGTTATCTAATATATAAAAATTTAAGTTTGTTAGTTCGTAATGTTACGAACTTGGGGTTCGTGACAATAAAAACTGCCGATTGAATTACCAAAATTAACACAAATTACAACTTAAAACACACTAATAATTAATCACAATGATCACTTTAGTTCACAGTTATAGCGCTTCGAAGTATTCACTTGATTCAATACTGACTCGGTCGCGGTCCTTACTGGCCTTATATAAGGCCTCTTCCACTGAAACATCTAGAATGTTCAATATGGAATTTTCTAGAAAGGTCTCCTAGTTCTGCTACTCGATACTAGATGGCGCTAATGGCATATATTATGGCGTGCAACCACAGAAATCTAAATAATAAGACAATAGAAATGCCTTCTACTGTTTTTTAATATCGGGACGCTCTAATAGCTCTCACACATAGACAAACAATAAATACACAATTACGCCTACAAATATCTCTAGCATTCATGCAACAAACATTAATCTATAAAATATTGCGTTAAGGAATATTTAGTAAAAACGCAAAATCTCAGGAGGCGTAGCCACTTGATCCAATAATTAAAGTGTGCGAAACAGAGAATGACATTGCGCGCTCACTCTCACTTGGGCACAGTGCAGCCCAACCAACGCACGTTTCGATAACTTTCTATTAAGCGTCGTTGATGTTTCAGGAGTCTCACATCAAGATATAACTATAGTACGTTTCTAGGGCAGGCGGAAAAAAGTACATTGACCTTTGACGATATCATCGGGGTAGGCAATCTCTTTTGTTTAGGTTCATTTTTTATCCTTTTATCATTACATACATCATTAGAGTGAAAGATAAGTGTACTGAGTGCGAAGTTCTTTACAGGCCGTATGTCTATTATTATATAATAAAGAAAGAAGATTATCCTGTACCTACATGAATTAAAGA
Organism: Parnassius apollo; assembly: GCA_907164705.1. Taxonomy (NCBI): domain Eukaryota; kingdom Metazoa; phylum Arthropoda; class Insecta; order Lepidoptera; family Papilionidae; genus Parnassius; species Parnassius apollo. The sequence continues at coordinate 3,051,983 of CAJQZP010000585.1, forward strand.
GCAAATTTATATTAAGTTTATAATTTATAAATCACGAGTTATTACAATTTCCGACGAACTTTTAATGCTAAGCATTTTTAAGCAGTCAACCTTGAAGCATGCGTAAAACTTCTCATAATAGATTGTCAGAGACATTTGACAGAATATTCATCTGTATTTATTTCAGAATTATTTTATGATGATGAAGACTTAGAAAAGTCCGTCACATTGATTATAACCTAAAATATCGACAGTGTTCTTTTCATATCGGTTTTGGATGGATATACGTCACTAAACCACGTTTCTTTTACATATTTATAGATGTTTACAAAAATTATTTTTCGGTTTCCGAAATATGCGACACTTTCCGCTTCTTTCGTGGTGACGTAAAGTCTTTATGAGATTTTCATGTCGATGGACTCGATTTCATACTAGTGATAATATACAAAACGTCACAAAAAATAACAAAAACTTTAATACAAAACGTAATAATACAACTAACGAAACAAACTTAAATAAAACAACTACTATAACCGAAAATTTTAAATCTCAAACTATCTACACGTAAGCGCATCCCAAAGCAGAATGAAGAATAAGTTCTACTCCATTCGCTTTCTTAAATACGCACAGCGTGAGACCTATCGCATACCGCGTAGAAAACAGGTTTATTATCTCTGAATGACCGCTTCTTCACCCTACCCCGTACCATGAGACACGCTTAGCGCATAACGATACGTAGTCTATAAAGAAATGTATGGAAGCATTAACTGTCGTTTTGTTTCGATGCTAACATAATACTCGAGGTCAATGTACTTTTTTCCGCCTGCCCTCGAAACGTACTATAATTAACTGAAATTGTCTCAGTAATAGAAGCTTTCAGTGTTAGCTTTAGCTTTTAGACGTTTATAGAAAAAAAGGGGAAATAATAATAAGTTAAGAATAAATATATCAATTTATCTTTAACAACCGGATCTTTTGGAAACTTGTAATAAAAGCATTGTATTAAATAAACGGATGTATAAATAAAATGAATACAACATTACATAAACAGCAAACGAATAAATATATGTATGGGTGACATATTTATAATTTTTTATTAGTTTTAAGGATCTGTAACTGTTTTTCTGTTGTTTGCTATTTTTCAGTTTCAGGGCTTCTTACAGATCGAACTAAGACTACTATCCTTACACTGTAATTACTTATCCTTACAATATAACTGATTAAAAATTTATCAAGTAATTTAAAAGTACAAACAAACAGATAATCGCCGATAAACAGTATAAAATATTTAGAAAGAAAAAAAGTAGAAAGGTGTAAATAAATATTTAACGAAAAGTCACATTTAATTCCCGTTTCGATAAAACTAGGTAATCCAAACTTCGATCAACAATAAGGAACAGTTCTATAAGAAAGTTGATGGTGTGGCGATGGACTCACCCGTATTTTTTATAGTCGCCGACATATATCATGGAGGACTTTAAGTGAAACCCTTTTTACTGCTCCTATAAATCCAAGATTCTACGACGCAAGAAATCCATCTAAGTAAATAACAGCGCACATGAGACGTGAGCTCTTGTTTCGTTTATTTCACTTGAAACACAGCCAATGTAAACACGTTTCATAATGCCGCAATATGTATTTAAAAGTTGCAAAAATAATGCCCGCATAAGTAATTTAACGGCCGGAGTGTCTTACTTTCGGTAATTACAAGTATAATATGTTATATTGTAAGCTCTAAACTAACAAATAATATCATATTTTAAACAAAAGTACCGATCAAAACCACCCCTACAAATGTTTTGCCAATGTTGACCAATACACGCGCAAACATTTGTGAAACAGAACATGGACGCATGAAGTAGATTTGTATTATAATAATTTTTAATAATTCGTTACTATAACTTTACATAATGGTAATTGCTACTTTTGACTTTGTTTGTGTAATTCCAATAAATACTAAGATTTTTTTAGCTTTCCTAGCTTTATTCCGCGGTCGAGCCGATAATTGCAGCATGGCTCTACCACGTTTTAAAAGTATGCAATAGGCGATCTTATTGACAGCAATTTCTTCCAGACAACCAATAAATGGACAGGATTACATGAAGATGACAGGAGTAGGGCAAATTGGTGTGATAAAAAAGAATACACATATTTATATATATACTATACATAGATGCACGCATACTACGAACGTATATATATATATATATATATATATATATATATATATATATATATATATATATATATAATAAATAGATATATATTGAATTTGCTAATTAAATGCAATCAATATACTACATACTATATTATATTTAAAGGCTAGTGTGGAAAGTATGTATACCAACAATCATAAATGCCCAAAACGTAAAAATAATTTTAATTAAACTTATGATCATATTATAAATTATTTTAGTGTTCAGCGCGACTCAATACTTCCTGGACCAAATTCTAAGAAGAAAACAGAAACATAACAAAATGACGTAAGGCAATAACGGGAAAAAGAACTTTATTTGTTACACGTTAAGGTTGATTTCACACCAAAGGTTTATTTATAAACAATACCAAAAATTAATTTTATAAATTTAATTTGAAATTTTTATTTAAAACTGATACTAACATTGACACACAGATTACCTCCTAATAGATACCGCATCATGGAATATTTGTTTTGTTTCGAATTCACCAAATTTCGAGTTGAGGGAGGCGTGTCAAATGTGCTGTGATTGGATAATTCAAGGTTGAACTTAGAATGCTCCGAACCATAGTGATGGGACAGGGTTGGGACGTTGATCGATACATTTGGGATTTATCGATTATTGATAAATAAATGAATTGATAAATTTTTATTTGAAATTTATTAAATAATAAAACAATGTATATAAATAAAAGAATATATATATATGTATATATATATATATATATATATATATATGTATGTACATGTAATCTAATGATTTTTTAAATTTACGCCAACACTACACATTGAATAAAACTACATAATTATACGGATTTTATCGCGTTTAATTAACTTATGGTGACGGTGGGGGAGGGTACTGAGATGTTTGACGTCTCATGTCATAGTTAGCCCGGCTATCTTCAGTTTTTGAATATTGATTTTTGGTCCCGATCTACATAAAACGATCTTACAGTATCTTGAAGTCTTGCAGTGGTATGCTTGGTTTTGGATAGATTTTGTTAATTATAGGATCCCAAGCAGATGGCAGCACCCATCCACTCTGTGATGTGGGCTGTGGCGGGCTTCACTCGGTCGCTGTGACGTAGGCTTGGGACCCAAAGCTTGTTCTCTTGCAATACTTGCTTGACATGCTGAAGCTCGGCGGCCAGATGTATTCTGTCACAGATCCCTTTTGCTCTCTGAAACAAATATTTACACATAGTAGCAAACTATGAAGAAAGATGGTGAGATTCACCATTTAAATATCGGTTGATATAGACCTTTTTCCTATACATAGTATGTCCAATAGTGTTATCAGGATTTCGGATGACTGAAACATCTAGGAAAGCTAAAGTATTATTTGCTTCTAACTCCATCATGATTTGTATTTTGAAGCTTATGGAGTTAAGGTGGTCTAAAATGCAGTTGTTTTGTCAGATGGTAAAATTTTGAAAGTGTCGTCTACGTACCGCTTGTAGTATCTTGGATTTATATGAGCAGTAAAAAGGGTTTCTCTTAAAGTCCTCCATGATATATGTCGGCGACTATAAGAAATACGGGTGAGTCCATCGCCACACCATCAACTTTCTTGTAGAACTCTTCCTTCTACAATAGATAGCCAGATGTGAAGCAATGATTGAGTAATACTGCATATTCTGTAGGCATGATGTTATCTTGTAGTTTCCTAGTTACAATTGAGAAGCAGTCTTCAATAGGTAGGAATGTGAATAGTGACTGAACATGTAACTGACCATAGTTTCATTGTCAGCGAGATGTAGTTCCTTTATCTCCTTCCTCTTGAATCCTTTGTGTGTGTGCCAGTATGTACTTTCAGTGGTGACAGTATTTTTGTCTAGTGTTGCACCTAAAAGTAGTATTATTAATTAAGAAACCATACGGTACGTGTTTCAAATTAAGATGTACTTAATAACAATAATAATAGGATATTACTGAAGTTCATGTAACACTAGAATAACATTAATCACATTATAACTTTCACTTGTTTCATGGTTTATTAATCCGTTAAAACTAGTTTAATTTCAACGTGTAACATTCGCCTAAATATTAGAATATCACGTTTCAATCCACCACTTAATGCTATTACTTATTGTGTAATCACTATTGGTATTATACTTTTAAAAAAATGTAAAAGTCCATACTAAAACTGGCAAGTATAGAGATGGTATAGCGGAATCCAACAGCTTTCTACGGTTTTTCATAATATGAAGATTGTCTTCCGTGAAGTGTCTTGAGCATAGAACACTATTTTTGGTGGGAAACCATTGGTACCCTCGACATGAGGCATCGATCCACATCTTTTCCTTTCGGGGCATTTAGGAAACCTATAACATATAGGTACCACAATTATACGCCACTATTTGTATAAAATAATGACTACAAAAAAAAAAGTAAGCGATGACCAAATATCGACTTATAAATCACAACACTATCGATACACGTGCTGTCGTTAAACAAAGACAACTATTTTAATTTACGTAATGAGTGAAAGGGACATTTCAAAAAGACATCAACGGGTGCTCAAATGATATCACTTTGCAAGATAATATATCCAGTGTAAGTTGAACTCCGATGCATTGGAAATAGGTTAACGTGATAAGAATAAAATTTACTTACCGATGAAATATTATGCCATCTTTTTGATAACTGGATGTCTTAGCTGACTTGCCACGTCATTTCACTGCATAGGAAGCCATTTGTAATGTATTTTCGATACAAAATTATTTTTAAATTTTCAAAAACTCGGACGTGCTTACGGGTCACAAACTTGGTCGACAATGGTATCGTGATTATTAGCGTCACTTCATATGCTAGCTACAGCAAGTATGTGTTGCGCGCGTTTGTGGACCTGTATGCGGAATCTATTAGGAGGTAATCTGTGCATTGACATGTCATTCAATAAAAAAATTGCATGACTCATAATCGTAGAGAGAGAAACCTATAGACAAATTGACGCCTTCTTTCGCATTTGCACACGAAAAAGATAGATTTATGCATACGTCTTGCATAGAAATGAGACAGAGCCGTGTGATTGTTTGTCCCTTTCTCCGTGCCGGTTTATTTGTTTAGCAAACTACACTTTGCTAAACAACTTTGACAGTTCGTAGCGATCTCAGGAGTTTAAAAGTTGGTTTAAATGAGAAAAAAAGCGTTTTGTGAGCTTAAGATTGGTGAATCTTGTTCAGTTCAGTTCTTAGAACAATTAAATTTTTTATCTAAATATGTTTAAATCCTCCTCCGTCCTTTCTCACTCGCGACCACGCTTATCATTAGTCTATAGGTTTCTCTGTCTACGCTTATAATAATAATATTGTAATTGATTTTTAACCCAACCAGATCAGACAACTATATAGATACCCCAAAAAATATTGTAATTGATTTTACTAATATAACTGCTGTATTAAAATTGGGAAGCCCGTAAGCTTGGAAGAGGCACACATGTGAACCCGACATAAATACCTGCGGCCCGCTCGGGAGAGGCAAACATTTTTGTTAATGTCAAGTAAATAAACATAACAATTAATTCTGAAGTAACGGCTTTTCACACCAGTAGAGCGCGAACTAGTGCTTAGTAATTTCTCCGTTTTTCTGTGTTTTTGAAATAAATAGGTAAGTTTTATACTTTTGCATATTCCTTGTAATATATATAACTTGTGGCATAAAAAGTGAAAAGTAAGCGCAAAAAATACTTCGAAATCGCGAAGATCCTTTTTGGGGGTTGGGTCAAAAATGTGTTATTTTTCTCATTCTTATTTACTCGTATATTTAATGGAAAATGTAAATAAAAAATATTTTATATTTAACATATTTAAAAAATTTCACATTCGTTTTCTATTCATCAATTTAATTAACATTTTCAAATTCGTTGTATTTGTTTCAAATACACGCAATTTTTTAAATTTTTTTATTTACTGTTTCAGAATTCATAAAAAATAATTTCGGATTTTTTAAAATTATTTATATGTTATTTTTTAATTTTTTGGTATGAGTATCTAATAAAAACATATAAAACATTAAATTATACATATTTCCAAACATTTTTATATAGATTTATCAAAAAACAAACGTGTAGAAATTATTTTATTAGTATTTTCCTGACTAAAAGTGAAGTATCTACTACTACTACGCTTTAAAAGGGTAATTTATGAATTTTATAACAATTTCTAACATTTAAAAATTATTTTATTCGATAATTTATACATTCAAGAAGAATTCCTGTAAGTTTTATCCATAAATATTGTCTCAAAGTGAAAATATAGCAAAATTTGCAAGTTAGCAAAAGATTTGCATTTTATCCGCCATTAAAAGAACCGCCATTAAGGACGCGTTTACAAAATGGATAGTTATAGAATCGCACTACTACATTGACAAAAGTCACACACACACTAGTGTACGCACGGTTGGCTGTGGGAATCGTAGTCAAATGAAATTATTTTGATAATTTGAACGATTGAATTTGTTTTTCATTTCTTATACCTACCTCAGAAATATACTTCGATACGAAATATGAATACCTGCTCCAAAGACTGCTTGGCAATGGAAGCTCTCTACTGGTAGTGAGATGTTAGCTCTGGACTTTGAACTGGTTTTGTCAGTTATAATAAGACCTTACCTACCTGCAGACTTGATGGAGTGACCTGAAGGTGTAATTTGGTGATTACAACAGGAACTCTTAGACTAGTGGAACTGGGTGTGCCGAGTTTGGGTTCGTTTTGTTGGTTATGATGAGACCTTACCACCGGACTTGATGGAGTGACCTGAAGGTGTAATTCGGTGATTACAAGTGGAACTCCTAGACTAGTAGATTAGAATTACACCGATTTACACCTTCAGGTCACTCCATCAAGTCCTGAGGTATGGACTCGTCATAACTAACAAAACGGAGCCCAAATTCGGCACACCTAGTTCTACTCGTTCAGAAATTCCAGCAGTAGTTACTGAATTACCCCTTCAGGTCACTCTATCAAGTCTGGTGGTAAGGTCTCATCATAACTAACAAAACGAACCCAAACTCGGCACACCTAGTTCTACCATTCTACGAGTTCCTGTTGCAATCACCGATTCACACCTTCAGGTCACTCCATCAAGTCCGGAGGTATGGACTCGTCATAACTAACAAAACGGAGCCCAAATTCGCCACCCCTAGTTTTACTCTGCAAGAAGTTCAAATAGCGGTCACGAAAGTACACCTTCAGGTCACGCCAATAAGTCCGGAGGTAAGGTCTCATCATAACCAACAAAACGAGCTCAAACTCGGCACACCTAGTTCCGCTCGTCCAGGAGTTGCAGTAGTAGGTAAGTTTATATATCCTACTTATTTTTAGCTAAATAAAAAAACTGTGAGTATAAAAATAATAATTTTATCACTTGTCAAGTACTTATGTTTCCAATTTGTTTTTTTCTAATATTTTGTGTATGTACAGCGATCTTTTCAGAATGAGCCGCTGCAAACAGGCGATACAGTGTCCACTCACGACGTCGGCCGAGCGCCGACTGTGGTTTCATCGAAATCTTTGTACAATAAATCAAAGCAGGCACCAACAATAAAATAGCCCTTATTGCAATAGATTATGATTCATCCGTATTACCAAAATATGTGAAAAAATGTGAATCAGTTTTTATTTTTTTTACGACTATTTGTGACATTTTGTCAAAAAATAAACCCAGGGTTTTTTAATTGAATATGTCTGTCATCTTATAGTATTTCTTAAATTTTTTAAATATGTTTATAATAGACCAAAACATGTACCGAAATACAAGCCGGTATCGTTAATTTTGTAGAAAATGGCAACGAAAGTTCGTTTTTACAATATAAAAAACTACTATTTTCAACAAAAGAGTTACAGACGTTTGCAGATGAAGAACCAATCTATACATGGTAGTTTTTACTTATATTTGATTTGGTTTAGTTTTGTCACAAAATCTACCGAAAAACACCCTAATTTTGGTTGATTTGCAAACGCGTCCTTAAGAGAGTCAAATTATGTGACCTTGCTGGCCTTACAAGAATGACTATTATTATTATTATACGATACATCCGTCGTACAGCGTCATCGATCAGAGGCCACATCGAGTACAAATGGGTAATAGATTACGCTACAGTATTTTTTTCTTGTGTACTATTATTTTTTTCGTGTACATTTTTCTTTAACATCTTCAGAAAAAGATCACAGATGCGTTGTCACCATTGCGGGTTTAGATGAAATGCCGCACAGTCAATAATTATCTCACTATACAATTCAGACCAGAACATTGCAGTGTTTAGCGGGAGAAAGAGAAGGCAGAAAATGAGTTCTAAAACCAAGTAAATGAAATGCCTCACAGTCAATAATTATCTCACTATACCATTCAGACCAGAACACAGCAGTGTTTAGCGGCAGAAAGAGAAGGCAGATAATGAGTTCTAAAACCAAGTAAATAAAATGCCTCAGTCAATAATTATCTCGCTATACCCTTCAGAGCAGAACACAGCAGTGTTTAGCGGCAGAAAGAGAAGAGAGAGAATGAATTCTAAAACTAAGTAAGAGTTTTATTATTAGCTGTAACATTACTTATTCCCAAAACCCTTATTTTTCTTAGGTCAGCCGCTTTAACTGTTTTTAAAAGAATGCCGTTTCTACAAATTCTGCCTTAGACCTCTTTTTACGTTTCTATCTTCGGTGAATTTACGGCTTATTGTCTTACGCCGTTGCCCTTTATTTCCATGTCGTATGTTATAGGGTTCATTTATACAATAAAATATACCTTGCAACGTTATAACAGTGAGAGAATTGGTATGCACAATTTCTTGCTTAGTTTTCATACTTCTGTTTTTTTTTTAAATTATAATTGAAATATAATATACAGCTCAGGAGATAACAATTCGATTTAATTTGATGCAAACCGATCCGCGTTACTAAAAATTTTAACTCCAATTTTAAATGTCGATTTTTCACTAACTCGGCGGTGATGGAAGACATCGTGAAGAAAATGGCATGCCTGAGAAACATGATATAAAACCAATCATTAACGCTGTATTTTTTTCTTGAAATAAAATGACATATGAGTTTAAAGCAAGTAGATGCTGTGACCCAAAGACATTCGCATCTATCATAAAAAAAATCAGATGGATTGTCACCCTTGAGGACTATGATGCAATGCCTCGATGCCAGTAAAACGGGTCTCCGGTTCTCTACACTCACCATATCAAACGCAGCATGATTAAGCTGCTACTTAACACTTGTATTCTGTGAGAGCGTAGGCCTTCTCCGGTCGAGTAAACTCGTTCGTGCTACAAATATAATATAGATGCATGGCATAGTTAGTCTTCGGCATTGGTGTGGTCTAAGAATGATTATGATGTCAAAAGTATTTGTCACTTATTTCTCACCAAGGAACATGAGAGTAATAAGGTCAACTTAAGCCTTGCTGCCCTATAAAACCAAAACTAGAAGGACAGAGAAAAAAACATGAAGTTGTATAGTATAACTAATATATTAAGAAAATGTGGGAAACAAGCCTTGGCAATAATTAGAAACACTTGGAAAAATCATTTAAATATACTATCTACACTACACAATGCTAAAATAGACTAAAATATTTACTATAATGTCAACTGTCAACATGTCGTCGATGAACCAGCGGCCGTTTGACCTTCGTTATTTGATTGACTAAAGAGGAGCTGTCGTATCACACATCTACACACACATCACATCTATGCAAACAAGGCTGTAGTTTTTGCATAATAAGAAAGTGACTATATTAACCGGACGACCATATCACCCTCTCGTGCTATAGAAAACTTTCTCTCTTTCGGTCTGAAGTGTACGCCAGTACAATTATAGGCTGCGAGGCATTCCATCTTACTAGCCCAGAGGTGACAAGTCGGTGGTCTCCTTTGTTTCCAGTTTCTGAAGGTGTCCATATAATGGAGTACCCACTGACCATCAGATTGACTATAAGTTTTTTTGTCACTTTGGTTTTATTAAAAAAAAAACTCATTAGGATTTAAGCAGGTCCTGCGCTATGCCTTTATATTATTAAATTATAGAAATAGTCTAATGCCCAAATACTTAAACGCTGCTTAATTTCAAGATGCCGTAAAAATAAATTAAATATAAATTAGTTTTAAAAAAAACCTCGAAAGTATTGACCTCAGTGCCGCGTCCGATCTTATATTGCGGCGGAAACAATTTTTTATTGTTTTTTCTATTATATTAATAATGTAATAATAATGTTCTCCAGACCGAATTTTGGCCACGGCGGTCTACCTCAACGGAGACTAGCCATCGGCGCAAGACAGGATTATAGTGCCCAAGTGTATGCGCAAGCACTCTCTATTCCTTCACTCTCATAATCCGATGGGACGGTAAACCGATCCAATCGTTTGATCGGAGAGAGATCAGGCGCAGGACCAACGGCTTTACGTGCTTTCCGAGGCACGGGGGTGAGACACCGCCAACTTCCTGACTCCGGGCAACTACTGAGAATTTCTCGACGGAAAAACTCAATAATTAATTTTTTGGTCCGACCCGGGATTCGATCCCAGGATCTCATGATCAGCAGTCGCACTACTACAGCCACTAGACCAACGAGTCAGTCAAGTCTATTATGTTAGTTACTACTACTCAGCAAGTGCTCACAGACAACTAGATAGTTATTAACTCAATTTATAATATAAATAAGCTACATTAGGCCTTAGTAGACAAGTTACAACTGGTTGTCCTCACGTTCGTCGTTTAGAGTTGATATCAGTGGCGCGCACCGCCACGCGCGTGCGTTCATATATTACCTATATCCCAGTACTCTAGTGATTTCGAGAATAGTTGTTCGAGCTATACAACAAACTGTCAGTCACGCCCAAAGAGTATAATAAGTATATACAGGAAAGAGAGACTCTGACAACATTTTATTGTTGACAAAATTGAACTACTAGCGCCTTCTACATATTGAATCCGAACTAATTCGCTAAATATATATAGCTATATGATTTTTATAATATATTGATTCGCTTTTAAATATTATGTTTTTTGATTCGTATAATTACTGAAACAGTTTTTTGTAATACTAATTTAAATACATACATACATAAACACTCACGCCTGTCACCCAGAGGGGTAGGCAGAGACTACAGACTTCCATTTGGCACGATCCTGACACACCTCTCTCGCCTCCTTCACATCCATACACCTACGCATGCATGCTCGTCGGTTAAGGGTACTCCTAATTTGGCCCGTTTTCAATAAATCGCCAATTTGGTCGATAAATTTTCGCCTAGGACGTCCCTTTCCGACTCTGCCATTCACTTCTGCAACATAAATTTTCTTTGTCACTCTTTCCTCATCCATTCTTTCCACATGACCAAACCACCGAAGCATTCCTTTCTTAATCCTGGTCACAACATCATCTTGCAAACCACACTCTTCTCTTATCACACAATTTTTCACCCTGTCATTCAGATTCAGCCCTAACATACTCCTTAACGACCGCATTTCTACTGCATTTATTCTACTCTCGTGCTTCTTCTGCCATACCCAACTTTCACTACCATACGTTAAAGTAGGGACCAACACAGCATTGTGAATTGCCATACGTGCCTTTTTTGACACATTTTGACTCTTCACAATAGAGTGCAGGGCTCCATTTACTCTGTTTCCTGCGTTCACTCGTCGTTCTATATCCTTATCATATCTCCCATCCCTGCTAAATACGCAACCCAAATATACAAACTCATCTACTTGCTCGATCAACTCCCCTTCTATTCTTATTTCACATATCGTTTTACTTTCATCTCTTTCAAAAACCATAATTTTTGTCTTACTTGCGTTCACTTTCATACCCCTTTCTTTTAATGATCTGTTCATTAATGTAACCATCATTTGCAACTCAGCCGCCGACGACGCAAGAATAACTTGATCATCGGCGTACAAAAGGCATTTGATGGTTAACTCATCCATTCTTAATCCGCATTCTTCAACTTTCAAATTTTGCAAACAACTGTCCATAAATAGGTTGAACAACCACGGGGAAGCCACACAGCCCTGTCTGACACCTTTATGGATGCCAAACCAGTCCGAGTAGACCCCGTTGATCCTAACACAAGCACTAGAGTCCCTATAAAGAGATTCCAATGCCTGTATCAAGCCAGCGCTCAACCCAAATGCGTTCAGTGTTTGCCATAGCACATTCCTATCCACTCTGTCATAGGCCTTCTCCAAGTCCATGAACGCACAAAAAACCTTTTGGTTTTTGGCCAAAAAACTTCTCCGCGATCATGCGCATGGAGAAGACTTGATCTGTACATCCCATTCCCTTTCTAAATCCCGCTTGCACATCCCAAATTTTTCCATCGGTTTCTTTCATGACCCTTTCAATTAGTACCTTGGCATACAGTTTTCCCACGATGCTAAGAAGGCTGATACCGCGGTAGTTTTTACAGTCCTGCTGCGACCCTTTTCCCTAATTTAAACTTTTAATATTATTAAAATTAGGTAGAAAAGTTTCAATAAGTACACTTGTATTTATATATAAATAGGGTTAGTACATTGACTTATATATTACTAGCGTATAATGAAACAAGAACGACAATTTAGGATGACAATTATTTCATTTTTATTATAATATTGTTCTGGTTGCCAGTATCATAATTATCATGTTTATCGATTGATTTATTGACAAATATTACCTATGTACTTTTATGTTAAAATCATAATTTATTATTAATAAAATTACCAATAAATGTTTTATGCACTTATTTTTATTTTGTACGTCAATTTAAATTTATTTCTCCATAGTAGTGACTTGTGAATGTGAAGCCATAAGACCAACTAAAGAATCTTAACGTAAAAATTTGCCGCGACAACTGCGCCGCCTGGAAACTAGTTTTTAACTACTACTTCAACTACACATAACTATAGATATTATAATAGGTATATACCTCTATACCACTCCTCTCATATTGTTATTTGTATTGATTATTTTGTCGATTTCTAAATAACAATAAAAACACTGTTTTTTTACGTAGAAATTGGCATAAATACTCTCGATAAATTGTAGGACATAGGCAAAAAGAAAGATTTTCAGTATTGTTAACATATTTATTTCACAATTTTAAACAAGACGATATTTTGAAAATAAAATAACACCAAAACGTGAAATGTTATAAAATTCGATGTTGTGTCTGCACATAATTTAAAAAGTAACTTACTACAAACCATCATAAAAATTACAGGGTTGAAATTAACATATTATTTTACGTCTTTTATTATATTTGTCACTGCACCAATTACAAAATTTACCTTAAACCACATTCATGAGCCCTATGTTTTGTGCTAATACAAAAGCAATTACGATAAAACACTCAAAAATACAAATTAAAAGAAATAAGCACATGCACAATCCGGCGGACATATTTCTTAAATAATTTTTCACTTTGATTCAGTGTTGCCTAATGAAACAACTTTTAAACTTCTATTTTTTATCATTATATTTACTATTACTGCTTATAATATAAAACTTATGTATGTAGCAAATATAAACTAACTTGAATTTAGAACTGTGAAGGGATTTTTTATTATTTATTATTTTGGAAGGCAAAATTAATTAATTTAGTAACACCGATATGTCTTTTATTCACCGCTGCATTGGAAGACGTTTTCAAGCTACTGGGCTGGAAAGGATCCGGTATTAACATCAATGGCGAGTACATCACTCACCTTAGATTTGCCGACGATATAGTCCTTATGGCAGAATCGCTGGAGGACCTAATCACTATGCTCAATAACCTCAATAATGTCTCCCAACGGATAAGTCTTAAAATGAACATGGACGAAACAAAGACCATGTGTAACGTTGTAACGCTAAGTTCAAAGTTGTTGACGAGTATGTTTACCTGGGACAAACCTACCTGGCACCTAATGAGACTATCATTAGGTGAGTCCAACTTCAGCTGAGAGGTCACTCGACGGATTCAACTCGGCTGGGCAGCGTTCGGGAAATTACGACATTTCTTCTGATCAGGTATACCTCAAAACCTGAAAACGAGACTGTACAACCAGTGCGTTTGCCAGTGATGACCTACGGAACTGAGACGTGGTCCTTCAGTGCTGACCGTATGAGTACGTTCAAAGTCACGCAGCGAGCCACGGAGAGGGCTATGCTGGAGTTTCTCTGCGTGATAAACTTAGAAATGAGGATATCCGCAGTAGAACCAGAGTTAATGACATAGAACAATGGATTAGTAAGCTGAAGTGGCAATGTGCCGGCCATATATCTCGACCGACAACCGTTGGGGGAAAAAGGTTCTCGAGAGGCCTTGAACCGTTAGGCAAAGTGTAGGGCGACCGCTCAGTAGATAGAGTGACGACCTGGTAAGACATACAGGAAGTCGAAGTATGCAGGCGGCTCAGGACCGTGCTTTGTGGCATACCTTGGGGAGGCCTATGTTCAGCAGGAGACTTGTGAAGGGCTGTAATGATGATGATGGTGATATTTTTTAATGTAGTAAATAAATACAATAACATATAAGAATAACTTGCTTAATAGAATATGATTTCCTTTTTAGCATTTCCATTATACCTGTTATTAGAATTATTATTAATAATGCTTAATTTTTTGTGGCGGCCACACTGTCTTGATTGATTTACATAAAGCAGCTAAAATGCAAGATTCTAGAGCAGCTATAAATTAAAAAGCATTATGTGTTTCATAAAGCTATGACTAGATGGCTGTAGTTTAACCAACAGTGAAATTTCTTAGAAGATACAATAGCATGCTCCGCATCGGTGATATGGACAACACGTTTGTGGGTCTCCACGTCACGCTTTTGTTAAGGTTCGTAATCGTTTTCAGTGGCTTGGTATACACCTAAAATTGATTTCGGTGAATCCATTTTATCCACAACTATTTGAATTAATATTTTTAAATTATAATAAAAATATATATTTTATATACTGGATTTCAATAAAAGAGATTAATATGAAAATATTTCGGATTTTGCTAATTATTTTGATTTCAGTGGCATTGATTACGTACGGTGTTTTCGGTGAAAATAGGTGCACCAAAATCAAATTTGAAAGTATCGAAATCAGTAAATCGTTATTTATTTACATTTAATGATCGTAAATTTAACTTTCTTACCACTTCTCATCTTGTTTCAGTATTGTGATTGTGTCAGAATCAAAAGAAGATCGGTTGGTTAAAAAGACATTGACTGAACGACATCGGAAAGCTCGCATCAAGAGTGACCCAGAGCTTTACGCAGTGCACTAGGAGAAAGATAGACAATAGGAACAAAATAGAAAGGTATTATAAAAGGGAGACTGAAGGAAAGATAAAGCCAGTTAGTGAATTAGATCCTCGCCAGCAACGAATTTTTAGAGAGAGAAGTAGAATGTCTTCCAACAAATACAATTTGAAAAAAAAAAGGCGTAAAGAGATGAGGAGGATCTTAAAGAGGATTTAATAATCGTGCCAGTAGTATCCGACAAAGCTGGCGATCTTTTGGTGATTTCACGATCACAATCAAAACGATCAGGACCATTTAAAACTAAAGCAAATTCCTATGTTGATTTGCCACCATCAGGTTCATTGGTCATTTCATCTCCTTCACCTCAGCGTATTAAGGCTTATCGGGACTTGCCATTACCATTCAGTCCGTACATTTTACATTACTACACTCAATACCTGGCGCCTTTGTCGTAATTGTTTTGTTGCATGTATAACACTTTGGAATTGGTGCCAAAACGACGGTTGTTTGAAAAGAATTGTTCGTAGTCGGTATATTTCGTAACACACACAACTGATGTTTAGGAGACGAAGACGCACAGACGACGCACAGACGCACGACTCTATATTATCTATGTTATTATTAAACAGACTGTAAGTTGTTTCGGAATATGATATAGCAAATAATGTTACACCTAAAATCTGTAAAAATATATCCAAGAGTAAAAATAAGATTGCAAATGCACGCAATAAATCAATGCCTAACTAGCATCCATTTTACTTAAGAAAATTTTATCAAAGCTATAATATATACTTGCTAAAGCTATGCTGCAGCTATATCAAGGTTTTAGCATGAATTGGTCGACTCGACCGGGGAAGAACCACGCTCACACAGAATACCAGCGTAAAATAGCAGTTGAATTCTACTTTGTTTCATATGGTGAGTGTAAAGAACCAGAGATCCTATTTACTGGAAACGAGGCATTCCATCTAAGTCCTCACGGGTGACAATGCATCTGAATTTTGATTTTTAGCCGAGGATATAATATGTACAAGTAGATGTGTATGGGTATGTATGGGAAGTAGATGGGCTTCCTTTAAGTATAATCTACAAGAGACGGTCTTATCCTTCTGAAAGTGATCTCTTCCATACAACTTTTACATACAAATATAAATATATCCAAATGATATCTAATGTGATAAATTATTTAGACGAGAAGAGCACGAAAATGTTTTATGTTTATTACAAGGATTTCATAAGCCTAAGCAAATCGAGCAACTTACTTAGACTTATAAAATGCTGCTGATCTGGCAAAACCACTTTGCTCGTTTGTCACCGTCATTCTTCGTAAAAAGAAAAATAAATAATTTATTCTCATTATAAAATTTCACTTAAAGCTAAAGCAACTTTTTATTACTTTCAGCAGTGATGTAAAACGAATGGTACACGTTCGAAACTTTCTCTTTGTGCCGTCGAAGTTGGAGCCGCAACTTTTCTATCGGTTGACGTTAATGACGTAGATTTGTGTACTCAGCTAGTTTAGACTCTAGAGAGTAATAGAACAAGTAAAGACCTCTCTTCGTATAATTTTAAAGCTGTGTTTTTAATATGTTAATATTTCTAGTAATATGACGTGATGATTTTAGACATTAGCGTGAAATAGCAGCTTAATACTGCTGTGTTTCGTATGGTGAGTGTAGAGATACGGAGACCCTTTTTTTACTGGAAACGAGGCATTCCATCTTAGTCCTCAGGGGGGACGCATCTGCGTTTTGATTCTTAATCGAGCGTAAATGTAGATGTCTACGTGCCACAGCATCCACTTACCATCAAGTGGACTGTGTGCTCCTTTTTCACCTTTATTCTATATAATTTTTTTATTATTAGTATGTAAATATCCACTGCTGAAAATCGGAGTCTTTTACTATAGGTAGGATTTGCCATAATAACGAAGTGTGATACGCAGATTTGGGATCGCAGTTACCAGTTACCTCGCACCTTTGGTGCTGTTCTCTACATCCTGTATGGGCATACATATATATTCTACATCTGGCATATTCGAGATGATACACCGCTATTTAACGGAGGCCATGTTAATTCTGGCCGTTACCAAAGTTGTCTTATATGACGACACCCACGGTATGGAATGGGGTGGTTGATTTCAATACGTCACTACGTCACAAATATTAAACCAATCTGAAATCAAAATTATATCAACACATTTCGTAGGTTATGACGAATCTCATTTCAATATTTTACGGAGAATAGTTTTAGACGTCTACGCGTAACATCACACCTTTACTATTAGATAGAGATGATTGTGTGCTTATTTGTCTCCCTTAATTGTATAAAACACTTGTGTACTGACCATGTTATTACTAACTTCGTTCATATTGATCCGGAAAAGTATTTGTTGTTTCGAGGCGTATGTAGAAAACCATAATTGATGTAAAAATCTTTGTTACTTTTTAGATTCTAAGCTGGTTAGACCTCAGAGTAACAGAATACTAGTTTTGATAATCTGATAACTACTTTGAATAGCTTCCATGCATGCACTTTAAGTATTGACACTTGTATATTGCATGCCTTAAGCGCAAAGTGCGTAGTTATGTTCTGCTAGCGCCTAAAATCAAGAACCTGACGTTCTGTCGGGTGAAATAGTATCTAACAATCATATTTAAAATGTAAATGATATAAAAAGTACATTGTCAGAAAGATAAATGATTGTTGAATTTATATTTTTTTTAAATCGTTTAATTGGTATTTTTACATTGAAAAGTGGTTTTAGTGGCTTATGGTGTGATTTATCAAGTCCGCATTGAGGGGTAAACACGATAACTTTTAAAAATATCAATTGGTCACTTTTTCAATCCCTTCATCTATTATGTGGTGAAGCAATGGAATGTAAAAGGCAGTTTAATTTTGTTTCATTTAGTTATAGTTAATTTTTTCGTCTGATAAATTCTAAAATTTTCGGTGTTTGAGCAGCCCTGTAATAATCTATTTTTCTAAATACACTTTGAAGTTAGTCTGACTCATTCCGGGTTCGGCAGCCGTGAGTGGATTATTGTATCGTATGTTTACAGAGGCTCGTGATGAAAAATATCGATTGCTGTAGTAATTTTGAATTATATATTGTCAAAAAACCAAATTTGATACATACTTGACCAAGGTAAGATATTGTTATTATTTTTATGGTCACAGATTTTTATTACAATGTATTGTTTCTCTAAGAGTACGTAGGATTTAAATATACTTATACGTCTTGGATTTTATGGAGTGACTTGTAGGTGTATCTACTTCGGTATCTGCTACTGAAAATCCCCGATGAGTGGAACTAGATGTGCCAAGATTGTGCTCGTTATGTCAGTTGTGATTGAGATTGTGATGAGACCTTACTCGCGGGCTTGACGGAGTGACCTGAAGGTAGGCAACGGTGAATGCAACTGGAATTTCTCGAAGAGTAGCAGAGTTTGAGCTCGTTATGTTAGTTATGATGAGACCTTACCTCCGGACAGAGGCGGATTATCCTTAAGGCAAACTTGGCACGTGCCGAGGTGAGCAAGGTTAAAAAAGGGCGCGAGTGGAAGTTTTTAAATGAAAAAAATCACCGTATTTGATTACACTTAAATCGCTCTGACTCTATCATCACATTTTGCATTTATGACCACCGGTTAAGGGTACTTGTTTCCTAATTATTTCACAATTATTCAAATATATTATAAATTATAATACAGTTTATTTGCAAAATGAGTAGTTTTAATTTATAATAGATATAATATGGCCGCTGGAGGGATGCCGATGAGATACTAGGCTAGCCGAGGCTGCTGTCGACATTTAATCCGCCTCTGCCTACGGACTTGATGGAAAATACAGGTAATGACTAGATGAATTTTTTTGACGTAATAAAGTTAATGAGAATTTTTTTATTAACGAGTCAGGTAAAAAACTAGTTTTTACGATAATGCCTGAGTACAAATACCTAAAAGTTAAAGTAATATCAAAGACAATATGCACTACGCGAAGTAATATTAAAGTTGATTTCTGTTCGTTTTAAGATAATTCTCTAATAAGTTTTGTCAATTAACAATAATATTTTTTTTTGAATATCACTAAAAATAGCATAGTAAAATAAAAAAATATATTTTCTATTGTTGATTGAGACTTTTTCACACTTTTCAGGATCATATGAACATTTTTGGATTTTACAATTTTTTGATTAACGTTTGACATAAAAATATATAAATAAGTGAAAACTTGTGTGTATTTAAAGTACTTTAAATAATTGACGTGTAACATGAGCGCTTAAGGAATGTACATTTGGATTTACCAAAAGTTTTTATTTATATATAATTTTGATTTAATTATTATATCAAAAATAAATATGTTTAGTGTTTACTTGCACCTCAATGCAGGGAAAATTTTAAAATTGCCAGTTAATTGCAAGAAAATTCATCATCATCATTTGGAGGCAGTGTACTGCTAAACACAAATTTTCATACGTTTTTTGGTGTTATCGCTCAATATGCTCCTTGCGAGGGCTGAGATCTATGGAGCGATGTCTTTGTGTTTCAGCTTTCGCAAAGAGTATATTATATACATCATGTTTAAGTTCCCAGGTTTTGACATCCCTTATATCGTATCCTATCGTATTACACCAAACAATATAGGATTACTACCTCTTTCATTATTATCTTACGTCGCTTGCTAAACACTTTTATTCAATCCTTCCATGCCATTCCACCATTCATAATAATTAAATTGAACTTATATTATTACTAAACAGGCAAACAGAAAGCTTAAGTCACTAATGTATGAAAAAAATGGGTATAGTATTAAAGCATAAAATTTATTATAAAGCAAAAGATGGTGATAGTAGAAGATAAAATTGAGTTATAATGTAAATGTGTCTGAGAAGAAAGAAAGAGGAAGAGTTTCAAATAAGAAATTAGATTATTGAGTTAAAAGTTACTTATTAATGAAAACTTACTTAGCGCCTTTGCACTTTGAGGTAATTATAGTGTTCTACAAAGTAATGTGTTTGTATATAGGGTTCTTTTGCAGAGAGTAGTCAAATTTTAAACTTCAGTTCAAATATATAAATAATGATATATTTTAAAATTACGAGTAAATAAATAGAATGTGATTTTTGGCAACAACGTTTTGCCTACCAATCGAATACCTAAATAATAATGGAAAAATCGGCTCATAAGTATACCTAATTATGGGCTGATTTTTCAATTATTTGATAAAAATTAAATATGAACTAAATCATAACCTGACTGAATACAAAAGCGCAACAATTGTACTATTCTATGTATTTGGCTAATTTTTAATTTGATAATGTTGTATTTTATCCTATTAAGTAGTAACTAAAAACGAATTATTGAAAAACAAGCCTTAAAATATATTTCAAGAGGTAAATTTATTTGTATTTTATTAATATCATCATTTTTTGAACATTAAAGTGGAATACACAAATATTAGTGTTCCCAAAGTATTCGACATTGTAACTCTTAATTAGTCAGGTAGCTGCACTACAAATACAAGGTATTTAGGTTCACTTTCACTTATTATTATTTTTATTTTCTTTATTAAATTAATTCTTTTCACTAATTAATCATCCATTACTGCCTCCAAAAATCCACCGCTTGTTTTTGCTTTTATGTCATTTTTAATACTATTTTTCGAGTTTTAAAGTCTAACTAGATATGGAATATCATTAAAAAGCTCGCTCGTTGTAAATATTTATTTTATTAAGAAGATAATACTTAATTCTACGAATAGCAGGTACAAGAATAGTTTGAGCTTTTGAAAAATTTTCGTCAACTTTCAAATATTTCGACTGCTACGTATGTCTGTAATGTTGTCCAGACTGAATTTTCGTTCACAGCTTCCAGTCACAACTGAAACTAGCCATCTGCACAAGACTGGATTATAGTGCCCGAGTGTAAGCGAAGCAAGCACAGGTGCACTCTCACAGTCCGATGGGCCGGTCGTGCGACATGACCGGAGAGAGATCAAGTGCAGGACCTACTGCTTTACGTGCTTTTTGAGACACGAGAGTGAAACACTGATAATTTCTTGACAGAAAAATCTAATAACTGAATTTTGGCCCGACCTAGGATTTGAACCTGGTGATTTGAACCTTATGATCAGCGATCGTGTTGACTACCACTAGACCTACGAGGCAGTCACGTTGACGTTGGCAGACTGCGCCGTATACTCATTATTCAACATCATTAAAAGTATCTTGTAGTCGAAACATTTTAATGGTTAAACAAAGTAAGCCCTTTCGTAATTTTAAGTATTAATTTGTACGACACGTCATCACAGCGCTGCTTTGTTAAACAAATGAATGTGAGACCACTAAGATAATTAAAACGGGTAAAACTTTCGGCGGAAACAGCTGCATAGGACAGTACTTTACTGTGGTTGGTAGCCGACCATGTAATTTAATTTATAGTTAGATTTTTGTACATTTATTTTATATGATCTTTTTATATTACAGAAATATAATATATATATATATATATATATATATATATATATATATATATATATATATAAAGTTATAGGAATATATAATAAAGTTTATAGGAATTAATAACAATTTTCAATTCAGAATCAATTCTAGGTTATCAAAATTGAATTATCATTAGTACCTATTCCATACACACCGCATCTGACAAATGTGCTGAACATTCAACAATTGCAATTGTTTCTAAATTAAATACATTGTAGATCCCCAGTAAACCGACCTTGTATGACTCTGTGCGGTTTATTAAATGCAAATGTTTATAAATATTACTGGATGATAACCCTTAAATAACTTTTAAATAAATAACCTTTCTCTGTGTTGAATTAGATCTACTTTATAACCGATTTCAAAAAGAAGAAGATTTTGAATTTCTCGGAATATTCTTTTAAGTATGTTAAGCGATAGTTTTTACCTACCGTGTTGTCCGATTTCAATGTTAATAAGAGGCTGTTTCTCGGGTGGTCTCATATAAATTTGGTAAAGTTGACGATAGGATCCTTGAGAAAACAAACTCTTCAATTTGCACAAGCCATCTGTAATAAAATAAAACGAACTCCTAGTTCTTAGTCGGTTATATTATCAATATTAAACTATAAACACTTAGATAATACTCTTACTCTTGATAAAAATGTTACCAAAAATCTATCAATTAGACTTATTTTAAAAACCAAATCTCTCTAGCAATCATCCCAAAGTTTCACGCCCCCAACCAGCAATCCCCTCTCACTCCTGTTTATTTTTAAACCAACCTCAACACGTTTTCAGTTTCCATAGTCAGCTACCAACTTACAAAAACGAAATTACGTGAATTGATCACAGCAGAGATAGAATATGATACGATACAGAACATTCCTGCCTTTAACTCCGTAGACTCCCGACGTGTCGGTTGAGGTCATTTCCGTCACTCCACTCTACTAGCTCATGTGCGCAACTTATAATAGTGAGCTTTATACAGGGCTTGCTGCTTGGTATTCTGTGATTGGTGACAGTATTGGTGCTCACATTGTAGAGCGCGAAGCACGCTTTCCTGAGTGATAGTAGTCCTACTGTGCAGTTTATTGGACGTTTTTTGTGGTGCAATGAAGGTTTCGTGTGTTCCTGGCTTCCTGGTTTTCGGTAAACTGTAAGTAGAGTGAAACACACCCGCTGCCTCAGTGGCAGGCATCTATTTTAATTTTAATTTCGTGTTGCTTGTTGCATTAGGTAACAGCTAGGTACACACCCTACTGTATCAACACGCTAGGAGTATAGGTGTCTATTTAAGCACATACCTAGGAGCTGGGTACAAATCTGTGTCAACTAGTGTTAGCATAGGCAAGATGGCGTCGTTATCTAACGACAAACTCGCAGATTTTCTGCGTTAAGTTTTCCCCGATATTTGGTCGGCGTTTTTCAGGTAACGCAAAGAGACGTCAAATTGTCATAAGGAATACTCGCTCTCTCCTCCCTCCGCCCCGGTTTCACCGGCTTTGTTCGCGTCGGTGAACGAAGCTGCTTCCACCGCACCTTTTGCGATGTCAACTCGCGGACCCTCTCTGGCAAAAACCAGCCCCCGCGGCACGCGCTCAACCCCCCAATCCTGCGCCTAAGCCCACGGAGAAAGGGTCTCATGCTGAACGTAAGAAAAAGCCGCCGCCACCCACCGTCATTCAGGACAGAACCAAATAGAATAATGAGTCAATTTGGTTAAACTTCAAAAAAATATACTGTCCAAATGTGCAAAACAACGGTCAGGGCATCCGGATGTTCAATAGTTCAACAGTTCAGATTTCCGTCAACTCAACCGAGGAACTCCACAGCGTGACTAGTCACCTGCGCGCCTAAGAAATCTCCTTCCACACTTACGCCCTACCTGAGGGGCGTAACCTTCGTGTGGTCGTTCGAGCACTCCCAAAGGAACTCGAGACCATTCATATTTTCGATGACCTCAAGGCTCAAAATCTACCGGTCTAGGAAGTGTACAGAATGCACCACCAGACCGACAAAAATCGTGTTCTTGATCTCCACCTTTTCAATCCGGACCTGTCTCTGGAAGGCAAGGAGATATTCAATGTGCGGCGTATCTGCAATCTAACCGGGGTTTTTTTAATATACATCTATTCTCGAATACGAATCAAAATGCAGATGCGTTGTCACCCGTGAGGACTAAGATGGAATGCTTCGTTTCCAATAAAAAGGGTCTCGGGTTCTCTACACTCATCATACGAAACACAGCAGCATTGAGCTACTATTTTACGCTGGTTTTCTGTGGGAGCGTAGTCCTTCCCCCATCGAGCCGACCCATTCGTGCTACAACTATACTAGTAATATAACTGCAGCATGGCTCTACCACTTAATGTTTTTACGACCTTCTAGCACTTAGACTCGATTCTCGACAACATAGACTCGCCAGAGGAAGCCAACAAGGCGATTAACGCCCTATTAGCCCACCTCACCTCAGCGGTCGAAGAATGCTTCCGAGTGATATTCGACAACTCATCAGAGCGATGAACGCGGCCCTTAGAAAATACGATCACTACTGCTCAATAGATAATATATTTAGACTGCGCAACCTCCAAAACGTGGTAAAAGAGTGCATTTCAGAATTTAGACAGGATAAGTGGGATAATCTGCAGGTAATCTGATATCGAGCCATGCCAAACCACCTTCTGGCAGTTGGCCCGAGCTCTGGAAATAGAACAACCTTCACCTCTCATCATGCCAGGGAAACCCAATCTCGACTTTGCCAACCCTGAAAAAGCCAAATGCCTCGGGAACAGTTTAGAACCAATGAACAACTTCTAGTGAACCCATAGATCCCGCTCACCTCTCAGAGGTCGAAGCGAAAGTCGAACTTAGGTTGTGCGCTACCACATGCAGGCCCTACCTTAGTTCCTGTGATTATTGATGAAGTCACAGAAACTATCAAAAACCTCAAAAAGAAATCAGCGCTTGGCCCCGACGGCATTAGCAACAGGGTGCTGAAATCCCTTTCAGCGCCACTTGCTTGCCTCCTAGTAGCCATTTCCAACGCTTTTCTCTCAGCTGCTTCTTCCTGGACCAATGGAAAGATGGAGATAATTATCGAATGAAATGAAGATTCCTAATAGGATTATAATAACAATATTCTCCAGACCAAATTTAGATCGTGGTAGTAAGCCAACCGAGACTAGCCTGAGCAGATTGCTGAGGATAGGGTTTGGTGCACGACTGTGGGGTGTGTGCAAACACAGATGCAAGCTACTCTTTCCCTCACTCTCACAGTTCTATCGGCTTCCGACCAGAGATATATTTTTTATTACACTTATACTTTTAAAATGTTATAAACTTTTATTATTATTATTTCCTATTAGTTGTCTTTGAAATGTCTTTAAAATTTAAAAGCAACAAAAAAGAAAAGAAGGTCCCGACCAAATTTAATTTCGTAAACTATTTCGTAAAATATATCTTACGAAATTCTGTCAAACCACAAAAAATATAAATTTAGCTCTTGTGTACTTACCAAGATTACTTTAAACATGTTCATGGCTATATATTATGCTGTATACTGTCAATTGATGTCATATTACCTAGCCTGTAACTCGTTGACACTTTTTAGATTCTAACGCAAGCCAAAAGCATGAACGCTTTTATATTTAGAAGGTGTATTTTGTTATTTTATTATGGAATAGAGACATGGGATGAAAAGGATTAGACAATTTGGGATTAGGAATATTAGGAACAAGACGTAACGAAGATTTTTCCGTAAAGAGGGAATTTAAGTCCAATCAACACGCACTGAGGCAGTGCGACCAGTAAATAAGTCAGTTATGGAACTTACTTATTTACTTTTGCAAATCGGTTATATAAGCCGAAATTAAATAAAACTTTTAATTAAAAAAAAAGTTGGTTAATTTCTGGCTAAAATATGTTTCACTTTATTTTTACTGTTTAACTTGCGCCAAGATCGTACTGTTGGCAACGCGAGATAAACATCTCATTGAATCTTTCCTCGCCGCCGTGTAGTGGCGGTTAAGAATATCCACTACCCCATATCTTCCCGTGGGTGTCGTAAGAGGCGACAGAGGGAGACAGGCAGGAGATGGGCAGCAGCATCTTCCTGATAACAGCAACTGTACGACAAAAAAAAACTGCGGTTGCCAACCCGCTCGCCAAGCGTGGCAACTATGGCAATATACCCCCCATGAACAATTACACAAGTAGACGGCCCCCAGTCCCCGGCGACCCCGCTATTCCTGGCTACGGTGGCGACCATGGTAACGGCGGGGCAGGAGGTGCTAAGAATCTCCGGTGGAGGTTCGGTTGCCACCTACGACGACTCGACCTGGCAACATTTAACGCACGCACACTGAGGACTGACGAGAAGATCCTGGAGCTGAAAGAAGAGATAGACAAGTTGCGCTGGAGTATTATAGAATTATCCGAGGTCCGAAGAGAGTGGGAGGACACGGTGATTCTCGAATCCGGCAACTTGTTCTATCACCGGGAGGGCGACCATCTGTCCCAAGGAGGTGTCGGATTTATCGTCCACAAGTCTCTCGTCAACAACGTTGTACAGATTGAGAGTGTGTCGACGAGGGTCGCGTACCTGATACTCAGAATCACCAAACGGTATTCGCTGAAGGTCATACAGGTTTACGCACCAACGTCGGCACATTCCGATGAGGAGGTGGAGGAAATGTATGAGGATATTTCCAAAGCCATACATTCCTCCAAAACCCACTACACGGTGTTGATGGGAGACTTCAACGCAAAACTAGGCACAAGAGAAAGCGGTGAGCTGAAGTTAGGGAAATTTGGAGTAGGGCAACGGAACCGAAGGGGCCAGCAGCTGGCCGACTTTATGGAGAAAGAGGGACTCTTTATGATGAACTCTTTCTTCCAGAAGCGGCCCCACAGGAAGTGGACCTGGTCGAGCCCCGACGGTTCGACAAAAAATGAGATTGACTTCATTATGACGACCAGACGCCAACTGTTCAGTGATGTCTCAGTGATCGCAAGGGTGAAAACTGGCAGCGATCACCGAATGGTTAGAGGCACACTGAACCTAAACGTTAAGTTGGAGAGGTCTCGTCTAATGAAGTCAACGCTCCGTCCCCCTCGTGTTCTGATCCAAAATCCCGAAAACTTTCAGCTCGAGTTACACAACCGCTTTCAGTGCCTACAAGATTGCAATGCAGTGGACGATATGAATGACAAGCTCGTGGAAACTGTCCATGCGGTCGGAGCTAAGTTCTGCAAGACCCGCCGCAGAAGAACACAAAAACTCTCCGATCACATTCTTAATCTCATGGCTGTTAGACGGGAGATGAGGCTGCAATCGTCAACAGATTTGACAGCATACAGGCAACTGAACAGACAGATCTCCAAATGCATGCGGCGAGACTTACGCAACTTTAATACTGCTCGTATTAAAGAAGCGATCGAGCGGAACCAGGGCTCCAAAGTCTTTGCCAGAGATCTGTCTGCCAGAAAGAGCCAACTGTCAAGGCTGAAGACTGAGTGTGGCAGCATCGTTTCCGGGACACCTGAGATTTTGAGTGAGATTGAGAGGTTCTATGGGCAGCTGTACACATCATCGTTGGAGCCACACGCAAGTGTGAGTAACGATCCAAGAGCAAGTCTTATCCGACACTATTCCGATGATATTCCGGACGTCAGTCTAAGCGAGATTAGAATGGCTCTCCAGCACCTTAAAAACGGCAGGGCCCCAGGCGAGGATGGAATTACAGCGGAGCTTCTGAAAGCGGGTGGAACACCGGTACTTGAAGTCCTTCAGAAGCTCTTCAATTCCGTCCTCCATGGTGGCACTGCTCCAGAGGCGTGGAGCAGAAGTGCGGTGGTCTTGTTCTTTAAGAAAGGCGACAACGCTCTCTTGAAGAACTACAGACCGATTTCCCTTCTGAGCCGCGTCTACGTGCTGTTTTCGAGAGTCATTACGAATCGTCTCGCACGCAGACTCGACGACTTCCAGCCTCCCGAACAAGCCGGTTTCCGAAAAGGCTTCAGTACCATAGACCACATACATACCCTGCGGCAGATTGTACAGAAGACTGAAGAGTACAATTTGCCACTTTGCCTGGCGTATGTGGACTATGAGAAAGCCTTTGATTCCGTCGAAATTTGGGCGGTGCTGCAGTCCCTTCAGCGGTGCCAAGTTGACTGTCGGTATATCGAAGTGCTGAAGTGTTTGTACAGTAGGGCTACGATGGCTATCCGAGTACAAAACCAGAGCTCGAAACCTATCCAACTGCAGAGAGGTGTAAGACAGGGTGACGTTATATCCCCGAAACTCTTCACCGCTGCTTTGGAAGACGTTTTCAAGCTACTGGACTGGAAAGGATACGGTATTAACATCAATGACGAGTACATCACTCACCTTCGATTTGCCGACGATATAGTCCTTATGGCAGAATCGCTGGAGGACTTAAGCACTATGCTCAATGACCTCAATAGTGCCTCCCAACGGATAGGTCTTAAGATGAACATGGACAAAACAAAGATCATGTTTAATGTCCATGTCACACCTATGCCGGTAGTTGTTGGGAGCACTATGCTCGAAGTTGTTGACGAGTACGTTTACCTGGGACAAATATTCCGACTAGGTAAGTCCAACTTCGACCGAGAGGTCAATCGACGGATTCAACTCGGCTGGGCAGCGTTCGGGAAATTACGACATATCTTCTCGTCAGGTATACCTCAATCTCTGAAAACTAAAGTGTACAACCAGTGCGTGTTGCTAGTGATGACTTACGGATCAGAGACGTGGTCCTTCACCGCTGGCCGTATGAGGACGCTCAAGGTCGCTCAGCGAGCTATGGAGAGGGCTATGCTCGGAGTTTCTCTGCGTGATAGACTCAGAAATGAGGATATCCGCAGTAAAACCAGATTGACCGACATAGCCCAACGGATTAGTAAGCTGAAGTGGCAATGGGCCGGCCATATAGCTCGAAGAACCGATAACCGATGGGGAAGAAAGGTTCTCGAGTGGCAGCCTCGTACCGGTAGGCGTAGTGTAGGGCGACCCCCCACTAGATGGAGTGACGACCTGGTAAGATATGCAGGAAGTCGATGGATGCAGGTGGCTCAGGACCGTGCTTTGTGGCATTACTTGGGGGAGGCCTATGTTCAGCAGTGGACTTGTGAAGGGCTGTGATGATGATGATGATGATAGGATCCCAAGCACATGGCAGCACCCATCCATCTTCTCTATTGAAATTAGGATGTTTTTTAATTTCAATAGCCTCGCGTATCATCCTTGGTAGGAATCGGTATTCTTTTGCGAGGATTTGTGGTTTGTCAAATCTGATGTAATGTTGGGGACGATCTCGAACATGTTTACAGACTGCAAACTTCTCGGAGCGTCGGTGCTTTACGTCAGCTATATGCTCTTTCACGCGGGTTTTTATAGATCTTTTTGTTTGGCCTATGTAAGGGAGACCACATTCACAGTTTATTTTGTTTTGGACGGTAAAAATTAACTAATCTTCTTTGGCGGGTTATAGTATTATTAATGGAAGCTTGCTTCAAAATGGAGCCAACCTTGTCTGTGACTCCTCTGACATACAATAGTACAACAGGCACACGTTTCCTTTATTCGCGCGGAGAATCGTGAGCTCTGGTTTGTTCCGTAAGTTATTTAACGCTGTAAATTCGTCTTTAGGTAGGTTTGATTACGACACTGAACTACGACGAAACAAGGACGAAATATCTTGACCCATGGTCTCCAAATCTTCCTTACCAATATTATTCTTATACAGACTATCCTAAACACTGCAGATAATTTCCTCGTATGGGATTTTTCGCGGTGTTAATGGGAAGTTCATTCCCTTTGCTAAAACTTTTATTGTCGGTTCGTCCAGTGTATGTCTTGACAGATTACAGACCGTGCGCTGTTTATTGTTTGTGTCTGTGATCAAAGGTTGTATTTCGTTCTGACGTTCACGTTGATCGTAAATTTTTGGAATATTTCTATCTGATTATCTTTGCATTCATTGCATTTCAATGTTTCTCGTTTGTTTATAGTTTCGATGCAATTATTAAAATGTCGTTATAACTGTCCTTAATTCACTGGATTAATCGTCTATGGTATTATTTATAAAATGTTGATCGAACCGTTTCTGCTCATCACCGTTTGGAATAACTTTTTATTTCCCTGATTTAAGATGTTAGCACTTCCTCGAATGTCCTTTTTTGTGGATATTTTAACACACGTGGAATGAGATTATGGTCTCTGCATCTCTTCAATAAATTTAAGGATGTTATATATCTTGCGCGCTTAGTTTTAAAATCTTCTAATCGGCGAATTTTATTTGCTATTACCATACTGCTTCACAAAATAGTTTCTTAAATTTACGCGAACACTATTTAATTTTAGGAAAGTGAGTGTTCGCGTAAATTTTGGAAGTCATTATAATATTTTTAATAATGTTTTAAAATGAATGTACTTGTACATGTATGCAATAACGGTTTTTAATGTTTTGGGTAGATTTTTTATAATAATAAGATAATAAAAATGTCAATAACATTTAATTTTAGTTATAAAATAGCGAAATAATTAGGAACACGTGTGATAGAATTAAAGATTTTAATTTTGCTTACAAATTTTAATTCTTGTATTAAACTGTTGTATATGTATGTAATGAAAATTGTATTTTAAAGTTTATATAGTATTATATTTGTTTGTAAAATTATGATATAATGTTCAATATTTTATTAATATGTTTTTATAATGTGTTTAATTTGTACTTTCTGTGAAATACAATTGTTTTGTGTTGTTGTTAAGGAAAATATATTTATGGGATAATATATGGAAATGTGATAGTGAAAATTGTCGATTGGATAAATTCAATATGATATTGCGCGCGTGGCTCTCCTACCGATTTAGCTTTTGGGGTAGGTTAGTAAGTCACACAATTTGCATTTCTTGCGCTCGCCTTTCTGCCAAGGAGGGTCGCGTTCGTTTATGGCTTAAAGATCTCTCGTCAGATCAGTAAAAGTAAGCCAATCTCTAAAGGCAGTGTTTAGTGGGTAAAAGTCTCCACATAACCACGCAGCCGGCTGCGTGGTATGCTATGAGCATTCACTGCCTGCCTCCCCCGTTACCGGAGGGTTGCCCTTAATCGCTTCGAGCGCAAAAAAAAATTCGCATTTCTTTCGGGGATTCCGAGAAGTTCGGGACCAGCTACAGTTTCTTGTTATAAATCAAGAAAGAAAACGAAATTAGGAAAAGTAAAGTAAAAGTAGTTAAAATAGTGAAACTTCAGTATTTCAGTACATATTTCCAAGGAGCATTTACTAATAATTACTGTTTTATGTCACCAGTGTCTATCCTATAAGTAGGAAAATAAAAAGATATACAGTCCACTAAGTTCATGACTGACATCTGGACCGGGATCATTCACTGGGGCCTGTAATTTTATTCGTCAACTTCTTTATTTTGAGAGAGTGTTTAAAGTTCCAAATCGAACGTCTTATCAGGAGTCATGCCCATCACATTGATTCCCGAACCCATCGAGGTATTGTGTAGGAAAGGGGCCAGTAACTGGTTGATCACTGTTAAGAGCGTAAGATGAAAGAGCAAGACCATTAGTTTCAATTGGTCTTTCGAGCCGGATTAAGACCTGATCAATAAAACAACCGAGTCTGATGCAGGGACGCCAAAGAAGAGGCGCGAACATCGTTTCCTTTTGGTGTTCAAACGAAACTTAAAAAAAGAACCGAACATCGTTTCCGTGCCGGATTAGATGCAGAACCGGAAAAGACACTGAAGAATTGACCTGGAACTATATAGCTACCGGAAGATAGAAACCGGGATAGCTGACGGGAGAAAGAAAAACCGGGATTGCTGCCGGGAAATAGAAAAACTGGGATTTGCTCCAGATAGGGTGCTTGTGGGAGCACTCATTACTGCCGGGAGTAGAAAAACGCACTACGTTGCGGCCGGGAGAGAGGGTGCCTAGACAAAGCGTCACCGGCGACGGGATAACGGACACCAGCATACCAAGCACCGACAGCTAACGTCGGGGCTTGGGTTCATCGCCTTTCGAGGTGTTGCAGACTAACATGCGGGTCTGCCTCTGAACAGCTCGGCTGCGCCGTTACGTCGTGCGTGTAGCAGGGCCCGTGAGTAGACACGCCGAGGGGTCGGATTCTCCTCCTGAGCAATCTGTGAAGCGTACGTCCACTGACGGGCAGTACCGACATTTCCCTTCCTGCACTATTTCCAACCTTGGGTGGTTCACCGCGGTAGGCTCCGTCTAAAGATGGATAGGGACCGATAGAAAGTGTTAGAGTTTTTGTTAGGGAGGTAGGACTTTAGAACATTGTAGGCCAACAATTCCCCTCTTTCAAGATGAAGAAGGCACAGGATCAAATTGAGAGGGTCAAGGGCACTAGGATGCAAATAGGGGTGTAAAGAAAGTTAAAAGAAACTGAATCAAACCTTAAATTAAAATTTAAATGGTTCGAACATCGAGCTCAATATTCTATGAAGCCAGAGCTACAAAAGAGACGGGGGAAACACAACGCCGATCATCCCGCGGAGGAAATGCTCCGTACAGTATGTGCTGTTTACCCGACGCTTAGTGCTCGGAGCACTCATCTCCCTGGACGTCAACAAGTGAGTGGGTCTGATGGCATCCCTCCTATTATGCTGAAGATGTGTATTTTGGAGTTGGCACCGGTTTTAACGTAGCTTTTCCGGTACTCCTACTCTCTAGGCGTAGTCCCGAAATCTATATATAGATAGATTCTTAAAAAAGGTAACCGCTCTCATCCGTCCAACTATATGCCTATCGCCATCAACTCCTTTTCTCTACAATAATAAATCCATTATTAATAGCCAGCTCATGTGGTACCTTGAGGATCACCAGCTGATTAGTGACCGCCAGTACGGTTTCCGTCGGGGTCACTTGGCTGGTGATCTTCTCGGTTACCTAACTCATAAATGGGTGGAGGCAGTAGAGTCCAACGCCTCCCGTTGGTCGCTAGTTGGATATAGTGAGGGCTTTCGATCGAGTTGCTATGCCCTTTCCGTTAGTGTCGATAACGCGTAGGTTCCTACTTCCAATATAATAACAATCACAAACTTAGGTATCTAGTTAAATTATTTATGGATAATAATTCACAAACTACATTACATAACTTAGAACAATATCTTGCTTTAGAAAGAGCCGTATATTGTTTGTACTACTATTGTAATAATACGACGAGTAATTAAATAAATAAAATTGATTAGCTAGGTATGTTAGGTAATATATTTATAGGATTTTATTTCATAAGTATGAAATTTTTATATTGATTATGAGAATGAATTCTTATTACGCAAACAATCCATATATTCATTCTTACACAAAATTTCCCATACCTATTTAAAATAATCTAAAATTTCCCACACCCCATAATAATGCAGACAGTATTTCTAGAAAATTTGTTCTCGCTGTAGTTTTTGTGAAAGAAAATCAAAATTGGTCAACAACACCTTGTTAATTAATTAATTGCATTTTTAAAATAAAATTTACTTGTTAGGAATATATCCACGGGAATGATCCTATTTATTAAAGTATAATAATTTTAGTTGGTTGCGCCGAAACAACATTTAATTAACTATTTTAGCTGGCAGTATCTTTACACCTCACTTCCGCTTCCTTCCTACACGGGCACATCCAATAGGAGGCTAGTTTGGTGGCGTCATTTTTTTCGGTCCAATGGGATACGCGCTAGCCAACATGAAAGACCGGAAGCACGCCGTCAGCCGATGAGAGTTGTTGACGTAACGCCGCCGCTCGAGCAGTTGAAGGTCGAGCTTAGATATGATAGCACCCCAGCGGTAGTCAGGCCGCAGAACAATTTTGTAGTAACTGCTTGCATAGTGCTATTCGTCGTGCACTAATGCAAATAATTCGTCGTGGTGTCAACAGTCAATCCCAGTGCATTTGTCGTGGCGCACCACCGCAGTTGTAACACACTATCACCAGCCTCGAGGTCTGAGACCAAAGGCAGTCAGAAGACCCACCCCTGTAAGTGCTCTCCTATAATTATTGAGTTGGTTTTTTTGTCCTTATTATGTTTTTTCCTGGCAGCTCATGTTTGTTCCCTTACAAATGTATCGGCTAAATATAGTAAATTGAGTAACAGCAAGTGCATTGTCTAAAGCGTGCCACGTACCACGTCAGCCACTTTGTTTGGGTTATAGCCAACCACGCTGAATACAGTCCACTTTAGTTACATCTCGCACCCAATAATTTGTCACCATCCGTTCCCGGATTCGAACCCAGGAACCCTACCGCTCCACCATTGGTTGTAGGATGATGAGCACCATGTATTATTCCTCCTACCTTTTTCGTTTGCATTTTGTACAATCGGATTTAGAAACAAAATACATCGGAATAAGGTGCCACCGACTGCTTTTCATATGTAATTAATTTAAATTACAAATAAATATCTAATAGCAAAACCTATTGCCTATTTCAAAAGTGGAAACAATTATAGTTCTATAAAAAGAGCTAAAGCTTCCAACAAGGGTACAATAAATGCTTAATTTTTGATCTTCTTTCACGTTTTTGTTAAATTACCAAGGAAATAGGTGCCCTTACCTTACGTTGGTAAAACACGATTTAAATTCCAAAAGTAAATTGCTATCAAGTTTTCAAAATAGATAAGAACTTGAGATCTCAAAAAATAATCTGAAATTACAAAAATGTTTAGCAATTTTCAAAAAAATGAGTAAAAATATTTTGGTAAACTATTAATTAAATACAACACAATCAAGATCAAGTCCTAACAAAGTAGAGCTTTATTTACAACTTATTTACTAGGTGTATTTGGCATATTAGATTGCCTATGCGACGGTTCGGTGTAGCCTAATGAATTTTTTGTTACCAACAGCCATTCATAATCTGCTTTACAGTGTGTATAAGCGACAAAACAAAATACACGCAACAGGAGCTTCTTTTTGTACAAATTTCGTATCAGAAATAGTTATCTAAGTAACAAAAACAGTTAAAAAAACTGCATGTAAAATATTACCAAACGACAAAATATATCCTTTTTAGACAGGAAAAATACTAATATATTACGCCTTAAGTCAATTGTAATTAGGAAATGATACTAAATGTAAAAGAGTACATAATTAAGGTGTGTGAAAAAGTCTTAAATAACAAGAAAAAATAATTTAGTCCGCTAAAATTTCTTAAGGAAAACTTATACCCTTTAGCTAAATACCGTAAGAAAAAAAAATTAATGCGATACGAACGGTGAAACACATTAATTTGAGTCAAGGCAAAAATTATTCTGTGTATAAAGTTAAAACCTACGAGTACCTTGAAAAAATTATTCATAAATCAATAAACTTTTAGTCGCTTGGTCGCTAAAAACTGTGAAAATGTGATTTTTTTATGTTACCAAGCGACAAAAAAAATCTTCACAGCGGAACAAGAATATGACATATCGACGCAGAATTTTTTTGCTGGTTTCAATGATGTTGTATATAACCACCCAACATGTCGCTTGGTAATTATTGCCTTTCAAGCGTCGATTTAATATTTTTTCTAAGACTATCTTCAGAGGCAGTTTCAAAGTAAAATCGTTCAGTAAGCTGTAAAGGATTTATTATGTAGATAAAATGTTGTAGGAAAGCAAACCAAGACACTTTTATATTAAAACTAATCAAATATGCACCCTTAGCGTCTGTGCTTTACTCGATATTTTTCCCTTCTACAAAGAGATTTTATTTAAAACACTGAGATAAAAAAATAATTGTATTCTGTGTATATCCTTTGCTATACGTAGTTGGCACTTAAAGGCGCCAAAAAATTGAAACAGTATTTGCTGCTATAAATAAGATAGGTTGTAATATTTATGTCAGTCTTCGAGGCTGTTGGGAGCTTTGAAGTTATTAAATAAGTAACATGTCAGGTGTCATTGTATTTTTAACCGAATTAAAAAAACAGAGAGGATTTCTTAGATGCATGTCTCTTTCATGTATGTTCAATTATTTTTCAGACGCGGCTAAAATTATTTAAATATATTTAATAGTAGCCTTCAGAGGTTAAAAATCATCCCTAAAGGTAGAATATAGGGAATATTTAATATTTTATATAATAATTTTGAATATTTTAATGTACCTATTTAAACAAACAGTTTAGTTGTTACTTTGAACTTGTGTACTCCTTAGACCATTCAAAAGGCTTCAATTATTAATATTTTAATGACGAATAAAAATTAACTTCAACAACAAAACTAAAAAATATAAGAAAATTTCCTCATCAATGTGAGCAACTCTTGTTTGGGCGTTAAAAGAAAGGGTATCCCCCCTCTTCCTTTCGCCAAGTAGGTGTTCGGTAGTGATCAGTGCTCCGTGCGATATGGAGCTTATTCTATGTAATATACGAGTATTTCGTGTAAATTTCAATAGCGTTATTTTAGTTTCAGTTTGTTTACGCTTGGGGCGTGACGAGAGTGCCGCTACATCACCTTCTGCTACGTCACTCTGCTAAGTCCTGCTAAGTCGATGTTGCTAACCATGTTGTCAAAGAAACAATGAACTGGCGAGCAGTAAGGTCTTAGAACTGTACTAAACACTGTGGAGTTGAGACTAGCTTGAAGGATTAGGAACAGTTATTCCTATACTGCGATAAATCTTTTAAAGCTGGGCTATCTTAAAGGAACTAGAGATTATAGACGACATTTGCTCTAGACTGAATGAAAAGGGTTCTGGAGGTCTGTGACAAAAGGT
Organism: Parnassius apollo; assembly: GCA_907164705.1. Classification (NCBI taxonomy): domain Eukaryota; kingdom Metazoa; phylum Arthropoda; class Insecta; order Lepidoptera; family Papilionidae; genus Parnassius; species Parnassius apollo. The sequence continues at coordinate 3,088,620 of CAJQZP010000585.1, forward strand.
TAAATTAAGAAGAAGATAAATAATATAATAAGATAAATAATTTTTTCACGTGGTAGAGTCATGCTGCAGCTATATTAATTGTATGGTTGTAGCACAAATGTGTCGGCTCGACCGGGGAAGGACCACGCTCTCATAGAATACCAGCGTCAAATAGCAGCTTAATGCTGCTGTGTTTCGTATGGTGAGTGTAGAGAACCGGAGACCCTTTTTACTGGAAAAGAGGCATTCCATCTTAGTCGTCAAGGCTGAAAACGCATCTGCATTTTGATTCGCAAACGAGGATAGATGTAGATGTCTATGGGCCACAGCAACCACTTACCATCAGGTGGACTGTGTGCTCGCTAGTAACCATTTACCTATAAAAAAACACGCAAGTTTTTGGGTACTTAGGAATATGGGAAATGTGCCAAACTTTTTAATTAATTAATGCGGTGTGCAAAACACAGAGATAATTTTTATTAAAATCCGTACTTTTTCTTTATCACACTAATATATAAGTAATTTAATTATTGTTTCCATTATGTATCTTAAACAAAGCCGTAGCTATGATTTTCTATTGCGTGCAACCTACGCACGTACGCCATTAGCTTGCTATCCTTGACGTAGAGTAAGCACACTTAGGGTGCATTTTTGATTATAGTTGATGAAAGTGGGTACAGCAGAGAAGACGAGTACCGTCTGTTCTACGTGTGTCAAGAAAGTCGTAAACTCTTCATTAATTGATGCATATTTAATAAAATCACTTAACCTATTTAACAAAAGGCTTACACAGAAATACGATTAATACCTGTTAATGTTTGATTTACGTATTTAAGAAACGCCTTTTCTTTGCTTCTTCTTTTGCATTACATTTATTTAAAGTATATAGTTTTCATAACAAAATGTTGTAAAAGACACGTTTCCAAAACGATGAAATTCATAATAAGTAAGATTCGACATTGGTGTTATACTTTTTCCGGGTACCGTACAAAAATTAGAGTTCACTCTGTCCGGGCGGCAGAGGGCTATGCTCGGAGTTTTTCTGCGTGATAGACTCAGAAATGAGGATATCCGCAGTAAAACCAGAGTGACCGACATAGCCCAACGGATTAGAAAGCTGAAGTGGCAATGGGCCGGCCATATAGGTCGAAGAACCGATAACCGACGGGGAAGAAAGGTTCTCGAGTGGCAGCCTCGTACCGGTAGGCGTAGTGTCACCCTCCCACTAGATGGAGTGACGACCTGGTAGGATACGCAGGAAGTCGATGGATGCAGGTGGCTCAGGACCGTGCTTTGTGGCATTGCTTGGGGGAGGCCTATGTTCAGCAGTGGACTCGTGAAAGGCTGTAATGATGTCCGGGCTTTGTAAATGCGCAGGGATTCCAGTAACACGGTGTTTGCCGGCTATATTAGAATAACATTTCAGGTTCTTCCAGAGAGCTTTAGAGTTATTCAGGTTACGGTTCATATACTGATTGAAATACGCGCGCTTTTCATTTTATAATGCTGTAATTACATAACTGTTCAGCTCCCTGTAATAATTTTTAACACAACCACCTCGTGCTCATATCGTACGAGATCGCAGAATATGACATGACGGTATTTGGGAACTGGAATGTGCGCGGCCGTCTTCACTTTCTCGAAGTCAAGTCTCATTATTATGGCCATGATATTATATGATATGGCCAGGACATCATGCTCTTGCATTGCCACTATAAATTCATCATAACTTGTTTCTAAGTGGCCTGGGCTAAGAAAGCCAACCTTAACTTTGTTTTTTCTTGTGCCAGTGTTAAAAAAAAAAAAATAAAAATAAAAAAAAAAAAACAAAAAAAAATGCGCCCAAACCCCCCACAAACCCCCCCAAAAAAAAGCTGTTTGTAGCAAGAGTTTGTTTATATAAAGACATAATTATATAGGCAGCTGCAAATACCTACACTGTTACATGCATGGCGTTATAAAACCACTTATATCCGAGATTATTCATAATCAAATTGTCAAGCCCAAATAATGGATGATCTTTTTACAGGGTGTAACAGGTGAACGGAGAAGTGGCCTATGACACTGATACTTAAATAAAATAAAAACAAACATTTTGAATTAAATAAATAAATCAATTAAAATCCATCCAAACTCAATTCATACTCAGCCTACTTTATGAGCGCTAATAAAACAATAAATTTTGTAGGTCTCTTTGTCAATATCCTTTCGTAGGGTCACAGGCACAAGGGCAAAGCCGCAGGGTGCAGGCGGCTTTGCCCTTGCGGGTGTACTGTTGCTTTTATAGAAGGGTGATAAACGGGCACGCAGTTCACCTGTTGGTTAACGTGTATAACGGTGTAATAATATAACGGTGATAAGACATTTACATCTTAATCGGTTAAGTATTAAAATGTATCGCTTAAAATACGAGTACATAATAACACAGGTCTACGTTAATCAACATAATTACGGAAAAAAGCAACTTTATGCCGCTATTATACGCTTGTATGTTATGCGAGGGATGATTCCCCGGCCGGTCCGACGTTGTTCATACTGCTTTGGCTCTGCTATTTACTCGGCAGAAACAGAAAAATGCATAAAACCAGCCGGATTGTTAAGCACGAACGGAGAGCTACCACTACTAATTATGAGATGCTAAAACTACCAACAATATGTTCTAAAAATTGGGTAACGCAATAAAATGAACGCAATAAAATAACGGCAGTAAATATTATAGTGACTTATAAAGTAAAAACAGCCTATTTTACTCACTTTACTTTACTTTTACTACTTTTTTACTTACTTCACTCTTGAGAAATATACTCACGGGTATTTTAAATGCTATTTAAAGATAAAGAGAAACTAAGCATGATAAATAATCTGAAAACCGGATTCTTCACGTCAAATAAACAAATTTGATAAAAGTTATCAACTTTGTTGATTCAACAGATCGTAATATAGGTTTGTATGTCTCGTACTGTATACTTCATTTTTTAAATAAATGATCACTTGCAATATTAGGAAAAGAAAAATTTGAAAAGAAAAAATGGTATCGTTTAAAGTTTTGTACGTAAAACATCCACTGCTGATCATGTGCCTTTCCCTTTGAATGGATCACTAGTCTTAATTTTCAAGCTTGACAGGTTGATTGACCATAGCAGTAGGTACCAACCTTAAAGTTAAAGCCTATACACGTCCCACTGCACTGGCCTCGCCTCATTTCTGAGAGGGTTTTAGGGTAAGAAAAAGTCAGCTGCGCTGCCCCAATGCGTGTTGGCAAACATATTCGCGTGTAATGTGACATGTAATTCACAATTTCTTTTTTCTTATTTCTAAGACATGCTGGTTTCCTCACGATGTGTTCCTTCACAGTCGAGCACGTAGTAAATCAGCAATTAAAATTGCAATTAACAATTTCGTCGACGCCGGCGGGGATCGAAACCACATTTGCTCGCGTTCTGTGAAATTTATAACGGGCGTTAACCCCTGAGCAACCACGGCTCTTCCATGACATTGATTCATGACGTTCTATGGTAGTACTAGATGTCTCGCAAATCTTAACTGCTGCTCGTTATCGTTGTGAGTATTTTACATCTGGAGTAAACGAGGCAGCTATAGTAAACCATTAGATAAGCATGTTTAAATTTTTCCATATTCGTTTTTACGATACCTACGGGAAGAAAAGTGTTGATGGATTTCTAATGCCGCCATTATACTGCAATACAGTTACATTTATAGTCAGTACTTAACTAAATGTCTGGTATGAAAAAAATATTTTTTGTAATAAAACTAATGGTAAATGACTAATGCCTAAAATAATAAAATGGACACTTTCATCCAACTTCAAGTGAAGAAGACTACAGATGCGTTGTCACCTCTGAGGACTCAGACGTCATGTTTAAAAGCCTATAATTATACTGGATCTATACCATTCTGGCCGGAACGCAGCAGTGTAAATACTACTGTTTGGCTGCAGAAATAGGTAAGAGCGTGTAAACTAACCAGAAAAGTCCTACCATCCATTCCTGTTTAATTATTAGTTGACGTTGTTTCCTTTCCTATTCTCCTTCAGTCGGGTTTCATAGCAAAATGTTTACGCGTTAAGTGCCGCGGGTTGTAGGTTCGATTTTAGCGGCTTACTATTTATATAGCCGGCAAATAATTGTTTCGGGTGTGATTGTTTGTCCATAAGCAATTTATGTTTTTGAAGACTGCCTCAATACATAAGGATTCCTAAATTGTCGGTGACGCTTTCTAAAAAAGTCTCCAAATTTGTCGTGGCCACTGTCAATCACCCTAACCCGTAAAGAGGTCTGTCGTTCACCTATAAATGTCACTGTTGTGTATGTCATGTGATGTAATTGTCACAATTGATAGGCAAGGTCAAGGGCAACGTTCTTAGAAAGTTATAAAATCGGCAACGAAGTCATAACATTGACTTAGAATTTTTTACGAAATATAACAATGCTCTTACATTTAAATCTTAAATCTATATCATAAATATGAAAATTTTGACTAAAAATACTAGTGATCACGATTTACGAAGTATTCCATCTTAGTCGTCAGGCATGAAAATGACTGCACGAGACTCCGCTATGGTTTTTAATCGAGGATAGATGTAGATGTCTGTTGGCTACTTATCATCGGGTGGACTATGCGCTTGTTTGTTAATTTCGAGATATTTTTTATATCAATTAAAGGCGAAATAATTAAAGTCATTCACTTATCAAAATTCAAGAACATTCTTGACCTTTACGTTTACATAACAAATATCTAAAGTGAAGGGTCTCGCAATATTTATCAATGTTTTTATTACGTTTATCGAATCCAATAAAGACAACTCTAAACAAAGCTATAAATACGGTATTACTGTATCATAATTCAGTTAATTTCGGCGGGCTTCAATTGTAACAGACATGGCCAAGAAACTGCATTACTTCAACATTAACGGACTTGCCGAGTCTATCCGATACTTGCTCCACTATGCTGGTGAAAAGTTCGAGGATGTTAGATACGATTTGAAGTCCTGGCCTGATAAGAAGGTCAAAGAATGTAAGTATTTACTTAGGCATATTCTTATTCGTAAAACATATTAACATATTATATCACAAAATTGCAAGAGATTTTTATAGGTAACAGATTTGTTATCAATATTGCAGTTAGAAGAATGGAATATATTTATTTCATAAAAAATTTAGTCAATATTCTATTTAATATATATTAAGTTTTTACTTCTATTGGAAATAATTTCTACTATTGATATAAATACAAGTCAAAAATTAGAGATAGTTACTATTAGTGTACAATATATTCCTGTGTTAGTCATAATATGATTATATTAATATAATGAAGCATGAGTACTAAGGTTGATTTTCAAAATTGCAGCTTTTAATCTTTTTTGAGGGGTTGTAATGGATTAGAGGCCAAATCTACATTTTTTTGGAATATTCGTCTGTAAAGTAGTGTATTTGAAGTAAATTTTAACTACTAAATGTTCTTAATTGTATAGCAATTTTTAGAAAATTTCTTACCTCATTCTGGTTTGTAATTTCTTTTCGAAAACATGTTTTGATGAACGCTAAGACAAATTTTAATTAGCAATAACAGTAGTTATTATGTTATTACAGTCTAATAATAATAATAATAATAAAAATCCGAAACTAACGGAGCGCATAGATGACCTGAAGCAAAAAATCGCTGCTTGGGGGAAGCGGATTCGACGATTTAGCGAGAGGTCAAGGCAGTTCAACTAGAATCGTCTCTTCCAGAGTGATCAGAAGAGGCTCTATAAATCATTGGAGCGACCAGAGGTATGTGGAGCGGGCCCAGGACCGGATCAGGCTGACACTGTCGCATTTTGGCGTGGCCTGTGGTCAGAGCCCGTAAACCACAGCGAGGGCCCTTGGATGGAAGTTGTGGCGAGCCAGAGTGCAAGTGTTACGCCTATGGACCCCGTCACCATAACGCCTGATGACGTGGCTGAGGCGGTCCGTAGGGCACCAAACTGGAAAAGTCCGGGGCTCGACGGGCTGCATCATTACTGGCTGAAGGGGTTCGTAGTGTGTCACGCTGTGCTCGCCCGACAGTATCAAGAGGCTCTCGATCAGAAGTCGCTCCCGAGCCTCTTCACTACTGGGATCACTCACTTGGTTCCTAAAGATCAGGATACCACAGACCCGAGCAAATACCGCCCCATCACGTGTCTACCCACTATATATAAGACACTGACATCCATTTTGAGCATGAGAATCACTCGTCACCTGGAGCTAAATCAGGTGATGTCACGCGCTCAAAACGGATGTCGGGGCGGTGGTCGTGGAACCAAGGAACCACTCCTCATTGACGCGGTCATTGGCAAAGTGGTGAAACGCAACCGCCGGAACTTCTCCGCCGCCTGGATAGACTACAGAAAGGCATTCGACTCGGTGCCCCATACATGGCTAAAGAGGGTCCTCGAGCTGTACAAGATTGACTGTACAGTTAGAGACCTCCTCGAGCAGTGTATGGGGCAGTGGAGTACGATCCTCTGTTATCTGGGCGAGCGGATGATGGCTGCGGAGAACCACGTAAGGATAAGAAGGGGTATCGTCCAGGGCGATTGTCTGAGTCCAATCTGGTTCTGCCTCTCTCTGAACCCTCTCAGTACCTTACTGGAGGGCTCCGGGAGAGGATTTCAGCTACGGAAGGGAGGAACAAAAGTTACCCACCTTTTCTATATGGATGACCTCAAGTTATTCGCCTCCCGTCGCTCCCATCTTATGGAATTGCTAAACATCACTTGTGAATTTAGCAATTCTATTGGAATGGAGCTGGGGACGGATAAGTGTGCGGTCCTTCATGTTGAAAGGGGAAGGGTTGCTAACTCTGAGGGCATAGATTTATCTATGCCCGTCAACTTAAAGACCCTTTCCGAGGCTGAAACATACCGATACCTGGGTATGTCACAGAACATCGGTTTCGATGAGGCTGGTATGAAACAGTCAGTTTGCGACGTGTTTTATGCACGCTTGACCAAAGTGCTTAACAGCCTTTTGTCCGGTGTGAATAAGACACACGCATATAACGGTTGGGTCATGCCTGTCCTCATATATACCTTTGGCATACTCAGATGGACTCAGACCGAACTTAACGCCCTGGATAGAAAAGTCCGCACTACCATGACGTCCCATAGGATGCATCATCCGAGATCGTCGGTAATGAGGCTGTACTTGCCGCGAAAGCATGGTGGGCGTGGTTTTCTGAGCGCGCTCACCATGCATAATCGCGAAGTGTGCAGCCTCCGTGATTACTTCCTGGCGAGATCGGATGATCCATTCTATAATGACGTCATTTCTAGTGATAAAGGGCTTACCCCTCTATCCTTAGCCCTCGAGCAATAGCAGGACCCAGCAGTGCTTAGCATTTCCGACCGGGAGACCGTATGGAAGGAGAAGGAGCTCCACGGGAGGTACTACAGGGCTCTTCATGAGCCCTTCGTAGATACAGTCGCCTCCCTCAACTGGCTACGTTTCGGTGACCTCTTCGGGGGAAACCGAGGGTTTTGTCTGTGCAATACAGGATCAGGTTATTAGGACCAACAACTATCGGAGATACATCCTAAAGGATGGCACCGTCGACGTCTGTCGAGCTTGTCGCCATCCCGGTGAGTCGCTTAGGCATGTCATCTCCGGTTGTTCGGCGCTTTCTAACTCTGAGTACTTGCACAGGCACAACCTAGTAGCCAGAATTCTACACCAGGAGCTCGCTCTGAAATACGGTCTCGTGGACCGAAAATTGCCGTATTACAAGTACTTGCCGGAAGCCGTGCTCGAAAATGACCGCGCCGGGCTCTACTGGGACCGGGCCATCATGACAGACAGGACTATTCTTGCGAATAAGCCTGATATTGTGCTGATGGACCGGGCACCGTCAAGGATATTTTTGGTCGATATTACCATCCCGTATGACGAGAACCTCGTGAAAGCCGAAACAGATAAGCAATCAAAATATCTGGACCTGGCTCACGAAGTGACCGACATGTGGGGTGGTCTGCCGACCGAAATTATTCCTGTAGTCGTCTCTGCGAATGGGCTAATCCCAGTTAGCCTCTCTGGTCATCAGAGGCGACTGGGACTCCGTGACGGACCGCTCCGGACTCAAATGCAGAAGGCGGTGCTCCTTGATACTGCCCGCATCGTCCGCCGGTTTCTTTCCCTTTCCCCCTAACCCTCAGCCGTTTGGTCTCCCCTGCCGAGGGCTTCCATCTGGTTGGGCTTTTATTTATTTATGTATTTTTGTATTTATTTTATTTTATTGATATTTATGTATATATTTATCTTTTCATTTTCATTTATAATTATATATTTATAGATCCCAACCAGATGAGAAAACTATATAGATACAAAAAGATAATAATAATATCTGGACCTGGCTCACGAGGTGACCGACATGTGGGGTGGTGTGTCGATCGAAATTATTCCTGTAGTCGTCTCTGCGAATGGGCTAATCCCGGTCAGCCTCTCGGGTCATCTGAGGCGACTGGGACTCCGTGACGGACCGCTCCGGGCTCAAATGCAGAAGGCGGTGCTCCTCGATACCGCCCGCATCGTCCGCCGGTTTCTTTCCCTTTCCTCCTAACCCTCGGCCGTTTGGTCTCCCCTGCCGAGGGCTCCCATCTGGTTGGATCTTATTTATTTATGTAGTTTTTGTATTTATTTTATTTTATTGATATTTATATACATTTATCTTTTCATTTTAATTTATAATTATATATTTATAGAATCCAACCAGTTGAGAAAATTATATAGATACCCCAATAATAATAAGCTTTTTATTAGTCTCAATTTACACATGTTATTAAAATGTACAAATAAAAATCATCACAAACTTAACTTAAAAACATACTTAAGTAACATAAAAGTAATGAGACAAACTGGCTTGTGACTCAGCTATGTGGTGATTTTAGGTCACCGCTGGTATTCTATGTGGTATTGTGGTATCCTAAAACATTATACTTTTGAAATACACTCCACGGAGTTAATGTATTGTTATGTCATGGGATTAATATAATATATACTTTTACGATAAAATCCCAATAAATATTCAATGCTTGTGGATCAACAATTTAAATATTCGATAAACAAAACCTGTATAAAGAGAGCGAAGTTATTATATTCATTCATACTTTTAAAAAGTTAAGATATATTCATTCATTTACATATATGAAAGTATCTTTTGGGAATGAAGTGTTCGCTGCCAAGCTGTTTCTTTAATAATAATTCACGTAAAAGTTGTAATCTTTTATATTAAAAGGAACAATGTTGCATGCATTTCTTGTTGGTTTCCCTAGGATAGAGGTGTTTTTGGAACCAATAATAAGTAACATAAAAAAACTTTTAATGTGTATTTTGTTTAATACACTATATTGAATTTAAAAAATCTCTTGTGCTTCACTTTCTTCTTCATCAGTTCTTCAAGTTCATTGCTCGATACGCCTATCCTGACGATGAAAGACGTCTCGGCACCTTTGACGCTGCTTCCTGTCACCAGACAAGCGTGAAGATTAAGGCAAATCTTCCTAGGATGGGAAAAGCCCATCTCCAGCAGTAGACTTTTACGAACTGATGATGAAAAAGTGGAAAAAAGCGTTCGTTTCCTTTTCCAGCACTACCGTATGGTCAACTTCCTTTGTATGAAGAAGGCGGTGCCAAATTAACTCAGTCGTTGGCAATTGCTCGTTATATTGCTCTAAAAGCAAACCTGCTGCCATCTGACCCTTGGGAACAGGCTGTGTTGGACAGTTTTGTGTTCACCATCTACGACTTTTGGTCAAGTAAGGGACTTTACTGTAACATATTTTTTTACGTTTGACTCTTAACGAAACATCGTGAGGTAAACTGCATATCTGAAAAATTTAAAATTTCGATGACATGTGAAGCCCGCCAACATGCATGCGTGTAGCTTGGCGTATATTTTCTTGAATCTTCTCAGAAATTAAATAGACGCCTACATCTATCTTCAATTAAGAATTAAAATGCAGGTGCGTTGTAACCACTGAGGAGTAAGGTGGAATGCCTCGTTTCCAGTAAAAAGGGTCTCCGGTTCGCTACACTCATTATAGGAAACACAGCAGCTTTAAGCTGCCATTTTACGCTGGTATTCTTTGGAGCGTGGTCCTGCCCCGGTCGAGCCGATCCATCCGTGCTATAACTAATATAGCTGCAGCGTGGCTCTACCACGTAAAAGGGTTAGTAATTAAAAGTTACAGCCTATATACGTCCCACTGCTGGGCACAGGCCTCCCCTCATTTCTGAGAGGGTTTCAGGGCAAGGAACTAAACGGGTTAGAGATCCAGAATAATTGATGGCTCTTTGTCCTTCTTTATCTCCTAAACGACCACCGCACGATTAGGACATAGATAATTATATCTGTAGACAATTTAAGAAATAGTTAGTGGTGTCATTGTGTTTTCAATTTTTAGAGGTTGTGGTTTTCATTAAGGAGCAAGATCCTGCAAGAAAAGCGGCCATTAAGAAGGAAATTATTGACGAGACCATTGATTTCTATTTCTCTAGATTTGAGAAATACCTAAAAGAGAATAAGGGACACTTCGGTGGAAAGGTATAATTTTTGTACAATTAATGGAAATTTAATTATATACTAGTGTTTGTTCGATTGTATCTGTGGCCATTCAATCTATATATATATATATATATATATATATATATATATATATATATTCTTAGGTACAGTAAGTTAACAAGAAGTAAGTACCAGTGATACAATTGACAATAATCGGATCCGTCAAATCGTGACGCTATTTATACTAATTAGATATATATATCATCAACTTCTTAAGTGTCTAGTCAAGTGCCTGGTCAAGCAATTAGGATCACTTGAGATCGTAAGATTGGGGTCGTGGTTGTAGAATTTAATTTTTGTTCTAAATCAACTTGTATATTTTTGGAACAATAAAGTCTTCACACATGGCAGACTATTTATGTTATCTACATATGGCTTTACTCACAAAAATCAACTTCAATTTTTTTATAGGATAGGGTGACAAACGAGCATACAGTCCACCTGATGGTAAGTGATTTCATTGGCCCATAGACATCTACATCTATCCTCGATTACGAATCAAAATGCAGATGCGTTGTCACCCGTGAAGACTTAGATGGAATGCCTCATTTCCAGTAAAAACGGTCTTTTTGAGGAATACTTAAAGATGCTCTGCCTCTTTTGACTAAATGACAATGCAAAGAGACAAGTATAAGAGATAATTGACTGCTACTTGGCTCTGTCGCTTAGCATTGAGTTACAGTGCTTAGGGCCGCTTTCGCATCCTGCGTGGAGCAAGTATTTTTATGGCCTATAAATAATTGTACCGGGTCTGGATGTTTGTCATACGAGAGAATATATGGGAGAAGCTTATGTTTAGCTGTGAATTTAAAACAGGCAGAAATATATTATGAAAATAATAAATTTATGAAGTCATATTTCAATGGGATATGAAGCTGCATTATTACTTGTTTGAGAACAGCATTGAAAATCGGAATTCCAGAAATCATAATTTTTTTCTATATTCTTTTTCTTTTCAGTTGACCTGGGTTGACTTTGTGCTTGTTGGTATTGTTGAATCAGCTAACCTATTTCTCGAAATAGAAGTTCAGAAAAAATACCCCAGCGTGGGCACGCTGGTCAAGGAAGTTCTTAGCTTGCCTGGAGTTAAAGAATACGTCGCGACCAGAAAACCTTACGTTATTTGAATGAACTGTTTTTGATAATATAACTATTTATTTTATTTTGTTCTTTTTTTTTTCATAAATTATATATTCCCGCTTGCTTTATAAGCTATGTATTAAAAAACTTTGCTTTAGTTTTGGAGCTCTGTCTATTAATATTAGGTCATCATCCACATCGATATTTGATATCAAAGCCAAATAAAAATTAAAAAAAAATTAATATTAACCTAATAAAAAATTGATTTCAAGGATTAAAAATTAATTTTATTGTGCCATTGTTTTCAAATACAATGAAGAAATTAAGATTGCGCCCATAATAATTCCTTGTAAAAGAAAGGAAAAGCTTTTGTATTAAGAAGAAATGTTTACAAAAACCTTTGAAAACAACAATAAGGTTCATCAACTCGCCAAAGTAATTCCCTTGTTCTAATCTTATAAGCGTGAAATGGACTGGGAGAACATATTTTTGTTGTGAAAAACTTATAGTTCTCTTTTTACGTACGTAAATATTTCTACAAGTATTCGGGAAATTATAAATAAAGTGATGCTCTGAAATATTTTAAATCTACTTCAAAAATTGTTGAGTATAGTAATGATGTAAGGATAAGGTAAGTTACAACCTCCATATGTCTCATTTATGGGCACAGGTTTCGTCTCATTTTTGAGAGAGCTATGGATCAGTTAGTTCATCGTGCTGCCACACGCTGGTGCGTGTTATTAAACTTTATATCATGTCCTTGAAACATTTAGTTCTACAAGCTCTTGAATGAAAATTCCTTGTAGGGCACTGTCGAAAACTGTAAAACAAAACCTAAAGGTAGGTGCTTACCGATGATACAAAGGACATAATATCCTAAATCGGTCCCTACAGCTTAAGAAAGTAGATAAATCAAAACGTTTCCTACGATGATGGAAGACACAAACATTTTCACTTTTGAAACAAAATTCTTTACGACTGATGAACATTGCAATAGGTAAGGCAACAAAATGAATGCTCATAGCTTCGGTTCGGCTTATGGGGTACCAGATTCTGACAAAATGATTAACAACATCTTAAAATTGAGCAATGTTTCAGTATTTGGACAGTGGTGGATTTTATTTTCGATGATGTCACACTGAAAAATATATTGATGCTGTTCTAATTCATATGAAAGTTTAAAAAAAGTCAAAGATACAAGGTGGGGTAAAATTTCCTTCGTATTTTATATAAAAATTCAAGGCATTTATTTTTCAAAGGTTAATTACATTTAAGTAGTATTGTCAGTCATTCTTGACGTTAGCCTAACACTACTGAATTCTGAAGAGACCAAAACATGTGAAAATCTGAGGATGCAAGGTCAAGACTATATAGTGGATGCATTAATACTTTCTGTAAATACTCAAGGAAAGGCGTCAATCAAACACAGGACAGCGCGGCTAACTGGTTTATTCTCCAAACGTGTTATTGCAGTTTCCACAATTACCCACTATTTCTATAATAAAACCTTACACTTTCCAACCAAGCTCTCTCAATTTTTACTGAGTCGCCAAAGATATGTGTGGTCTGGCGTTATCATGATGAAAGAACACACCTTTTCTTTTTTTGCTTGAGTCTTATTAGTTGTTGACGGTGGAGAAAGCCGATCTTCTAGGCTCTTTTTTTGCGTCTAACTCGACTCTCGATGACAGGGGGAGTACGCCGCCGACCATCCCGCGGTGTGAGTGCTCCATGCCGGAAGTGCAGTTCACTCAGCGCTCGGTTCGCAAAGCACTCCTCTCCCTGGACATCCACAAGTCGAGTGGGCCTGACGGAATCCCCCCAATTGTGCTGAGGACGTGTGCTCCAGAGTTGGCACCGGTTTTAACGCGTCTTTTCCGGTACTCCTACTCCCTAGGCGTAGTCCCAAAATCATGGAAGACGGCTTTCGTCCACCCGATCCCTAAAAAAGGCGACCGCTCAGACCCGTCCAACTACCGGCCTATCGCCATCACCTCCTTGTTCTCCAAAACAATGAAGTCCATTGTAAACTGCCAGCTCATGAGATACCTTGAGGATCACCAGCTGATTAGTTACCGCCAATACGGTTTTTGCCGTGGTAGGTCAGCTGGTGATCTTCTGGTCTACCTAACTCACAGATGGGCGGAGGCAGTAGAGTCCAAGGGGGAGACATTGGCCGTTAGTTTGGACATTGCGAAGGCCTTCGATCGGGTTTGGCACAAAGCGCTTCTTTCAAAGCTCCCTTCCTATCGGCTTCCCGAGAAATCGTGCGATTGGATCACCAGTTTTCTTGCAAATCGGAGCATCAAGGTCGTTGTAGACGGTGCAAGCTCCGATTGCAAGCCTATTAATGCTGGTGTTCCACAGGGCTGCGTGCTATCCCCAACGCTGTTTCTTCTGCATATCAATGATATGTTGCAAACCCGTAGCATTCATTGCTATGCAGATGACAGCACTGGTGATGCTCTTTACACCGGCCGAGCCAATATTTCTCGGGAAAACGTCTCTGAGTGCCGGGACAAACTTGTGTCTGAAGTCGAGTCTCTGCTGGACAGAGTCTCGGATTGGGGGCTACTAAATCTAGTCCAGTTTAACCCCCAGAAGACACAAGTTTGCGCGTTAACCGCTAAAAAGAACCCCTTTGTCGTATCCCCTCAGTTTCAAGGCACTCCCCTTGTTGCCTCAGCCAGTATCGGAATCCTCGGCGTCGACATATCGAGTGACGTGCAGTTTCGTGGTCACTTGTAAGGGAAGGCCAAATTGGCCTCTAAAAAGCTTGGCGTGCGCAGCAGAGCGGGACAGTATTTCATGCCGGCACACCGCCTGCAACTTTACAAGGCGCAGGTTCGGCCGCTCATGGAATACTGTTCCCATCTCTGGGCTGGCGCTCCCCAGTACCAGCTCCTTCCACTTGACCGCATCCAGCGCAGAGCGGCTCGAATCGTCGACGACCGAGTGCTTTCCGATCGGCTCGATTCACTGGCGCTGCGAAGAGATGTTGCATCTCTTTGCGTATTTTATCGCATCTATCACGGGGAGTGCTCTGAGGAATTGTTCGGATTAATCCCAGCCGCCAAATTTCGTGAACGCACTACACGGCAAACGTCCCGATACCATCCACACAATCTGGATGCTTGGCGGTCCACCACTGTACGTTTCAAAAGGAGTTTTCTTCCGCGTACAACCTCTCTGTGGAATAATTTACCACCGGCGATTTTTCCGGACCGATACGACCTGGGGACCTTCAAGAAAAGAGCTTACTCCTTTCTAAAGGGCCGGCAACGCACCTGCAATTCCCCTGGTGTTGCGGTTGATCATGGGCGGCGGTAGTCACTTAACATCAGGTGAGCCACATGCTCGTTTGCCCCCTCTTCTAACAAAACTAACAAAAACAGCATCACCTAATACATGTTAATCGGTACTACAGTTTGTGGAGCTTGACTTTCCTTTGACCACGATCTTTTTTGCACATTCTTGTCGTAGGTCAATCCACTTTTAATTACCAGTGATCAATCCTTTCAAAAATGGTTCAGTTTCATTACGTTTCAATAGAAAATTGCAAATGAGTACACGATTCACTAAGATCGGACTGAAAACGCTTTAACCAACTTTGTCTTTCTGACACTGCATTAGGGCCAACAACGTCACAACATATATATATATATATATATATTATATATATATATATATATATATATATATATGATAAATTTCTTCGTTAGATTCACTCATTTTGGCGGATAGAAAAACAATTGAAAATGGCGGGATATTTTATTACTTTTTATTTTTATTTTTCTTAATGTCCTATATGTACATTAAGAAAAATAAAAATACGAACTACTAAAAAGAAGTTTTATCAATTTTATACAAACAAAATACGAAAAATTATTCCCCCCGACCTTTTAAAAATAGTTGATTCGTGTTGATTTTGACGTTTGGTGTAAGATGTGTTTTTAATTGCATTTTATAAAATAATTAATTGATTTAAATAGCAAACAAATCTTTAATTTTTTTATTTAACCGTCCCTTTAAACTTCGCCTAGTCTACTTTCAGCGAAGACTGTCAAAAATTATGGTTTCAAATAAGATAGATTAATTCAAAACGATTAATTACATTGTCATAAGTTTTAAGAAAGTCTTAGGTTCTAACTAAGACGTGTCATAACTCCAAAATGGCCGCCGACGTTATACTCGAAAGTGGACCGCGTCTTATACATAAGCCATTTTAAATAAAATGACAAAAGATTCCCTAAAGATTCTAATATTTAAGCTTCCTGTGGGGATTAACAACAGGTGTGCTTACTACAAAGCTTGTAATGATTTACTTTATTACATAAAAGCCGAAACAGTGGCCTAATTTATGTTTTAATTAAGTATATATATTTTATTTCAAATATGAACGCAAATATTATTAAAGCAGTATACTTGTATAATGGCTGTTTTATAAATTTGTAGCCAAAATATAATGTTTAAATGGTATGCATTCGATTATTTCATTTTTATAAAATTTTCTTTAAAACAACTATGAAATGGGTCCGAGTTTAGAAAGTTCAAATATCAAATTATCTCCACAGTTTAAAACAGTAGAGTCACGAATTTTTATATTAATTACAAAGAACCAAACATTTTTATAATTTGAAATTTGCATATGTTTTTCTTAAAAGTATTTTTACAATCCTAAAGCTTCTACAATCTTTAAAAGTCCACTGTTCAAAATAGGCGTCACACCTTTTTATAGAATAAAGGTGAAAAACGAGCAAACGGTCCACCTGATTTTAAGTGGATGCAGTGGTCCAACATCTACTTTATCGTAGATTAATAATCAAAAATGTATAATCCTAAAGATGCGTTATCACCCCTGAGGACTACGATGGAATTCCTCGTTCCCAGTAAAAAGGGTCTCCGGTTTTCTACACTCACCATACGAAACACAGAGCATTAAGCTGCTATTTTACGCTAGTATTCTGTGAGAGCGTAATCCTACCCAGGTCGAGCTGACCCATTCGTGCTACAACCATAGTACAACTGCAGCATGGCTCTATCACGTAGCGATACTGACACACCTCTCTTGTTTCTTTATCATCCATATATCTTACATGCTCGTCGGTTAAGACTACACTTAATTTGGCCCATCTTCAATAAATCGCCAATTTAGTCAACAAACTTTCGTGTAGCAGATCCCTTGCCGACTCTTAAGCATAAATTTGCTTTTCCACTCATGCCTTATTTATTAATTTGATTATTCAGAGTTACATCTAACGTAATTCTTAATGATCGCGATCTGCACCATTAATTTTACTTTTATGCTTTCTGCCACATCCAACTTTTACTTACATACAAAAAAAAATGCAAATAGTTAATTCTCCCTTCTTTCAACATTTCTGTTCCTTTACTTCAAGATGTCTTGCTAGATATAAGCTGGTTTTCAAAATATTGCTTCCATTTCCTTAAACTCAAAACGACGTCATTCAAATATAGCCAAACTAGTGGCATTAATTCTTGATTGTTCTGATCTTTACCTTTCCTAAGGCGTTCCCTGAAAACGTTCACCTACTCCTCAATTATTCTTTATCGTCCTTTCCTTACTTTTTCCTTTTTTCCTTATTCCTTTCTAATTTTTCTTTTACTCTTATATTATGACTTATAATGGCTGTTTTTTTCTTTCAATGTCAATATCCCTACAGTCAGAGTTACCAGCTTTAGTAAGGGTTGCATTAGTTAATGGATAACCATGAAATGGCTTAAAATAAAACCAATGAACTTTCAAAAAATATTTAAAAAATATACCAAGTAGTAAAATTTAAAATAAGATGAAATAATGGTATGAATAGTCTTGGCGAAACCTTTCCTCCCGTTATCCACCGCTACGCTCCTCATTCGTTCATTCCGTTCACAATTATGAAATTTATCATGTTTTTATAATTTCTTATTTCCTATGTTTACATATGAATCTTCTTATATACAAGAAAACGATTGTTCGTTCGTACAAAAAATACAACAATTATATACCTTTAAAATAAACTATTGGGTCACATTAACTAAATTATTATTAGGTTTTGTCGAAATTAAATCTTTTATAACAAACTATGCACTAAATAGCAAAGTTCCTGCAAAACTTAATCCTTTAGAATCTTTCCTTTGCTCATTAAAATTATTCAAAGAATGTTAATTCCCAACTCTAGCGAACTAGCTAGAAAGTTCTGAAACAGTTTACAGGTGGAGTTCATTAAGATCGCCGTTACTTTTGCCTTTGATTATGCTTTGGAAAGAGTTGGTGATAAAAGTTAAGATAAAAAAAAACGTTCAATTTATCTCGTGTTTACGTAAATAAAACTTGTGTAAATGCGCAAAAAATTTTGTTTATAGAAAAAAAAATTGACAATATTTTATTAAAAAAATGTCATCCACTGCTTAATTAGAGAAGGTTGATTGTGGTTATAGACATTTTGCAACTTTGAAGTCGCTCGTTACCGGTCTAGGAATTTTTTAACTGGTGTAAATCTCCTCATTTTTCTTTGACACCTTTTGTCAATCAATAAAGCCCTTTACATATTGCGACAAACGGCATGCATAAATTTCCCATTATGCACTAACAACGCTGTTAAGCCGATAACGGAAATAAGGAAATCAAGTATACAGAAATATTTTGAGTTGTATTTAGATGTTACTACACTGAGCAAAGAAAGGCTTGACTAGACGACACTGATTGTTATTCATTCACTATTACTAACTGGTTATACCAGGAGGAGGATTTCTTCTTTTTTCTTGTTTTTCTTGCTGTTCTTTATATTGCTGTTGTTCGAACTCTTGCTGCTACTTCAAATAACTTGTAGCAAGCAGCCAAATTTTGCTCGCTTGGATCACTACGATTGATCGCGACGTGGCGTGCTCTCGTCACGGGACTATAATATTCAAAGTTGGTTGCTATGTACATTACTGTGTAGTGGCGTTATTAGATTATCTACTACATCGTCTATTATATACTATCGTCCCGAGGATTTCGCAAGAGGCGACAGAGGGAAAGCAGCATCTTACTCATAACAACTCTAAATAAAAAAAGCTGCGGTCGCCAACTAGCTTTCCAAGCGAGGCAACTACGGCAAATATTCTCCCTACGAGGTTATATTTATCTGTGGAAGTTTTATTTAGGCTGTAATGTTAATGACATGTGTCTATGGTAATGATTCCAGGTATATATAATGTACTCTGTGGGTAATGATTTCGTTATTTAAATGTGTCTATGGGTTATGTGCAGACGTAACTTAACATCAGGGGGATTTTTATTTCGTACATTACGGTAATATTACAAATAAAAGTAGATCTTGGTCGATTTTTAAGATATTAGTCATATTTTAAAATAATTATATACTCCTTGTATGAAAAAACTTTCTAAAGTAAAAATTATTTTTGTTAAAATAATTGTTCAGACATAAACTAAGTAACGATAAAGATGGTTAGATTTATATATTCATGTCATGTGCAGATTGGCTTTAATAAATGTATGATATATTTATTAAATCCAATCTAATAATATTATATTATAATGATAATACTATTTAGTAACATAGATAATAATATACACAATAAATAATGTAATAATAATATTATCTATTAATATTTATTTGACTTTTAAACTAATTTTGTGTTTATATGGATTGCATAAATATTTGTAGAAAAGAAATAGAGCCGCTGTAGGTTGTGATTCGGGGTGACTACAACACGAATGAGTCGGTTCGACTGACGAAGGTCAACGCTAGCGCTGACCAGCGTAAAATATCAGCAAAATGCGGCTGCTTCTCGTCCAGTTAGTGACGAAAATTGGAGATTATTGCTTCCGATAACGAGGCATTTGGAACAAATTGCATCCGCATTTCGCATGTGCTGCAACGTCTGTTTACTATCAGGTTGACTGTGTACTCGCTTATCACATTATTTCCTTAAAGACGGTTGCTGAACAAATTAGCAAATTTTATTACCTTCTAAAGCCTATAGAAAGTGTGGTGAATTGTTCACTATTTCAAAATTAAAGCTAATTAACTTGAGCTAATTGGTTTCTCAACTACATAATTGATTTTAAGCCTTTATTTTTATTTAAGCAAAGCAAATAGCAGTTTAGATTCTAATCAAATTGAGAACTGGATGAAAAAATGTTGAAATGTAAAATTGTTTTCTTTTGCTTGTGCGTAGTTATGGTGTCTTTGGTCTTTGGAGGTATGTTTACTGAAAATTGTGCGAAAATTTTATTCATAATCATACACCCTCATCAGATGTGTTGTGCTGATAAGTGAATTCTTCGCCATTATGTCCTGTGCGTGTTGTAAGTGGCGACTGTGGGGATTGCAAGAACAATCTTACTGCTTTCAATAGATGGCGATATGATCATTTTATATTCGACTGATTTAAATATGAAGATAGCCGGGATGGGCAGCAACAGAAGACATGGACGTACAGCAGTAAAATTTTACGGGCTCGTACAAGGAAATACATCATCTTCATTAACCCACAAACTTTATCATTAGAAAAAAAAACCTTTTTTATAGAAGAGGGGGCAAACTAGCATGCGGCTCATCTGATGTTAAGTTACTACCGCCGCCCATGATCAACCGCAACACCAAGCGAATTGCAGGTGCGTTGCCGGCCCTTTAGAAAGGAGTAAGCTCTTTTATTGAAGGTCCCCAGGTCGTATCGGTTCGGAAAAATCGCCGGTTGTAAGTTATTCCACAGAGAGTTCGTGCGCGAAAGAAAACTCCTTCTGAAACCTAAAGTAGTGGACCGCCAAGCATCCATATGTTGCTGATGGTATTGGGACGTTTGCCGCGTAGTGCGTTCACGAAATTTGGCGCCTGGGATTAATCAGAACAATTCCTCAGACTATACTCCCTGTGATAGATGCGATAAAATACGCAAAGAGATGCAACATCTCTTCGCAACGCCAGTAAATCGAGCCAATCGGAAAGCACTCGGTCGTCGACGATTCGAGCCGCTCTGCGCTGGATGCGGTCAAGTGGAAGGAGCTGGTACTGGGGAGCTCCAGCCCAGAGATGGGAACAGTATTCCATGTGCGGCCGAACCTGCACCTTGTAAAGTTGCAGGCGGTGTAATGGCATGAAATACTGTTCCGCTCTGCTGAGCACGCCAAGCTTTTTCAAGCAAGGCCAATTTGGCTTTCTCTTCCAAGTAACCACGAAACTGCACGTCACTCGATATGTCGACGTCGAGGATTCCGATACCGGCTAAGGTAACAAGGGGGGTGCCTCGAAACTGAGTAGATACGACAAAGGGGTTATTTTTAGCGGTTAACGCGCAAACTCTTCTGTGGGTGAAACTGGACTAGATTTAGTCGCCGCAAATCGAGACTCTGTTCAGCAAAGACTCGACTTCAGACACAAGTTTGTTCCGGTACTCGGAGACGTTTTACCGAGAAATATTGGCACGGCCGGTGTACAGAGCATCACCAGTGCTGTCATCTGCATAGCAATGAATGTTACGGGTTTACAACATATCATTGATATGCAGAAGAAACAGCGTTGGCGATAGCACGTAGCCTTGTGGAACACCAGCATTAATAGGCTTGTAATCGGAGCTTGCATCGTCTACAACGACCTTGATGCTCCGATCAGCAAGAAAGCTGGTGATCCAATTGCACAATTTCTCGGGAAGCCCATAGGAAGGGAGCTTCGAAAGAAGCGCTTTGTGCCAAACCCTATCGAAGGCCTTCGTAATGCCCAAACTAACGGCCAATGCCTCCCACTTGGACTCTACTGCCTCCGCTTATCTATCAGTTGGGTAGACCAGATAATCACCAGCTGATCGACCACGACGAAAATCGTATTGGCGATCACTAATCAGCTGGTGATCCTCAAGGTACCTCATGCGCTGGCAGTTGACAACGGACTCCATTGTTTTGGAGAACAAGGCAGTGATAGCGATAGGGCGGTAGTTGGACGGGTCTGAGCGGTCGCCTCTTTTAGGGATTGGGTGGACGAAAGCCGTATTCCATCGTCATCCCAAGACCCTGGGATTCGCATCACAGGACTACGCCTAGGGAGTAGGAGTACCGGAAAAGACGCGTTAAAACCGGTGCCAACTCTGGAGCACACGTCCTCAGCACAATTAGGGGAATTCCGTCAGGCCCGCTCGAATTGTGGATGTCCAGGGAGAGGAGTGCTTTGCGAACCAAGCGCTGTGTGAACTGCACTTCCGGCATGGAGCACTCACACCACGGGATGGTCGGCGGTGTATTCCCCCCGTCATCGAGAGTTGAGTTGGACGCAAAGAAAGAGGCTAGCAGATCGGCTTTCTCCTTTGCTGTGAGGGCCAGTGGACAGGACAGAAAAAAAAAAAACAAGAACGACACCGCTGATCTCGATAAAAGAAAAAAAAAAAACAAAACAAAACCCAAAAAAACCCCCCCCCCCCAAAAAAAAAACAGTGGACACGGGAAATCTGATATCCGTCCGGGTGAGAGGTCAGCAGAAGGTCCAACAGGGAAGGTGCACGATCCTCCACATCTCGATTCCGCGTAGGCGAAGTAACCAGTTATGTCAGACCATATGTCAAGGCAAATCATGAACAGATCTCCCCGCATGATCGATTAAACCTGAACCAAGCCATTGGGCGTGATGGGCGTTAAAGTCGCCGCGGTTCACGATTTCTGCGGAGGGGATCTGCTGTAGCAACGAATCTGTAGCCATTTGGACGTTTTCGAAGAGTCGGTCTGTTTCGGCATTACCGCTATGGGACCCGTAGACGCGCGGATGGTCATCGCTGTCTATGCGTAGCCAAAGGATGGACAGGTCCGAACCTTCAAGACTGCCGAGGCGTCGAGAACAGATGTCAACAAAGGAGTGTTCCAGTTTGTAACCCGGGCAGGAGAGATACGAGACATTCGCCGGAGAGGACACCTGCGTCTCGTTCAGAAAGAGCAGAGCCGGCCTCGCCGTCTCGAGATGGTAGTGGAGAAAGATCCTACAGAAAGATGTTATCGCCACAATCGCAACACGTCGGTGGTTGTTTTGATTGACAAACCCAGATTATGCTGTTGCTCATAGCCTTAGTTTATAGAAATCTATGCTCAAATCTTCCATTTTTATCCATAAACATTTAAATTGAACTACTTGGTCCTCAAAACACAGCGATATAAAGAAACTGGAATTTTCAAACGGATTAATAAATTATGAAGTGTCAAGTTACTCCAGTGCCTGTTTATGTGTGTGTGTGTGTGTGTGTGTGTGTGTGTGAACATGTAAAAAAAAATTAAAAAAAAGATAAAAATAGTTGTTTGTGTAGTAGTATTTTACTCCCATATATATATATATATATATATATATATATATATATATATATATATAAATATATATAAATTAATTTCTTTATTATTATACTACTTCTAACTAAAATGATATGTTAAAAACGTCATCAAGTTCCAAGGATGGCTTGCAGGGTCAATCGATATTTTTTTTGTTTTCAGTAGATGTAGATCCTCATAACGATCTTAAAAGCGTTTACAACTCGTTACGTACTGAAGAACAAGATGTCTGCTACAGCAAGCTTTGGAATTTCTACTGCAAACTCAAATGTGGAATGAAAGTCGGCTTGTGCATTGAAAAACAATGTTATTGTTTGTTTGTTGTCAACGCTTCAAAAACTAAAGGTAATTAAGTTTTTTTAGTATACGTGCTTATGTAGCATATAAACGAAATTTTACATCCAGTAAGAATACATAAAGTGTTGTTTGTAAGTTAAACAAGTTTGTTCTGCGGTGCAAGCGGCGTCAATGATTTTTTTAAATTTATTGTAAGTCATTGCTTGACAACTGCTAGTGCAACTTCTTACAATCACAGGATGATAAATTATTTGTGTAACCATATAAATCTAATCCACACTGATGGTTTATCTTACCGTCGTTGTGGATTGTGGCTTTGTGAGCCTCAGTATGCTTTTCTTCATTAACTCGTCCGATTCCCTAACTGAACAAACCTTAGCATGGACCTCTTCCATTGTATTTAGGGAGGTTGTACCTTAATCGACATTCTTGACTGAAGTTAATCGCAGTTCGTACCAGATGTTCTCACTTTTGACGCTGTCCTCCGCCGCTGGTCTGGATATTTCTCAATATACCTTACGTAGATGAGATGGTGATACCGTAATCAATCGAAGTAAAGTTAGAGCCTATATACGTTCTATTGCTGAGCACAGGCAGCCTCTCATTTTCGAGAGAGCTTTAGGTCAAGGATCGAAAGATTTTTCTGGCCTTTCCTGTAGACGTCTTTTACGTGGGCTGAAATTTGGTGATCTCTTCCGCTGTCACCTATACCGTATGGTGGCGGCGGAAATGGTGGCATGAATGATGCATGGTGCCTCATTGTAAATAAATAATATTTAAATATAAACTCCTAATTAATGTAACTATAAAACACTAATGATAAAGAAATAGTCGGTGCTTAGTACCTTTCTAAGGAAATTATTTATTAAAATCTTTTTTGAAAATTGTTGACTAATTTTTAATTTTTTTTAACTTTTAACTTTTTTTAACCGTGTACTGGCGGTGTAAGAATATCAACTACCCCATAACAACCAATGAGTGTCGTAATAGGCGAGACTGAAACTGATCCAGGAGATGGGTAGCAGCATATTTCTTATAAAGTTGGAAAAAACTTCGGTTGCCGACTCGCTAGCCAATCGTGGCAACTATAAAAAATATCCCCCTTATGAGACATTCTATGTTTAACAGTGGAATTTTGATAGGCTGTAATAGTATGGTATTGTTACGCGCTCATGTCGACGATACACTAGCGCCATCTAGTGTCAGGAACGAGAGCGAGGGGAGCATTGAGAAAATGACATCACAAATCACACGACCGACAGCGCCACCCGAAGAACTAAGTTTCTGGAAAATCTACACTCGAATACTCGTTGCCTGGCGCGCATTTACTTGAATGTTCGGGACGCTTCTTTGCTAATTATATAAATAGGCGCTGCAAGATGCGATCGGGGCAGAGTTGAACTCGGCGACACAAGCGAAGCTTCGGAGCGGAATTAAGTGAATTAGTGTGTTTAATTATTAGTGTTTTAAGTTTTAATTTGTGTAAAGTAAATTAAAGTGTTAATTTAGGTAATTTTATCGGCAACTTTTATTGTCACGAACCTCAAGCTCGTAACAATTGGTGTCAGAAGTGGGATAAAATAATGCCGATTTTACCTAAGGAGGAAACGGAGGGTGTCCGTACCCGAAGTCAACGCCAGCAGGAGACGGACCAACGAAGATTTGGTGGTGCAACGCCGCAGACGTCGGAGGGCCAGCCGCCGGCAACGGAGGCCGGTCCGTCAGTAGCTCCTGCATCCGCAGCACCTGATTTAGGCGCTCTGATGGTGATGCTGCAGGAACAGGCCCGTCGCTTAGAAGAGCAGCTCAAACGCGATAGGGAAGAGCAGATGCTTTTCATGAAGGACCTTCACGCTACCTTCGGGAAAGAGATAAGGGAGGTGAAGGATAAGGTTGCTCAACATGATAACCGCCTGTCGGAAGTTGAGACCCAAATCAACCAAGTTAAGAAAACGCTGGATGAACTCAAGCTTGGAGATGGAATTGCAGCTCCCGTAGTAGCTACTACACCTTCGCTACGTGGGTTCAAGGTGCCACCATTCGACGGGACTTCTTCCTGGTCAGCCTACAAAATCCAGTTCGAAGCTGTTATGAAGGCGAACGGCTGGAATAAAAATCAGGCCATGACTGCTCTCACACTAGGCCTGCGCGACCAGGCCTTAACAGTTCTGGAAGCTCTCGGTGAGGAAGTGACTTATGAGCAACTCCTTGAGGCATTGGAGGCGAGATATGGCGACGCTCACCTGGAACACGGCTTTCGTGCGCAGCTTAAAGATCGCGTGCAGCGCATCAACGAAAACCTGCAGCAGTGAGCTCTAGAGGTGGAGAAGCTGGTGCGAAAAGCATACCGGTCTGTACCTGCGCTCATTGAAGGGAACCTGGTGCAGACATTCATCGACGGCATCCGTGACCTGGAAGTCAGAGCTGCTGTGAGGCTCGGGCACCACGAGACGCTTAAGAACGCCTTGGCCCATGCACTGGAGGTGGAAGCCGTGCGGCAGGATCATCGTTCCCATCGCGTCAGGGAGGTTGCAGCAGCTACAGTCCGTGATCGCAGCAAAGGATACAGCCCTAGGTGCTATGGCTGTGGGGAAAAGGGCCATCTTCGATTCAGCTGCCCTAAACTAACCGTGGAAAGGAGAGTTGATCGATCTCGAGAGGGTAGTACAGCTAACGGCACTGCCTGGCGGCGACAGGATCATCGTTCACCTCACGCTAGGGAGGTTACAGCAGTTACGGTTCGCGACCACAATAAAAGATACAGCCCTAGGTGCTATGGCTGTGGGGAAAGGGGCCATCTTCGGTCCAGTTGCCCTAAGCACACCCTAGGAAGGGGAAGGTGAACGGTCTCAGAAAGGAAGTGCGGCTAACAGCACCGCCCAGCAGCAGCAGGAATACGACTTTACTATCAGACACTGCAGCGGGAAATCTCACGGCAACGCAGATGCATTGACAAGAAGACCTTGTCCTGAAGATTGCGACCATTGTAGTAGGCAAGAGACAGACCACCTCAGCAACGGGTGGAAGGACAGCCTACGACATGCACAGCAGGAAGATCCGGCCATCAAGCCGATTCTGGGATGGATGAAGGCCCGTGCTACCAAGCCTAAGTGGAGGGACGTCTCAGCGATGAGTTCAACCACGAAAAGCTATTGGGCCCAATGGGACAGCTTGCTGATTCAGGATGGAGTCCTGTGCCGTAAATGGGACAATGGTCGAAGGGACAGCTGTCGTTTGCAAATGGTTGTCCCTAAAGCTAAAGTGCCGAATGTTCTACAGCTGTGCCATAATGGAGTCCATCTGGGAGTTAAACGAAGTCTACTGAAGGTCCGAGAACAGTTTTACTGGGTCCATTATCGTGACGATGTCGAGGATTGGTGTCGTACATGTACAAGTTGTGCGGCCGTGCGGGGACCTCAGACACGTAGTAGAGGAGCACCGAAATTGTACAATGTTGGTGCACCACGGGATAGAACAGCCCTTGACATTGCGGAGCCGTTACAGAAAGGCGCAAGAGGGACTCCTAAGATCGTCCATGTGGATCGCTTGACGCGTTATTATGGGGCCAATAATGCTCGGGACGAGCATGTCTTAGGAGGGGGCAGTGTTACGCGCTCAAGTCGACGATACACTAGCGCCATCTAGTGTCAGGAACGAGAGCGAGGGGAGCATTGAGAAAATGACATCACAAATCACACGACCGACAGCGCCACCCGAAGAACTAAGTTTCTGGAAAATCTACACTCGAATACTCGTTGCCTGGCGCGCATTTACTTGAATGTTCGGGACGCTTCTTTGCTAATTATATAAATAGGCGCTGCAAGATGCGATCGGGGCAGAGTTGAACTCGGCGACACAAGCGAAGCTTCGGAGCGGAATTAAGTGAATTAGTGTGTTTAATTATTAGTGTTTTAAGTTTTAATTTGTGTAAAGTAAATTAAAGTGTTAATTTAGGTAATTTTATCGGCAACTTTTATTGTCACGAACCTCAAGCTCGTAACAGTATGGTAGTTTTTTCAGTAGACAGTTTGATCTTAATATCTCATTTTTATGTTGAAATAACTTAGAACTTCTGCAATATCCACTATTTTAGTAAATACAGTCAGTCTTTAAGGTGTCATTTCATTGTAAATTATAAAATCATTATAACTCACACTTTCATAAAATTTATGACAAGTACTCCTCATTTCGTTCTAACTAATTTGCTGAACTAAACTGCTGAACAAAGGCCTTATCCATAAATAGCCTTATAGCGGAAATGGTAATTACTTTTGCTACTTTAATGTTACTTTTATAAAATATCATATAAACTAGATTTAGAGAGCCCTCCATCGACTTACAAAAGCTAAAGCCGGTAAACGGTTGGGCCCTATGTCATATTTATGCTATTCTCTATATTTCGGGAACATGTTTTCAAAAATTCAATAGTTTTAAAAATATAGTATTCGTAAAACGATTATAAATAAAAAATAAAAATAATTTGTGTGTTGTAGTATTTTTTTAATTCTAATCTTTAATCGAATAAATTTCATTGAAGTTATTTTTACTTAAGAATCAAAATGCAGATATGTTGTTACTTCTGAGGACTAAGGCGTTTAATAAAAAGAATCTTAGTTTTTTGTCGCTGCTATTTTACTGCATACTAGTGTTAATGGTATTACTGTCTATCTATCTGTGGAAAAAATCAACACCGCCTTCTGCATTAGAACCCGGAGCGGAGAGTTACGGAGTCACAGTCATTTCCGACTGAGAGGCTGACTGGGAGGCTGGCCGGAATTAACCCGTTTGTAAAAATTACTACAGGAATAATTTCGGGCGAAATACTACCCCACATGTCGGTCATCAGAATTTTTGACCCGACCTGGGATTCGAACCCGAGACCTCATGATCAGCAGCTTCGTTCACGGCCACCTCACTACATTCAAATACTAATATTTTTCTCTACATAAATTAGTGTTATCTAAGAACTCTTATTTTTAACTAAAACTATATAATAAAAACTATGAAACAAGGAACATTTTTTTCAGGCAATGAAAAACTGCTACAATATAAGAAAGTACATTTTGACACTGTGTTAATGATCGTAATAGCTCAAGTGGATAGTGAGCGGTTGCGAAATCGAAATCGAAGTCGTAGTTCGCGTCCCGTCCGACTTTTTTTCCTTTTTTTTGTCAAGTTCCCTTCTTTTGTGAGAAAATCTATTTCGAGAAAGTTTTAATTAAACTAATTGCATCATGATTTTTTATTCAAATAACCAGTTCAGTTTTTTTTCTATTATATCAATAAGATCAAAAAATATTATTTATCAATATGTAATTTGTATCTAAATGTAATTTCAAAAAAATAAAACCGAGCAAAGCTCGGTCATCCGGGTACTATAACTTATGCCAGCTTCCCAACAGTTTTTTTTTACATCGACCAGTGTTGACTGATAGAGGACATGAAAAGGCAATGAATACATTGCTAATTTAATTATTGTGCTCTCTGATTACATTTCACAAACAAATAAATTAATATGTAACGTCTTAAAGAGCGGCGTCACATGATATATCATGCGCCAGTGGCTATTTAGCGGGTAGCGTATGCCAACCTGCTGGTGGTGGGAAAAAGACGTTCATCTTAATACTATATGGTACGCTAACAAACCACGCCGGCGCCAATTCAATCGCCAACTGTACGTATAAGGACGTTCGTTATGTTTAAGTGCTTCAATTTCAATTGCTTAACTAAAAATTACATAATATTTTGTAGTTGATGTGCATGCTTTGGACGAGCCTATGATGTATTCTTCGCGTCCAACGACTCGACATCACATTGCACACTTTTGCCCGAATTTGGATATTGCACGAAAATGCATAAGAACTTGTATGAAAAAAGGCAAACCTGCGTTCTGCGGAAAAGATCACGTGTGCTACTGTGGACATAAATACAAAAGCATAGATCATACTTCTGGTGAAAACTTAGAAGATACTTATATCCAATTTCGGGACATGTATGAAAAATATTTTGGAAACCGGAATACTGAGGAATAACTATCTAAAAATAATGTAAGAGACATGTTCGTTTTATTTCAAATAATAATGCGTACAAACAACTTCTTATATTAAAGGAGTTATCAGCCTGTATTAATGTATTTTGGTCCTTTATTTTATTGTGATAATTAATTTAAAAATTTGTGTATATGTATGTAAATTATCGACGATGTCCACCTGGAGATATTGTCCCCAGTAATATTTTAGAACATTTTACGAGCTACTAAAACGAACATTGTTCTTTACAAATTGTATGGAATTTATTCCCATACAACCCGTAAATATTGCCATAGATCCCTGTCTTGATATCATCATCATCATCATTACAGCCCTTCACAAGTCCACTGCTGAACATAGGCCTCCCCCAAGTAATGCCACAAAGCACGGTCCTCAGTCACCTGCATCCATCGACTTCCTGCATATCTTACCAGGTCGTCACTCCATCTAGTGGGGGGGGGGGTCGCCCTACACTACGCCTACCGGTACGAGGCTGCCACTCGAGAACCTTTCTTCCCCATCGGTTATCGGTTCTTCGAGCTATATGGCCGGCCCATTGCCACTTCAGCTTACTAATCCGTTGGGCTATGTCGGTCACTCTGGTTTTACTTCGTATATCCTCATTTCTGAGTCTATCACGCAGAGAAACTCCGAGCATAGCCCTCTCCATAGCTCGCTGAGCGACCTTGAGCGTCCTCATACGGTCAGCAGGAAGACCACGTCTCAGATCCGTAAGTCATCACTGGCAACACGCACTGGTTGTACACTTTAGTTTTCAGAGATTGAGGTATACCTGACGAGAAGATGTGTCGTAATTTCCCGAACGCTGCCCAGCCGAGTTGAATCCGTCGATTATATCGATATATCGGACTATTTGTCCCAGGTAAACGTATTCGTCAACAACTTCGAGCATAATGCTCCCAAAAACTACTACTAAATAGGTGTGACATGGACATTAAAGATGATCTTTGTTTTGTCCATGTTCATCTTAAGACCTATCCATTGGGAGACACCATTGAGGTCATTGAGCATAGTGCTTAGGTCCTCCAGCGATTCTGCCATAAGGACTATATCGTCGGCAAATCGAAGGTGAGTGATGTACTCGCCATTGATGTTAATACCGTATCCTTTCTAGTCCAGTAGCTAGAAAACGTCTTCCAATGCAGCGGTGAAGAGTTTCGGGGATATAATGTCACCCTGTCTAACCTTATATGTAGATAAAAAGTATACTGTACAAACACTTCAGCACTTCGATATACCGATAGTCAACTTGGCACCGCTGAAGGGACTGTAGCACCGCCCAAATTTCGACGGAATCAAAGGCTTTCTCATAGTCCACATACGCCAGGCAAAGTGGCAGATTGTACTCTTCGGACTTCTGTACAATCTGCCGCAGGGTATGTATGTGGTCTATGGTACTGAAGCCTTTTCGGAAACCGGCTTGTTCGGAAGGCTGGAAGTCGTCGAGTCTGCGTGCAAGACGATTCGTAATGACTCTCGAAAACAGCACGTAGACGCGGCTCAGAAGGGATATCGGTCTGTAGTTCTTCAAGAGGGCGTTGTCACCTTTCTTGAAGAACAAGACGACCGCACTTCTGCTCCACGCCTCCGGAGTAGTGCCACCATGGAAGACGGAATTGAAAAGCTTCTGAAGGACTTCAAGTACCGGTGTTCCACCCGCTTTCAGAAGCTCCGCTGTAATTCCATCCTCGCCTGGAGCCCTGCCGTTTTTAAGGTGCTGGAGAGCCATTCTAATCTCGCTCAGACTGACGTCCGGGATATCATCGGAATAGTGTCGGATAAGACTTGCTCTTGGATCTTGATCTTGAACTTGCTATTGATATACGTTAAAAGTTAGAATCCATTAAGGAATCTTTAAAAGTCCACTGTTCAAAATAGGCACACGGTTTACCTGATGGTAAGTGGATGTGGCCCATAGACATTTATATTTATCCTCAAATAAGACACAATATGTAGATGTGTGTACTGCTCAGGACTAAGATGGAATGCCTCGTATCCAGTAAAAATGGTCGCGGAAACACAGCAGCATTTAGCTGTTATATTAAGTTGGTATTCTGTGAGAGCGCGGTCTTTCCCCGGACCCATATGTGCTACGACCATAACGTAGCAGTAGCACGGGGTTTTGTCACAGTTAAATTGCTTAACAGGAAGCTGTAGTTTTTTTAATTATTTTAGTTGTTATCAGGATTTCGATAAGATTATGTTTCAATTTCCCTATACGGGCTCTAAAGACAGCTATTGGATGATAACACATTGGATATTCTTATCTTTATATTACGACATAATATGTTTTTACACGAATTTTATTTTGATAATAAAAAAAACAATTCATATGAAAATAAAACATTTTATTAAAAATCAGTTCATTGAACAACATTTTTATAATTTGATATTTACATAAGTTTTATCTAAAAGTGTTTTTACAATCCTAAAGCTTCTAATATTTTTTATTACCGCCAAATTGATCGAGAACGCAAGAACAGACACCCTAGCGTGTCTCTGATTTATATGCTGAGAGCGTAACCACGGTTCAACTGAGTTTTAATTACATACAACCAACCCCTTGTGAAGAGTTTTGACATAGGTTTCTAGTGAATGGAATAGTTTAGAACTTTAGTTGTTTTGGTTTGATTTCCAAACATAAAAAGTATAAGTTTAGTCTACAAATAGTTATTGTGGATAGATTGTTTTATATTATGCAATTCATGTATGATAAATTCAACTAAGATACTGGAGAAATGTGTGCGGGTAAAGTTATTTAAAAAAAATAATTCTGAAGAAAATTGGCATCTTTATGCTAAAAATATTCCCCTGCTTGAGCTATATTATCATACGGGTTTATAGGTCGACTTTATTATTAACATTACGATAAGAAATAAACATCTTGAACAATTCATAGTACTTTATAATAATTCAATATAGTTTTCACTTCAGGTTTAAGTGTACCTATAAAAATGCTACTATTTTTGTTATTATGAGTTGGAAATTTTTACGGGTATGGGAAATTATGTTGTAACAATCCTAAGGAGCTATATTTTCTACACATTCATTCTACATATTCTGAACATTACCAAAGACTGACCACGGTGATCCGAGAGAGATAGATGAGATTGTTAACGACTGCGGGTCAGTTAAGTGGAATGTGAGCTACCGTTTCTTCATCCCCGTGTATGCCCTCATGTATTCTGTACAAATCACGGGGCTAAACCATGTAGAATTTAAAGTAAAGATATGCACATTAAAGATTTGAGCATACTCACCAAGCAATGGTAGTGCTACCATCTATCCTAGTGATGATGGTGTTTGTATACGAAATGTTTGTACATAACCTATGCCAAGCGATATTAAGTGAATTTTATATGTATTTTTAGCTCAACGAACGAGCCACGGTAGATCAGGGACTTAGCACTTGCCGTAACTATCATAGTACCAAAGAAATCTCCGCTGGCACCAAAGAAATTGTTAATGGTACTTTTAAGTGCTGATTTACCAAGTGCTTGGGCGTCAAGGAGAACATAGTTAGGAAACCCCTTCATTTCTATAATCAGTTCACCTAAAAGAACGTGGCGGCCATTTTCTTGCCCTAATAACTTCTCAGAAATGAAACGTATATAAGTTTTTTTTTCGTTTTTAATTTACGTGGCAGAGTCACCCTACAGCTATACTATTACTGCAGCATAAGTGGATCGGTTCAATGGGGAAGAACTACGGTTTCACAGAATATTAGCATAAAATAGCTTAATTCTGCTTTAGTTCGCTATTTTATAAAAAAGCTGTAACTTTACTTAGTTCAGCCGTCCCTTACCTTCTAAACGACTGAAAGTGTCTACACACGTAGCAACTCACACAAATGCTTTGCTCTTCGCCCAAGGGACTAAAGTAATAAGGTCAGCTCCCTTGCGTTCGTCTCTAAATATTTCAACAACACTATAGAGACACGGACCTTCAGATAACATCGTTTGAAGAACGGTGATGGGAGATTCTACCAGCAATTTTATTTCATGTAAGTAAACACCTGTTTCCACTTATATTAAATAATTTAACGGTTTACTTTTATACGATCAATTAAATACTTTAATGCCTGATTTCAATATAAGTGTGGCCGTGGAAGGAAAAGGGGAGATCTCCCGCCAGGCAAGGTGTTCTGCCCGGGGAGCGGCCGACACTCCATGTGATAGTTCGGAGATGTTCTATATATACTGTTTCTGATTCGGAATGTTGATAGCGTGATTTAGACTTCGGTGTATTTCGATTGTGGCGCGACAACAGCGCCGCTACATCACCCCCCTGCTCAGACCGGAGGTCGATAGTGCAGCCTCGTTGCCGACGAATGTGCAAGTGCCAGGAGATTGCCTTGTAGTCTGCGGTGAGTCGAGAAGAAGGCAAGTAATCTGCGAGAGTGCCGTGAAGCAGAGGCGAGTAGTAAGACTCAGAGTCATGCCGAACACTGTAGCGCAGAGAGTAGCTTGAAGGAACAGGAAGCATTATTATTCCAGTGCTGCGATGAACTTTGTGAAGCTAGATGGCTTGCAGGATATGAAGACTGCAGACGATATCTACTCGGGAGCGAATGGGTGGGGTATTCTATGACGATGATGAAGGTTGAAGTTTCCGAAGTTTGTCGGTTGCGTGTTCAGATCACGCCGGGTAGTCACCACTGTGACCGTTGAAGGAAAAGGGGAGATTTCCCGCCGGGCAAAGTGTTCTGCCCGGGGAGCGGCCAACACTCCGTGTGATAGTTTTTTTTTTTGCGCCCGAAGCAATTAAAGGGCTACCCTATACGTAGGGAGGCGGAAAATGCATTACGCATACCACGATAGCCGGTCTATCGTGGTTATGAGTGGCTCACTGTCCTACCGGGGGACCCTAAGTGATACCCTCTAAAAACAACCTCTACAAAGGCAGCCGGCTGATCAAGTGTGATAGTTCGGAGATGTTCTATATATACTGTTTCTGATTCGGAATGTTGATAGCGTGATTTAGACTTCGGTGTATTTCGATTGTGGCGCGACAACAGCGCCGCTACATAAGAAACGTTAGTTTTAAACTACAATTTGCTTACATATTATAACCAACTATATCCTATGTGATATTTAGTGGTGTTGTAGCCGAATATGATGAATTAGCTTTACTAAGGTATATTTAAAAACTTCACTTGCTGCGAAATAGAGACAATAGTTAAACAATCGAAATGTTCATATATGGTTCATGAGACAGTGAAAGAGTTAATCTTCCCTTGATGACACCCACATTGGAGGAAGGTGAGAATTTTTCCCTCTACTAAATTACGTAATTCCAGCGCAAACTCTCTAAAATATATTTCTGTAGATACTGAACACTGAGACTATTTTGTGCAATGTCTTGTTACTATGATCGAGCTGGATGAGGTTGGCCCTTACCAAATTGAGGTCATCAAAACCAACCCCATTAGCACGCATTTTATTAAATATGACTAAGTGCCTCTAAAACTTTTGTTAAAACAATCCATTCAGTAACTTAAAACTTATAATGAAACAACTTTAAACTATCGTAAGTTATTGAACTATTATATTGTTTAACAGTGTATATACTGATGATACTACGTGAGAATTGTAAATTTCACGAATATATCATTACAATGTGTGCCTCTTGTCACTGTCGTTTAATGAATTAATATTTTTAGTATCTATGTACTTGTTGTCATATTTTGTTTTGATCTACACACTCTATTGGATTATGTACTAATCACTAAAATACGTTGATATATTATTGTGTGCAATCTGTTTGTGCGCCATGATAATAAAATAAAAAGAAAATAACATACCTAACGTAACATAATATACGAATAACTTATTGTATTTCATGCAT
Source organism: Parnassius apollo (assembly GCA_907164705.1). Classification (NCBI taxonomy): domain Eukaryota; kingdom Metazoa; phylum Arthropoda; class Insecta; order Lepidoptera; family Papilionidae; genus Parnassius; species Parnassius apollo. The sequence continues at coordinate 3,123,783 of CAJQZP010000585.1, forward strand.
ATTCTGGATTATGTGTTGTATAGTGGGTTGTAAGGAAAAACGGCAAGTTATTAAAAATAGAAATGTAGCATTATCAAATCCGATAAATTAAAACACTTGCATCTAAAATTATTGAGTAGTGTGTTAGTTTACCACTTTCATTTTGTTCAAATGAAACAAGAAACATAACATCAAAAAGCGATATTCTTCTAGTCCATAGCAAACTTATATAGCAGACGCATAAGTACTTATGATTAGCTTAGTATTGCGAAAGGCGAAATTTGTTTCAGGAAATGGATAGAAATATCATGAACAATTCATATTAAACTGTAATAAGAGAAAAGTTAGCCTAGCGCAAAGTTGTGGCAATTAATAGTACGGTTCAATTTAGTAAATCGTAATTTGTCTGTATCTGTGGAAGAAAGTGTGAGCAGAAAGAATTATTAAAATCAATACATAAATATTCTCAAAAATTTTGACAGAAACTGTTTACCAAAACAAAAACATAGTATTTTACTTTTAGTAAAACGTAAGTTCAATGTCTTGTAAATCGCGAATTTTTAGGGTAGATATTTTCATCATTTTAACAATCACATATGGAAATAGTTTGGTCGCCGTTTGTAAAAAAAACGTACTTTTTAAAAACAACAAAAATAAGCCTTACTGCCCCCCCCCCGAAGACCAATCAACTTCACTTCGAAATAATTCATTCCCATGAGTTTCCTCACAAAAAATTCAATATACATTATCATATTACTGCTATACTATTAAACTTTTAAAAAGAAAATGTAGCTAACGTGAAGCATCAACGTTCCGCGAAGTCTGCAGTTTGTAATCTTATCCTAGGCGGCTCTAACCATTACATCAGATTTGATAGACCACAAATCCTTGCTAAAGAACATCGATTCCTACCAAGGATGATACGTGAGGCTATTTAAATTAAAAAGCATCTTAATTTCAATAGAGAAGGAGGCTGGGTACTACCATCTGCTTGGAACCCTGTAATTAATAAAATTAAAACTAAACCCAACAATACCACTGTAAGACTTCAAGATACAGTAAGTTCGTTACCTATAAATAATGTAAATTTAGGTCCTTTCACGTGTGTTTTATCAATTACTTTTATTAATAAAATAACTTATGGTTAGTAGTAATATTTAACACCGTGTGTGTGTCACAATATTCATATGCACATATTAAATTAAATAAGATGTTTAAAAAAATGAAGGTACTCCGGGTTAACAATGATATCAGGACGTTAGTCACATCAGTCCCCCGTGAACATGGGACCTGGAAAACACCCGAAATGTCGGGAATTAAAAATCATTTAAAATTTAAAATTAAACGCGATAAAATACGTGAAAGTAGTTTTAATCAATGTGTAGTGTTAGTTAATGTAAGAAATTTGCAAATTCAAGATTATGATGATTAGTTCTTAACCAAATTTTATATTGGAACACTCCTGACCACTCTACCATCCCGCATTTATCAAAAAAGAATCCTTAAAATTGGACGACGTAGTAAAAAAATATTGCTGAATGTACATAAACAATATTCCGGCTAATTTAGATCCTCATCCTGTTTTTGAAGTCTGTTGAAAATAACGCGTTAGAAATATTTGTCTGTTGCACAAAAACAACAAAATAAATATTGCGTGATTAGGCAGGATTTTACATCATATTAAGTAAATATAAAAAAAAAAAAAAAATTATCCTTGATACCACACAATTCCAATAAAACCAAATCACATAACCGTATGCATTTTTTTCTAATTTTCCTGTTCAGGCAAAAATTGAGGAAAATAACGTGCAAAAAGACGATCTATAAGCGGAGGAATACCTACAATGTACGTACATCACTACTAGCCTGCAAGGCAGACGTTGTTCTACCCTTTTCGACGACCCTTTGTCATGTCCTATTGAAAATCCTTAAATTCGTAAAAAAATGTGGGTCACTCATGAGAAAAAATCTATCCTATCTCTCATGCTGGGTCAAACTGCACACGGTCTGCAAATTTGATTAAAATCGGTTGAGTAGTTTAGGAGTCCATCGCGGACAAACAACGTGACATGTAATTTATATATATTAACATACACACACACATATATATATATATATATATATATATATATATATATATATATATATATATATATATATATATATATATATATGACGGGCATGTAAGCTCATTACAAGTCCGGTGCCGGACATCAGGTAAAAACGCCACCGAACACGGTTCAAAGCCTCATCCATCGATTTGCTGCATCTACAGATAACAGATATTTGATATAAAATCAAACATCTCTTGACTTAGTTCCTCTTGTTCCTTGTTAATTTACTTTTTAACCATGATTGAAGCCTTAATTCCACAATAGCTTATGTAAGATCAGGTTTTTTTTACGAGTGTTCTATCAAATATTTTTATTAATACAATAACTTATGTTTAGTAGTAATATTTATCAGTGAGTGGTCGTGACCCCATTTCGTCCCGTGGGTTTTGTAAGAGACGACAGGGGTAAACAGTGACAGGTGATGGGAGCAGCATCTTCTTGTGTAAAACTCAAAAAAATAAAAAAACGCAGCTGACAGCCCGCATGCCGAGCGTGGCAACTATGGCAAAATTCCCTAAGAGCTAATATATGGGGACGCCTATGACGCCTATGAACATATTAAGCAGTGAGATTTTATAGGCTATAATGAACGGACGGATGCATGGTTAGTATGAGTTTGTTGTCAGTCAAAACTCTGCTGGCACAAATGAAATAGTTATTTGTAATTTTAAATTCAAAGTTTTCAACCGTGAACTATGAAATAAAAAAAAACGTGTGCAGTTCACATGCGGTAAAAGTGAAACTTTCAAATTAAAGGAAATATAAAATAAAAATGTTTCACAGCAAATGATTTATTTAATATGAATATTTACCTTAAGTTGGTAAACTATTTATTAATCTGTGCCATAAGTGCGACATAAAATACAAGACAAAAGTTTAACTTTATAGCAAGTAAAAATGTTACAATTGTTATTTTAAACTTAATAATAATAATTCAAAAATATTTTGTTTTATTTATATTAAAATTGCTTTATTATAAGCATCATCTATTTTATTCTATAGGTAAAGTCATTTTCTTGATCAAAAATAATTGATTTACACAAATATTCCTATACTAGCTGTTACCCGCGGCTTCGCCCGTATGGTCACTGGGAAATGAACTATCCATTGCTTTTTTAATTGAAAGAAAACTGAGTTTTATAGATTTGCCAGAGATGCAGCCATTAAAAGGAAACTGAGCAAAATTGATTCGTCAGCCTATTTAAATGTTTTGAAACGCAGCGTATAGGAAAGCATGAAAATAGGCTGTTTATTCCAAATGGAAATGGGATATTTTTTTAATTAAACGAAACTGAGCATAATTATCCGTAAGGGATGCAGACTTTTGAAAAATAACTGAGCTAAATTGATTCGTCAGAGATGCAGTTTTCTGAATTGAAAGGAAACTGAGCCAAATAAAAGATCCGTCAGAGATGCAGCCTTTTGAGTTGAAAGGAAACTGAGCTTAATAGGTCCGTCAGAGGTGCAGCATTTAGAATTGAAAAGAAACTGAAGAAAGGGAAGATCTGTGGGAATTCTGATTAATTGATTGTGGGAATTTTGGAAAAAAAACTAACTGAACACTATTTGAAGACGCTACTGTACACAATGTTATATGTTTTCCATTCGGGGAAAGAATGTGGAGATTCTGGTAATTTGACACACGCGAACATGCTACATACAGCTGACCATGAGAGAAGCACGGTTTTTCTAAGTTGACCCCCGCTACGTGTAACGTTTGCCTTGCGCTTTATTAATTGTCATTGCAAAACTGAGCTTAATAGGGAACTGCAACCTTTTGAATTGAATGTAGCACCGATTATTTTCCGTCCAAGATGTGACACACGCAGCTTTGTCTTGTAACATAACCGAGGAGCATCTAAATTTCGCATTAGCATGACTGGGACGCCTAATTTTAATTGAAGCTTATGTGAGGGCACACCTGACAACTCTAGAGAATTTAGAAACTCTGCGGGATATGAAGTGCTCTGTTCTGTGTCCATAACTGTTATTTCTCCTGCTACTTCGCTTAATATATCTGAATTTATTTTGTTAACGCTCTCATTTTTTGGTGCAAGAATCGCCTTTTCACATAACCATTTGTCTTCATGCATGTTGTTCGTTAAAGCTGAATAAACGCTCGCAATTAATTCGGAATGACTCTGTACTAAATTACAAAAATCTCTCGTCAATTTAACGAAGCCCTCAGCATCCGTTTCCAACCGCCCATCGCTAATTTTTCATAGTGTGTCATAATAGTTTCCAGCATTGATATCATTATACAAATGCACTCTCATATTCGTAGTTAAACTGAATTTTGTTACCTTGTTCCATAAAATAGACGACTTGAGGCATGCTTTAATTTCATCTGCAGGTGTGCCCTTTTGAATGACAGGTAAAGTTTGGCGAAAGTCACCAGCCAGTAAAACCACCATTCCTCCCATTACATCGGTATTGCTGCGCAAATCCTGGAGTGTTCGTTTTAGAGCTTCTACAGCTTTTTTATGCGACATTGTACTTTCGTCCCACACTAAAAGTTTGCATTGTCGTAGCATTATACCTCGTGCACTACTTTTGCTAAAGTTGCAGATCAGCGATTCTTCCTGGGCTAGATTTAGAGGAAGTTTTAAAACAGAATGTGCAGTGCGGCCTCCGCTTAGCAGCGTGGTGGCTATACTGGAGGAAGCTACGGCCACAGCAATGTTTTTATGTACTTGCGCTAATAATAAATTTAACAAAAATGACTTCCCAGGTTCCTCCAGGGGCATCTAAAAAGAAAAGTGCATCATTTTCAGATTCAATTTGTCCTAATACTTTGTCAAAAACTCGTTTTTGTTCGGGAAGCAAGCGGGGTACAAATTCGGCTACTTGCTGCTGCAAAGCTGGTATATTGTAGTTTGTTTCACGTATAATTTTATCACTTAGTTCATTTTCGGTTGTTCGCTGAGGGATTATCATTCCAAAGTCGCTTAATTTTTTGCCTACCATTGGCATTACTTTATCTCAATTTTTCCAAGTGCTGCATTATAAATGTGTTCATTGTATATCATGTTCGCGTGTGTCTGCTATAACCTTCGCAAAATATCTTCCGCTATGTACTCTTTATATTTGTCCCACAATTCATGTGCATTAGATAGCCCGCAAGATGATATGAGAGTTGCATAAAGATCCCTAATTTTGGCTGGTGACTGGCACTGCACAGCTTCCTCCATGGTTTCATCCCAGTGATTATCGTTTTCTAAAAGATGCAGAGCTTCACATGCTTCTACATAAGTTGCCCATTCCTGACCGTTGACAGTTTTAAGGTCTTTATATCCTGTAGGACCCCGAACATAGTGCAGCAGCAATCGTAAACAGAAACATTCAAAATTAGTTACATGGACGGTATACACACGAGCAAGGGCATCTGATGACTTTAAACTGGGACAAATTGCAATAGGCGCCCCTTGATTACGGCATTTCCACTCCTTTCTAGATGCGTTCCAAGTATAATAGCGGGGGACTTCAGAATATCACAACTATTTTGCAAAGGGGTCGGTTTGACAAAGTTGAAAGAAGGCTGTTAGTGTAGTTTTTGGCGGTGATACAATTCTTTCTTGGAAATTTCTTTCGGTGAAATATACACGCTCTCCACTTTCTAAGTGCACAGCAAGGAGAGTAACTGTTGGGTGCCTTTCGTGTAAAGGGAAGTCAAGAAGACACATACGTTGCCTCGTTACTGCTGACATAACGCCCTGCTTGAAAGGTCTGTACTTCATTAACGGGATTTGCCTCACCTTCACTCCTGAGATTAAATATTGCTTGATCGCTTCCTTTATTTATGTACTTACAGATATACTTGATTGCGCGGACAGAGCTACATGCTACTACATTAATGTGGGCATTAAACATTTTACATAGAATGGGCGAATACGGGACAATCCAGCTATTGTCTAAGGTTTCGAACGCTCCAGAGCGAGATTTGATTGTAACTTTCCTGCCACCATCTTCGGGAGCTCTGCGTCTGTATAAAGGTTAGCCATTGTCATTGTGCACTGTTTCTTTTAATAGCTGTTTAGGGAATTTCTTTGTACATTTTCCTTCTTTCATACAAGGCGATATTGAATTTCGTGCTCCATATTGGACTGTGAATCATATTTCGGACGATGGTATCATACAATTCTTTATCTTGCTCAGGATCCGGAATCTCGGCGCTTATTATGTCGTCTATTTGGCTGGGCCGCAACTTCTCTTTAAGCCATATTGGAATGTGAGCATGCGGTAATCCTTTTTTTGCCATTCAATTGAATACATGAAGCACTGCACTTCTCCGAAAATTTTCCCTTTGTTAATTACATACATTAATTTTTGTACTTTTAATCTAAATACTCTAGCAACTAAATCGTGTCTGTCAGTACCGTAATTCCGTAAATGTAGGTGAAAATCCCGGCATTATAATTTCCCGGTCAACTCCGAAGGACGTCATTTGAAAGCATGAGTTATATTTCCGGATCCTGTTTAAAAAGCGCCGTGACTCATTAGCATCATATAAAAAGAGAGTTTTCAAAGGTTCTTCTGGTTCCCCAAGTAACGGAAGAGACACTTTGCCATTGGAACAGCACATGCCTGTGGTTTCATCTTTCCTTTTTAAAGCGCTGCAAAATCGACACGTCTTGTCCATCAGTCCGATAACAACTAACCTGTAATTTTTATAATCAATCAACGGATCATAATTGAATGCTGCGTCATTAAAAACCGACCAATTGTTTCTTTGTAAATTTTGTCGACGTTCAGCTTGGAGCTGTGCATTTGCATCCCTTCGCGCCTGTGTCTGTTCTGGTGTTTCAGATGCCCTTATAGTAGATTGACGTTCAGCTTGCTTAATGAGTCTGTGTTGAGTTTCATCAGGTGTTTCCGCTGCTTTTGCTGACTTTGAGCAGGTGTTTCAGCAGCTCTTAAAGTAGATTGACCCTCTGCCTGTTCAAGACGCCTTTGCTGACTTTGAGCAGGTGTTTAAGTAGCTCTTAAAGTAGCTTGACGCTCTGCCTGTTCAAGATGCCTTTGCTGACTTTGAGCAGGTGTTTAAGTAGCTCTTAAAGTAGCTTGACGCTCTTCCTGTTCAAGACGCCTTCGCTGACTTTGAGAAGGTGTTTCAGAAGCTCTTAAAGTAGCTTGACGCTCTGCCTGTTCAAGACGCCTTTCCTGACTTTGAGAAGGTGTTTCGGAAGCTCTTAAAGCAGCCTGACGCTCTGTCTGTTCAAGACGCATTTGCTGACGTTGAGAAGGTGTCTCAGATGCTCTAAATGCATCCTGACGCTCTGCTTGTTCTTGCCTTCTCAGTTCAGTATCTTCTAAATATTCTAGCGATCGAGCTAATCTTTTCGCTTCTCTTTGAGGAGATACTCTTGAAAGGCTGTACTTACGTTTGCGTGGCATTATGAAGTAACAAAAAACCTATTTATAAAAAACGTTAAAATAACTAAAAGGAATTAAGTTTCCTTTTAAATATTTTTTTAAAAGCAAATCCAAAATATCTAAAAGGAATAAATTATTCCTTTTAAACATTTTTTAAAATCAAAACAACAAAACCAATTCCAGATACAACACGAATCCGAAAACGATAGCCAAAAAAATCAATTCAACTTAAACAAAATCACAAAACAAATCGCAGAAAACCGATATCGAAAGCAGTAGTCAATAAAATAAAACCAACGAAAAAAGAAGTAAGTGGTATAGGTACAGGTATAGGTACCCTATACACTATCTATACTATTAATATTCCTTTGAAATATTGTTAAATAACATAAAACAACGAAAACCAATTAACGATTCAAAATAAATAAAATCAAAACCTAAATATGTATAAAGGAATACCAACCAAATCAACAAAACCGATCCAAGAAAATACACAAATCCGAAAATGAAAGCCAATATAAATCCATTCAACCTTAACAAAATCACAAATCAAATAACAAACAACCGAAATCGAAAGCAGGTAGTCGAATAAGCTACGAAATAGAAACAATTTAAGCGTATAGGTACCGTATGCACTATAAGTTGACGCGCGGCTTAAGTACATGTCAGGAAACATTTCGTTACCGCGTTTTAAAAACCTAGTAACGACATCTAGCGGAATCAATTAAACTATGTATACGTTAGTTAATAAGAACTCTCAAAAAATATTTTTCTTATAATTTTGCACAATTTTTCTTATTGTAATACCGATTCATTCATAACCACATATAAGAACTGTATTCATTTCCGTTCAATAAATATTAAGGCTTATTAATAAGGACTTACTAATAACTGTTTCTACCACAGTTAAGTAATAGTTAAGAGTGAAAGCGTGACAGGTGGTGATAGTATTTCTGATCCATACTTATAATTACGCCTGTAACCCTTGCGGGGTAGGCAGAGCATCAACGGATTATTTAGTATCGTCTGCGAGGTTATCGCCTATTCTGTGAATTACAATGCACCAAAACGTTTGAAGAAAATCAGCTGGTGAATTTTATGTTTTTTATCGCTCCTTCTCGGTCCTGCGTGGAAAAATACAGATCCATACATTTTTTATCTTAATTTTGGTAAAAAGACATAATGATCCAGATATTCTGACCTTCTGTGTTCGTCCATCGTACCGTCGTCCGTCTTGTAGAATCACGGTGGCGCCACCTAGCTGAATTTAATTTTGCAACATATTCGATTTTCCCACGGGAATGAGATGTTTTTCCGCGGAAAAAAGTAACCTATGTCACTCTACAACCACCGAACTATCCCCATACAAAAAATCATGCCATGCCGACGCTCTGTTGCGACGTGAAAAAAGGACAAACAAACAAACACACTTTCGCATTTATAATATTAGTATGGATAAATCGGTAAGATATGAAATCGTGAATTGTAACTAATGAATTGAATATATTAGTTTTATTCGATGTAGTTATAATAATTTTTGTAACTGTTAAAACAGGTAAAGTTTATATTAACCATCTTTAACTAAAAGAATATTTAAAAAACGCTAGCTAGCGATTCTATTAACGTTACTAATATTCCCCTTAACTACTATGTATATGTAAAAATAAAATATGCTTGTGTTATGAGTGATTCACGACAGAAGTCTAATGGCGGATTCGAACCCACAATTTCTTGAGGTCGCTGTCTGCACCCAGCCATTAGGCCACTGTTCTGTACTCTATCTCGTTCTTTCGCAGACTAAATCCAATAAATGTATACGTTTGTTACTTTTTAGTATCGCTTTTTCGTTTCATCCAGTTTCCAATCAATACTACTGTTTTCGATGATGTTGGTGCTGTTAGCCTATGTGGCTTTTACAACTTCATCGGTCTCAGGGCTCGCAGCCTGAAGACCGCAAGCTAAAAATAAAAATTAAAAATGTCTTTATCGATCTGCATCATTACGATGCTCGTCTAAGTCAGTTGAAAATGCACGTAGATGAGTTATCTAACTGCCGACCGAACAGAGGGTTGCGGGCCCCCGGCTCAGACGGCTAACTCGTATTGTTCGTTGCTCTGGGCGGTGAGAACCTCCCAGGGACGCGGGTGTACGGTGTGCACGCGGTGTGGACGGGTGCGCGGTACACCCGTTCGCGGGCTCGCTGCGTCCCATTCGATTTACGAACTGTGTTTGTTGCACTAGATGAGTGTGTAGTGTTCGTGTGTGAGTGGTCGGTGACATTTGGATTGTCGTCTAGTGGAACAGGAGCTATAATTAAAACGTTACGGGGCCTCCAGAGACTTTCCGTAACGGTTGGAGTCGGGGCGTAGGTGGCTACGTTTATCACTAACGGGTTGGGAAGTGTCTCGGCCCTCTCAAAGTAGCGCCAAGACATTTCCTTGAAATATTCAGAGATCGTCGGGAGTTGGCAGTATCTGTTTAAGTCGGAGTTTCGCTAGTACCACCGAGCTCTAGTGGCTGTACGAATGAATTTGTTTTAGACAACTTGGAGGTCGTACAAATGGTGATGGGCAATGACCGCGAAAACAACGCTTGCGTAGGACCTACGCAGGCTTTGTAAAAATGGAGCTTGTGTCTTAAGGACAGTTTGCTCTTGCTGTTAACTAGCGGATGGAAACGACTAGTGGCGAATTTGACACGATTGAGAATGAAGCGAATATATTTTGCAAAGGCCATGCCGAGGTCGAAAGTGATCCCCAGGTATTTGGCCGTTGATTACCAAGGGATCTGGCAGCCGAACAGGGTCATCGTACATTGTACACGGGAGATTTCTCGGGGTTTTTGTTTTAACGATTGAGAGTGGGTGTCCTTTGAAAGTATATTGCTACACTTTTCTCAGGGTTCACTTCGTTTCTGCATGAGCGAAACCAATCACCTAAGCGATTGACGGCTGTTTGGAGCATCTTGGAGAGAATTCTTTTGTTGTGAAGGATGACGAGGAGTGCCATGTTATCGGCAAAAAGAGCAGTGTTAACTACTGCGTCTTTATGGATGTCACTCGTGAAGAGCGTGAAGAAGAGTTGGGAGAGGACAGAGCCTTGAGGAACTCTATTTTTTTCATAGGAATATTTTTTCATAAGTCTCATCAATCACATTTCAAACCATCAAAAGTCCACTCCTGTGAACATTTTACCCAAGGAATACCAACATCAAAGCACGGTCCTCAGTAACACTGCAGCTTTATTATAGTTGTAGCAGGAATGGGTCCACTCGACCGGGGCAGGATCACAGTCTCACAGAATACTGGTGTAAAATAGCAGACTAATGCTGCTTCGTTTCGTATAGTGAGCGTGACTGCAATCAAGGCATTCCGTCTTAGTCCTCAGGGATGACAACGCATTTGCATTTTGATTCTTAATTGAGGATAAATGTGGATGTCTATAAGCCACAGCATCCATTTACATTAGGTGGGCTGTACTCGTTTGTGACCGTTATACTATAAAAAGGGCAATGCTGGAGTGGCCCGCTAGTTTGTGTATAAAAATTCGTTGTGCAATGAGAAGATGAAAAAAATCACCCAATGCTATAAAAAATTCCCTAAACTTCGCTTATTGGTACGAGGCTGCCACCCGAGAACCTTAAAGCTATAATTGTAAAAATAGTATAAAGATAAATGGTATACTAGATATTATTATATCGATTTAAATGTTATTATATAAAAACATAACAAACATTTAAAGATTAATAATAATACTCGACTCGGCCTATTTTACGAGTACTTTTAAATTTCATTGTCATCCAAATTTTTCAATTTATTGTTCCTCATTTTAAGTTGGAAAGTTCAACCGCCACTACCATTGTAACTTTTGAGAAGTTTACAGTTCACATCTTATTAATACTGTACTTCATAGTAAAGATGTGAACGAAATTAATAAGATGTAATGTAAGTATGATTTACGAATACAGATCCAATTAAACTTTCTAATAATGAGTTTAATTTAAGAACGAATTGATGTAAATGAACACAACTTTCCGCTTTCACATATCAAAATAGTGTTTGATTACATATTTGCATAATTCTATGCTCATAGTGGGGACTGAAGCCTCGTGCTCTTCATATTACCATTAACATTGTGTTCACAATACTCGAGTGGGCTATTGTTCCGGAATAAATAAACAAACTTTGCTTTAATACTGCTGTATACTGTACTCCGAGGAAATTAAGTTGGTTTTACGATGGATCAATTACATTTCTGATGTGGTTTAAACGCGCGCAGAAACGCCGAGCAAGTCGATTTGATTAAGCATTTCATTTACATTTTCAAATTCACCATTGTTTTTTTCGTTTATCTGCAAGTTCTAAATTGGAACAATAATTATGTATGAGTAGACAATGATCCTAAAAAACCAGTAACGTTCCGCTCTTGACATCAGCCTTCTTTTATTTCTGAGGGGATTTTAAAGCAGGAAAATTACCTGCACTGTAATAATGCATAGTAGCGAACTTATAGATACTTTAAACCATTAAACTTGAAATCTTATCATAAAATTTTGTTGAAAATTCCAAAAGATTTTGAATAAGTTATCGCAAAAGAAAAAGGTTATTTGTCGAGAACATGTAATAGTCTAGAACATGTATTATAATAAATGTTGTAAGCAAGTAATAAAGTTTTACGAGTTTTATTGGTGTTTCTGCCATAAAATGTATCTTTTTTACAGATCAAGATCAGTATAATAACACCACCCATTTTAAAATTTATCAAGCCGTTCATGCTACATGAGAGCCCAAAGGAACGGAGTAAACACACTTAAAAGACATAATCCTCCTCTAAAAAAAAAAGATATTTCTAAGCCTAAAGGTCTGATCGATCTAAAAACCCTTTACGAGTAGCTGCCCAAAATATCAAACATTCTTAATGTAACATCATATATATGTAAAATTGACAGCCCCTCTAATTCTCTTTACCGTTCATGCAAAAGGCCTGACAGACAAACATTAATGCGGCTGTAACCCTCGGGGTTTTATTGATTCATATTTAGTCGTATTTACGACTTATTTTTTGCACTTGTCACATTTATTCACTGGATATGATGGTTACGGTTGTGGTATAAAACATGTTATTCAATTATTTTCATTTTAAAATAATGAAAAGGAAGAAAAATTATTTATGATGGTTATAGAAATGTAATTACAACAATAATTCAATAACGTAATTCAATTATTTTATAAATTTTATCTTCGCAATTTGGTAATTTTGAAAATAAAATTTAGATGAAATTGTACATAATAATCATCGTCATAAATGAAACTAAGAAAGAATAATAAGATTTTTATTTTCTGAAATGAAATACTTTTACTTCTTCGTTGTAAGATATTCAAATTTTGTTTTATTACTGCTTATACTTCGAAACTTCTAAGGAAACTCCCCAAGTCTCCTTTTTTTTTGTAAAGGTCAAATACGATACTCCCTTGTATCTGAAGCGCGGTAATGCTTCTGTGTTAAAAAGTACGAAGCATATAGCAGTCATCGTCCACCTCGACCATATTAAAGGGAAGTGGACGACCTGTCACTGTCACACTTCCGCCGCAAGCACCAAGTGGCCACAAGCATGATATAACCCAGTCTATTACACACTTAGTTTATCAATTAAGAATTATGTGGATTCATAAATTAACAGCTACTTTCCATTCTATATATTCCAAATGTACCATCTTAAATTTGTACTGTGACATGTAGTAAACGATTTGAATTTCAATTTGAATTCTTTATATTTTTTATTTGGATTTGCTACATATACGTAATATTAATTATAAGCAAATCCAAACAAAGCGGAAAATGTAGACGTAATATATATATATATATATATATATATATATATATATATATATATATATATAATATGTATATATATGTATATGTATGTATGTATATATACCATGACTATATATATATAGCCATGGTAGCTCAGATGGTTAATCCTCGCTGTAAATATAATAGAACGCGAGTAACCCGGGTTCGATCCCCGCCGGCACCAATGAAATCCTTCTCAATCCAGGGAAGATACATTTCAATTTCTTAGTACCAATTTGTAAATAGATATTATTCCAATCCCTTTTTAATTGACTACGTAATTCATTTTTTCGGATAGAAGAAAGACTGATCAACGAGCACACATTACATCTAATGGTAAGTGGCTGCTGTATCCTAAGGACATCGCTTATTTTATTTATTTATTTTCAGAGTTGTATGTAGAATATAAAACAGTTTTAAAACAAGCGCTGGACACCTTTGAAAAACCAATAAATTTGTTTTAAATGTGTTGGATTCAAATAGTTCACAGACTCAGAGTACAAACATTCAATTACATCGAATTGTAATACCTACCTTTACAGGGCAGTATTCAGAATGGACCACGTTCCGAGATTTAATTGTATCGTTAGTGCAGTCGACATCAAAGACACGGTAATTTTATCTATACAGTATTCCAACTTCATACAAACGGACGAAGCGAGAGCTATGCCTACGCGCCTCGATCTCGGCATGCGCTCGGCATGCAGACAGTCGAGACTCGAGACTGTGCCGCAGTGACGATTTTGTCGAATATATAAAAAAAACGGAGGAAATATTCCGAACTTCATTTAAAACCAAACATATAAATTGTAAAGTAGCTGCAGGTATCTATAACCAAGTAAAATATATTCCTTTTCTCCACGTTGTCCATGTTTCCCAAAATAATTTTTAATTAAGATTTATATTAGAATGTGAATTTTTTATATTTAAAAATTTAATAATAAAGAATTTCATACGTCTCAGCCGAGGCGCAAATATTTTTCGGTCGCAAATTTATAAGACCGATATGTTATTCAAACATAAACATGGTTTTTTAATTAAATCTACCAATCAAAAAACAACACGCATTTTTATTGAACACTTCCTGACTACAATTCACAAAGTACCTATTTTATTTGTTTATATAAAAAAGTGTATCACAAAACTAAATGGAAACACAAAGTAGGCAAATGTAATGATGGAGGCAGGCAGCCCTATCGCATGTTTACGTCCGCGCGGCTGTAGGTATTTATTTCAAAGATTCGGCCGAGTTACAATACTGTATAGGTAAAATTACCGTGTCAAAGAATTAAAATATTGCAGCGGTATCTCTGAGGACTGAGATATTATTTCTGAAGTCGATCCTACCTGTAATACTGCTGCAGTGTGGCTCTTCCACGTAAAAAATTAAAATGTAGTAATAATATACCTATTTTTTGAATTTAAGATATAATAGCCCAAAGATTATTTATGGTTTTCATAATGATTTCTTAAATTTACGCGAACACTACACATTGAATAAAACTAAATTTACGGATTCTATCGCGTTTATTTAACTGATTTTACTTATTTTTAATTCCCGACGTTTCGGGTGCTTTACAGCAACCATGGTCACGGGGGGACTGAGATGTTTGACGTCCCAATGTCGTTGTTAGCCCGGCTACCTTCAGTTTTTGAATATTAATTTTTGGTCCGATTTACGCAAAACGAACTTACAGTATCTTGAAGTCTTGCAGTGGTATGCTTGGGTTTGGGTTTAATTTTGTTAATTATAGGATCCCAAGCAGATGGCAGCACCCAACCATCTTCTCTATTGCAATTAGGATGTTTTTTAATTTCAATAGCCTCGCGTATCATCCTTGGTAGGAATCGGTGTTCTTTTGCAAGGATTTGTGGTTTATCAAATCTGATGTAATGGTGGGGACGATCTTGAACATGTTCACAGACTGCAGACTTCCCGGAGCGTCGGTGCTTCACGTCAGCTATATGTTCTTTCACGCGGGTTTTTATGGATCTTTTTGTTTGACCTATGTAAGAGAGACCACATTCACAATCTAACTTGTACACTCCTGCATCTTGTAGAGGTATATTACACTTGACGGATGGTAAAAACTGACTAATCTTATTCGGCGGCTTGAAGTATGTTTTAATGGAGCTCGCTTCAAGATGTAGCCAACCTTGTCTGTGACTCCTCTGACATATGGTAGTACAGCAGGCACACGCTCGACTGTGACCGGCTTCACTCGGTCACTGTGACGTAGGCGCGGGATCCGAAGCTTGTTGTCTTGCAACACTTGCTTGACATGCTGTAGCTCGGCGGCCAGATGTTTTCTGTCACAGATCCCTCGTGCTCTCTGAAACAAAGATTTACCCACGGTAGCTAACTGTGAAGGATGATGGTGAGATTCACCATTTAAATATCGGTTGGTATGGGTCTATAGAAATGTAAGAAAGTGTTGCTACTGCAGCTGACGTGATGCACCGACGCTCCGGGAAGTCCGTGAATATGTTCAAGATCGTCCCCACCATTACATCAGATTTGATAAACCACAAATCCTTGCAAAAGAACACCGATTCCTACCAAGGATGATACGCGAGGCTATTGAAATTAAAAAACATCCTAATTGCAATAGAGAAGATGGTTGGGTGCTGCCATCTCCTTGGGATCCTATAATTAACAAAATTAAACCCAAACCCAAGCATACCACTGCAAGACTTCAAGATACTGTAAGTTCGTTTTGCGTAAATCGGACCAAAAATTAATATTCAAAAACTGAAGGTAGCCGGGCTAACAATGACATTGGGACGTCAAACATCTCAGTCCCCCCCGTGACCATGGTTGCTGTAAAGCACCCGAAACATCGGGAATTAAAAATAAGTAAAATCAGTTAAATAAACGCGATAGAATCCGCAAATTTAGTTTTATTCAATATGGTTTTCATGCTTAATTCGGGTGTTATTGCAAATTGACATATACTTCAAAAGTGGTGTATACTTCTCATCATTATCATCCATCTCTACAGTCTCTCAAATCCCACGGCTTAGCATAGGCCTTCCCCATAGATTTATTTATCGAGGGGGGGGGGGGTAATTCCTCTTCTATTTGTCAGAGTAGCAACGCTTGGCGGGGTGGAGTGGTAATCATAGTTTTTTTTTTCTATTTTGAGTTATCATCTGCAAGATGCTGCTGATCATCGCGTATTTTAGTTTCCCCCTTCACCTTTTTAACACCCACGATGTTTACATAAATATCATCATCACCATCATTACAGCCCTTCATAAGTCCACTGCTGAACGTAGGCCTCGCTTCAAGGCATGCTATAAAGCGCGGTCCTGAGCCACTTGTATCCATTGACTTCCTGCATGTCTTACCAGGTCGCTACTCCATCTAGTGTGGGGTTGCCCTACACTAGGCCTACCGGTACGAGGCTGCCATTCGAGAACCTTTTTCCCCATCGGCTGTCGGTTCTTCGAGCTATATGGCCGGCCCATTGCCACTTCAGCTTACTAATCCGTTGGGCTATGCTCGGGGTTTCTCTGCGTGATAAGCTAAGAAATGAGGATATCCGTAGTAGAACCATAATATACAAATAAATATTTCTTAAATTAAATTATTCCAGATTTTATTTGAAAGTATAAAATATCGGTGTCAGTGAAGTCAATTATCAAAGTATAAATATCACATAACACGTTTTAATAATTCACGAAAAAGACTGCTTTTTGCCGTTCAGCTTCACAACAATATCCTCATCCCTTTTTACTCCAAAGGAATCAACCTATAAAGCTTTCTCTTTTAGTGGAACGAATGGAATTGCCTAACTTGGACTGTTATCTCCTTTTCATGTATTTGTATTGCTCTAGGATTGAATTATGCTCTATTTTTTAAAGTTTGCATATTGTGTTCTGAATATTGTATTTATAATATATACGTGTCAAATATCATAAGCCCTTTTCAACTATGTACTAGCATTACGATAATGTATGAATGTATTATTTTATTTAATTACCGAAAATATACAATCTATCAAGATTATTACAGAATTAATTAATGTAAACAATTATTAATTGGACGTTTCGAAGACGAAAGTACTCCAAAAGTTACTTCAATATTTTTCTCCATAAGTGGAGCATACTTCAAGCTGGTAAGCTGCGCAGCCTCACTTCGATTCTTGAATCTCCCCTCGTAGCTCGTAGCAACGTGAGGTTGTCGTACGGGAGCCCGGCTACGGGTCGGACGTCTACGTTGTAGCCTTCTTTGCGAGACCTTGACACGAATGTCAGACCCCGCCTGTAGCATCAAATACGAATTCATCAAAGTATTATAGTTTTATTGAAAGAACTGTGGGAAAAAATAGACTGTTATGGTACAATTTTCCTAGATATTATTAAATTCGTTATAGTTTAGTGAAAGTGCAGACTTTGTATTTCAAGTTGCACGTGGAGTTTCCAGGTAAGTTTATTATTAAATAAAAGTTATTACAATAAGTTTTTCATAATAGTTAATAATTTTAGGTAAAGTAATTGTATAGATAGCGTCTATGTTAGGTAATCATAGTAAATATAAAGTAGAAGAAAATTATATTCCCGCGTAATATTTCATCCAATATTTTGAATACAAGTAATATTATTATATTACTTACTTACATATTACGTCACATTTAAATAAAAATTTAATATTTTTAGAAGCTATTGGAGAGTAAAACTAATAAATTATATAATAGTTGTTACGTCTTTAAGAGTAATGTATTTGGCAAACAGTTATATTGATCTTGCATACTGTTATTATAGATGTAAACAAATAAAGCAGCTAATGGCCGCTAAATGACCATTTCATCGCACATTAACGATGTCACTGATAATTAACTGGGATTAAGATCAGTGGCTGTTCCACGATAATACAATTGATGTTTATAGATATTGGTTACGATGAATCGCAGTTATAATTTAAACGGGATTTAGTTGCAGATTTATGTTCGTAATAAAATTTATCTGGCAAATAAAACTTTGATTAAGATTTGAACAATATATTTTATGCTATTTAAAACAAATACATTGCTTTTAATTTATTTATTTGTTTATATACAACAGTTGGTACAATAATACATAATATATTAAATTTCTTATACTCGGAATTAGTGTAATTGCACGCTTGCACACGGTAACCCAATTATACTGAAAAAGTGCAATTATTTATACAAGCTTTCACTACCACCATTTCCGCAGATATTCTTTTTTATAGAATATGTTGAAATACGAGCACATAGTGCACCTGACGGTAAGTGGGTGCTGTGGCCCATACACATCTACATTTATTCTCAATTAAGAATCGTTATACAAGTGCGTTGTCACCCTTGAGGAGTAACAAGTCTACGAAATCGATTTTAAATGCAGATGCATTCGAAAGTCAATAAAATAAATATCTTTTCGGCAAATTATAACTGCTATATATTTTTATATGCTAATTAAATACATAATTATGTCATTAGCATAAACATTCCTCCTGTCTAATCTATTTTGTTTATATTTATTTGATTTATTTGTGTTTAGCTACGAATTGTTACATTATCTTTGCAAACAAATTCCGGAATCACAGTTGTGGCAAAATTTATAAATACATGTTATAAAAATGCACTTTTTTATATCTCATGTGTTAGAAAATATATGCAAATAGTTTCGTAAGAAAATATTAATTATTAATATTTAAGATCAAATACTTAATCATTAGGTAAGGTGATAAGATATGGCGATATATTAAAAATGATACATTAACTTAACGAATACATTGTCTTATTACTAGCCTGTAGCACAATACGCACAATCCGGCTAGTTGTATACAATTTGTGTTTAAAAATAATACAATTTACAAATTGTCTCGTTTAACTACTAGTATTGATAGGCGGTGATGAATGATTGTAGAAATGAATGTATATCTCATTGAAAATTGTTAGGTAATAGAAAGTTAGATAAGGAACAGATCCATAGATTTAGTTTATTTGCTAAATGTTATATAACACCTAAGCTCCGGTCATTTCTTTGAACGGATGCGAAATTCAACGACAGAGAAACGGGCCTATTACAATGATAAGATTCGACATCGGAATTTCGTGTTGTAAGAAAAGTTTCTCTACAATGATTCACCATGTTTTGTTTATTGTACGATGAGCTTTTTACTTACAAAGTTCGTATTTTATAGGCATCAAGACTTGTTATAATATATAATTTTAATCAATAATTACGCAAAATCACATATAGTTAATTTTATAAGTTAATGACAAGACAAATGACTTTAAATTGATTTTTGATTCGGCTTAAGCATTATTTTTATGATAATGACGTTGAAGTAGAGTTGCAGACTGTATACGTCCAAATTCTGGGCAAAGACCTCACATATCGGAGAAGGATAAGGAGCAATTAGTCCGCCGCTCTACTCCGATACGTATTGACGGACATCACAAGTCTGAAATATTTTATTTCTCAGACATTCAGTTTTCCTAACTATGAAATTTACATTCATCAATTTCATTAAGGCCAACGGGGATTGAAACCGGCTCGCTCGCCTAGTGTGAAAATTACGATGAGCTCTTAACTCTTGCTCTAGCACGATTCATATTCGTTTTATCTTTATATATATAATTCTTCTGAAGGGTAGTGTCCTGTCCTTGTGTATTTAACTGAGCTCCTCCTAAACGGCTTGATCAATTTTTATGAAATTTTGTTTGTGTGTGTGATTAAGTTGATTCGAGAATGGATTTTTTTATAGGATAGGGTGACAAACGAGTACACAGTTCACCTGATGGTAAGTGGTTCCTGTGGCAAATAGATATCTACATCTATCCTCGGCTACGAATCAGAATGCAGATGCGTTGTCACCCGTGAGGACTAAGATAGAATGCCTCGTTTCCAGTAAAAAGGGTCTCCGGTTCTCTACACTCACCATACGAAACACAGCAGCATTAAGATACTATTTTACGCTGGTATTCTGAGACAGCGTGGTCCTGCCCCGGTCGAGCTACAACTATACTACTAATATAACTTCAGCATGGCTACACTTTTAAACTCGGTAGATGGCGCTGCTTTTAAGGTGCGAAGACTGGGTGGATTGCTAGTAATCATATAATAGTAACAAATAAGCTAATAGTCCACCTGATGGTATGTGGACTACACCAGTATGTGGGCACCTGCAACCAACAACAGACAAATAATTTAGTAAGTATACACAGGCTTTTTTATTCTTCGAATCAGAATTTCAAATTGGGTAGACTGTTGCTTGGTGTCAGAGTTAGGTAATAGGGTCGTACAGATCCACACGAAAAGAATATAAAAGAAAGTTCCCTTAAAAGTCAATAAAGTGAATTGAAATATCCTATTTTGTAGATAACATACGTAATCAAAGCGCGATACGCAGAGACGGGATAAACAAAGACGTCTATAGAAAATGGTCATACTCCGAAAAGGAAATTGTTTTTGTAGCATTGCTACAGTCATTTCTTATTTTATATGAGTTGTCGGGCTCAGTGGCGCATAAAGAGCTCCAATAAAGAGAAAAATAATATCCACAACGTATCGTTACCTTATTTTCAGTGATACCTAGGAATGAAATGCGATACGTGGAGGAATAACATGAAATCATTATATAGAATAACATTGCGTACATTTTATTATTTCCTTTCAAATTAAATTTTCTCCTCATAATATTTTCATAATAGTTTTATATAATAATATTTGCATAAAGGGGCTGGCAGCAACTGAATGCGTGAAACCGAAGATCGAACGACCGAAGTCGCGCCTTGGGGGGTGTTTTTGTGCAGCCATAGATTGCCGCAGGTTAATGATGATGATGAATATTTTATTAACCCTAGCTAGTTTAGCAGACATTTTTTTGATCTTTTCAGCCGAGGGTGAGGTTCATACCGAACTTACGTCGGACTTTTTACATTGTTAGTGATGAAACATCGTCTCGAAAAAACAAACAAATATATTGTGTGAATATGACGTACATCTGTCAAGTTGTTCAGAAGTTACACGATCACTAATCAAAGAATATTTACACAAAGATAAAAGCAGTTAAAAACAAAGTTAAAAGTTTAGTTCTCCGTTACAATCCATTTAACTATATACAACATGCATGTCAAACCGTCCAAACTTCAAACTTTTCATTCAACAACTTTCGTCGATATAAATGCAGAAACTTTACGCCGTCGAAAATTTTTGAACCAGTACCGAACAGTCTCGTTTTACAAATGATTTTTCATACACTCTTGCACTGCAGAATGGGCCTCATTGAAAACGATACGTTTATGAAATATAGAAGCAAGGCAAAAGCACGTATCTGACTTAACTACTAGATTCTTTTTAACTGAGACTCTGTTAAAAAAAAACATATTATTTGTTTATGCTGATGATTGTATTGTGACTGGCCCAGTTTATCCAACATTTTATCTCAGTCTACATTTTTTTCATCGTGGAATCCAAACTTAGGGTATACCTACTTAACATTATCAATGCTATCACGTTACATTTAAAGTTATCTTGACATTTCTTTTCTAATTCAATCCACAAAAATATTTTTCGTAATTTTCTTTTCTTGAATTAACTCAACAAACCAAGAGCGCTTTCGAGACGTACCCTAATCTAACCTTTCAGCCCGAGACATAAAATATTCAAAAGCGATCATGAAAGCGAACCCATACTCGTGTAAATTCTGTCTGTGGTGTAAGGTTTTATTAATACATTTACGAAGTCAATCTTTCTGGACCTTTACAAAAACAATATAAGCTTAAAGCTTTGCTAAAGCGTAAATTGATTCAGGCTGTTAGAGTTAGGCATCAATTACTAATATAGAAGATAAAGACGGTGGCAAAGTTAGCATTTTAATCAGTTTTGTGAGAATTTTTAGCTCCAATTGCATAACTATTAAAGTACCGTCTATATCACGCAACGCAGTGTAATGCTGTTTACCTTGTAGCCTTAATGGTACTTCACGTTCATGAACCAAATTGATCTGCAATACAGTTAAAGCAACAACGGAATATCTGTATCACTCTGCAAGGTGTTGCACAATATCGTTGCAGAAAAAGCATTGTTGGTAATAATGCTATGCTACAATTTTCAGTAAGATCTCCAGAACTACGCAATTTTTGAAGCCCGCTTACTACTCTTTTGCCTTAATGAAAGAGAAGAAGATATATCGTCAGTCCACATAAATAAATAGGTAAATTATTGAATGGTGTAATTATTCATTTAATCTAAATGGCGAAATGTAATTCATTTTGAATTACATTTCGCCATTTAGATTTGAGCAAGTACCCGTACCGTAGAGCAAGTGGTAAATCTGAAGATAAAATTACAATAAACGATATCATTGATGTAACTGGCAATGGTAATTAGATTTTATTTCAATCTGAAAAAATCCTCTGATTAAAATTCAACGGAAAAATATTCCCCATTTAGTTGATAACAACCCTATAAAATATTTTTTCTCGATCGTCATCTATATTTCATGATTCATCTTTAAATATACATAAAGTACACGCGGCGTGGAAAAAATATAACAAAGATTCCAGATGCTTACAAAATGCCCCTCAAAGAGAACAATGGCACTTAATTAATTTTCTTTTAAAGCAGCATAAAAGAGGGTAGGAAAGAAAAAGCCTACACTAAATACAAACAGCAGTAGAAAAGCGGATTTTAACTGCTAAATTATTTTCTTCATGTACAAAGGAAAATAACCTTTGTCTCTTAACAAGTAAGCGAAATCAGAGCAAAATTTTGGTGTTTGGGTGTACGTTGGCGGGTAACCGAAAAAGCTTAGGCTTCTACATGGCGGATGAATGTCAAAAATTGCTGCGTGGGTGTTTAACATACCAATTAAGCCATAATTGAAGGTTTCTGTGAAAATTTTCAATCAATTTCGTCTTCGGTAAAGTATCAAAATTTGAGTTTATAACGATATTATTTATTATTATTTTTTATATAAGAGCGGGCAAACGAGCATGATGCTGATGGTAAGTGACAGCTGCCGCCCATGAACAACTACAACATCAGGGGAATCGTAGATGCGTTGATTTATACTTTATTGTAAAACACTTTAATAAAAGGCTTAATGCCTTTTGGCATTCCCTATCAGTCTATCCGGGACCCGTGGTAGCTCAGTGGTTAACGCTCGCTGTAAATATAACAGAACGCGAGTAACCCGGGTTCGATCCCCGCCGGCACCAATGAAATTGTTAATTGCAATTTTAAGTGCTGATTTACCACGTGCTCGGCGGTGAAGGAAAACATCGTGAGGAAACCTGCATGTCTGAAGAATAAGAAAAAAAAATATTTCGAAAACAAGTGAAGTTCGTCAACACGCATTTGGGCAGCGCGGCGGACACTTCCTTGTCCTAAACTCTCTCAGAAATGAGGGGAGGCCTGAGCCCAGCAGTGGGACGTATGTAGGCTGTAACTTTACTTTACTTTACTATCCGGGACGTGTGGAAATGATTATTATGTTAATCTCACCTCTGATTTTAATTGTTTTGAATACCTTTGGGTCACTGACAATTGTTTACCTTTGTAAGAAAAACATCAAACTTCTAAATCTTGAACATTTTTCTTAGTATCATCGTAACAATTAATGTCAAAAGATACGCTTTAAAGGCTATAAAGTTTCTTTTAAAGAGTATTTTTGAACGTATTTTTTTTGTTCAATTTCTCTAGACAAAAATTATTGAAAAATAATTTTCTAGTAACTTTCTATTATTTAGTTTCTTATATAATCAAGAGATGAATCAATTTATAGTACAGCTGAGAATTTAAATTTACCAATTTCGACATCGAACCCGGCTTGTCGGCTTGATATTTAAATCAAAGGCTTAGCTCTTGAGCTACCAAAGCCATTAATTTAATTAGACTAGTAAGTCTATATAGTAATTTAGAAAGCTTTCCATGAGCTGCACCTGTAAGCCTATGTAAGCGAAGGTAGACGGTCGACGACAAGAAATCTACATTTTGACTTTGTACACGTTTTTTTTATATTCAAGTTATGAGTTATACAATTTTTTTTATTTCAACACAGTAACACGTTATGAACTCGATTAGATTTAAAGTTTAGCACAAGGTTGTAAAGTTGGTATGACATAATAATTTGTGGTATAAAAAGGATGAAAAAAAATAAGCTTGAAACAAATTTTCCATGTAAAATTTTAACTGTTAACTTTAATGTTGCCATCAGTCTTTTCTTTTCTATTTTATATTAAAGCAACGCTAAATATGGCGATAATTTTCCCGGCCTAATTCGACCTTAGCAATAAATTAGGAAACATTTCGAAAACTATCAATTGTTTTTTTTATAGAATAAAGGTGATAAATGGGCTCACAGTTCACCTGATGTTAAGTGGTTGCTTTGACCCAAAGATCCTACATCTATCCCCGATTACGAATCAAAATGCAGATATTTTGTCATCCGTGGGGACTAAGATGGAATGCCCCGTTTCCAATAAAAAGGGCCTCCGGTTCTCTACACTTACCATACGAAATAAAGTAGCGTTAAGCTGCTATTTTAGGCTGGTAACAGAGCATGCTCCTTTCCCGGGCGAGCCGACCCATTCGTGCTACAACTATACCAGTAATATAAGTGTACCGGTAATAATTGTTGTTTTTTATAAATGTATCACTGTCGCTTCTTCTCCTTATTGATCATCCCGTAAAAGGCCACTGCTCAATATGAGTCTCTCACATAGTAGAGAGCATTTTTGCAGCAGCAATGTTGCGTTTGGCGCGCGGATTAACGACACTAGTACTAGATGTTTCGCTCCTTTGACTCTGCTTCCCGTTAGTGGTTTGGGTTGTTTACGTCCGGCCTAAGCGATATGGGTTTATTAGGACCTCACCTCTAGCCATTCATCACCCTTTTCTTGACAGAATGTAGTGATGGATTTTCTAAGAAAGGCAATATAAATATTAATGCGGCACACCGCCTGCAACTTTACAAGGTGCAGCTTCGGCTGCACATGGAATACTGTTCCCATCTTTGGGCTGGGGCTTCCCAGTACCAGCTCCGTACATTTGACTGCATCCAGTGCAGAGCAGCTCGAATCGTCGACGACCGAGTGTTTTCCGATCGGCTTGATTCACTGGCCCTGCGAAGAGATGTTGCATCTCTTTGCGTATTTTATCACATCTATCATGGGGAGTGCTATGAGGAATTGTTCGGATCAATCCCAGCCGCCAAATTTCATGAACGCACTACGCGGCAAACCTCCCGATAGCATCCACACCATCTGGATGCTTGGCGGTCCACCACTGTACGTATCACTAGGAGTTTTCTTCCGCGTGGAATAATTTACCACCGGTGGTTTTTTCGGACCGATACGACCTGCGGACCTTCCAGAAAAGAGCTTACACCTTTCTAAAGGGCCAGCAACGCACTTGTAATTCCCCTGGCGTTGCGGTTGTTCATGGGCTACGGTAGTCACTTAACATCAGGTGAACCGTATGTTTGTTTGCCCCCTATTCTATAAAAAAAAGTTTTTATAAGCATAATATATAATATCTTATTTAAGGTTACAAAATATTATCACAATGAAATAACAAATAATTGTGGAGTAATTCCCATCAGCGAACAACTCCCACCAGAGTTACACAGCAGCACTCTAATATAGCGCAAATCATCTATCCTTACCGATTATAAGCATAGCCAGCGATATGTACTAAGGTTGCAAGTCGCCTAGGATGTAGTACTAGAGATACGGGGTACAATCACAAAACTATGTAACCTAATAAGATACGTCTGATTATAATATGAATATTAATAATCATGTTTTCGAAACGGTAACGGTTTAGGAATGGAACGTTTTTATTGGTAGACCTTCATCGTGCGCCGATGGCTGATCTTCGTTGCCATTAACGAAACTTAGTCTCTACAACATTTTATTATTATTACTGTGCTTACCTACTAGGCAAACATATCCTCAATAATTGGTAAAATAAAATAGTTATATTGCTTGTGTATGTTGCAAGACAGAAGACATAATCAAATTCCTCCTTTTTGATACGTTATTTTAGTCTATTTATTTGATGATGCAGAGAAAAATTGCTCCTTTCTTGTATGTCTAATGGTAATCGTTATGTCCCTGGCAAAAATTGAGAGCACGTTCCGTTTGAAAAAATGGAAAGCGTTTGTAAATAATGTTCGTCGATCCAAAATTGCCCGCCATTGAAATGATTGTCTATCGATCCATTCTAGATTATTTACGATTAAGGATTGATGTGGCACTTTAAGCAGTAACTGGATTTTTCAAAGTATGTTGAAATTTTTGTCAAAAGTATTTTAGGAAAATATTCTTTAATTTTTCAGTCATTATAGTCTCAATTATAGTTCAAAATTTGTTTCTGTTAGCAGGTACAGGAATGAATGGTGAATATTATGCACCTAATGACAAGCCAGTATTAAAAATAGCTTTAATATAATAGATTTGTTAATAATGCGTAAGAAGTGACAAAGGTAAATGAAACTGAAAAGGATGTTAGTGCCCCTACAATAAAATCTTCCCGATAACAACTCGAAGTAATTAAAAAATGCGGTCGGCAACTCGTCTGCTAAGCGTGGTAACTATGTCAAATATCCCCCTTATAAAACAATCTATGCAGGAGCACTATGTTCAGGTAGTTGAGCTTTGTAGTCTGTTTGAATGCACGAATAATGTTAACAATCGCTGATATTGTCCTACTGTAGTATTATATGATTGAACTTTTCACTTATTCCAACGATTATACACTCGAGATTTTGTTAATTTATTTTGCTAGAGCAAGGCAGTAGGCGGCTTAAGAGCATCCACTGCTCAATATCGCCCCGTGTGTGTCGTAATAGATAGTATATAATTGTCAACAGAGCCATGCTGAAACTGAAACTGGGTAGCAGCATCTTCCTGATTACAGCTCAAAATTATAATAAAGTTGTGGTTGCCAACCCATTTGCTAAGCGCGGAAATCAAAATATACAGTGCAAATTTAAAAATAATAATAATAATTCCACCATCTCTTGGTTTCATTTGTTTTTATTAGGTACTTTTACGCTCAACCAACGTAATACACTGTTTATTTTTTTTCATTTTGTGTCAAATTGACTTCAACATCTTTTATTGAATCCTTAAATAGCTATGATCTATCGTCTCCACAAAACAAATATATTGTGCAAATATGACTTGAATCGTTCAAGTCGTGCAGATGTAACACGATCACTAACAGGCGCATCAATGGAGATAAATTAAAAACTATAAAACTGCCTTTTCATTTCATATACTGCTGGGTCATTATATTAAAGTAATAAGATATTTCATAGAAACAAAGTAACTGACATAGACAGTATTGCGAACGGCAAATAAACTAGACAAAAACGTATGCCTATTTTGAGATGCACGGTGACTTGTGAAGTTCGTTCAGATTATCTGAAACAAGCATTTAATCAGATTAATTACAAATTGTAATAAAGGAAATCGTTCAAAATTTTATTCGTATTTTCACCGCCGTAATTTATTAAAAATGTTTAATTTATACATTCATGCAATAAAACGATCATTCCCAATTCCTGTGAATTTTTAATTTTTAATCTTCCTTTTCTCTTCAATATTTTAAAATCCATTATCTTAAGGGGAAATTTAAATAATACCCGTAATGGAAATCATTATGTAATACCCGTAAAACAAACTTCTCTCCCACTTTACAGTCTAATCTCGAAACTTCACACTTGATGTAAATTTCACAGTACATGAGCAACTCGATTGAGGTTCGATGCACGTTAGCAACAATAAAATTGTTATTTACAATTTGGACGCTGATTTAACACGAGCTAGGCGGTAAGGAAAAACATTTTCAAAGAAATTAAAAAAAAATATTTTGAAGACATTTGAATCCCGTCAACATGCAGTTTTTTTTAAAGTATGAGATGACAAACGAGCACACAGTCCACCTGATGATAAGTGGATACGGTGGCCCATAGAAATCTATCTATATTTATCCTCAATTCTGAATCAAGAGGCAGATGCGTTCACCCCTGAGGACTAAGATGGAATGCCTCGTTTCCAGTAAAAGGGTCTCCGGATCTCTACACTCACCATACGAAACACAGCAATATTAAGCTGCTATTTCACGCTGTATTCTGAAGGAGCGTCGTCCTTCCCCGGTCGAGCCGACCCACTCGTGCTACGACCATAATAAAGCTACAGCGTAGCTCTACTGCGTAAAAAAATTAATGACATCTGATACTGCAATCGCCAATCCGAGAGATGCCGGTGAACTATTTTCTCAAACTACTCGAGAAAACATTCTAGTGAAGGTGTCTCAATGAGAATAGACGTACCCTAATCTAACCTTTCAGCCCGAGACATAAAATATTCAAAAGCGATCATGAAAGCAAACCCATACTCGTGTAAATTCTGTCTGTGGTGTAAGGTTTTATTAATACATTTACGAAGTCAATCTTTCTGGACCTTTACAAAAACAATATAAGCTTAAAGCTTTGCTAAAGCGTAAATTGATTCAGGCTGTTAGAGTTAGGCATCAATTACTAATATAGGAGATAAAGACGGTGGCAAAGTTAGCATTTTAATCAGTTTTGTGAGAATTTCTAGCTCCAATTGCATAACTATTAAAGTACCGTCTATATCACGCAACGCAGTGTAATGCTGTTTACCTTGTAGCCTTAATGGTACTTCACGTTCATGAACCAAATTGATCTGCAATACAGTTAAAGCAACAACGGAATATCTGTATCACTCAGCAAGGTGTTGCACAATATCGTTGCAGCAAAAGCATTGTCGGTAATAATGCTATGCTACAGTTTTCAGTAAGATCTCCAGAACTATGCAATTTTTGAAGTCCGCTTACTACTCTTTTGCCTTAATGAAAGAGAAGAAGTTATATCGTCAGTCCACATAAATAAATAGGTAAGTTATTGAATGGTGTAATTATTAATTTTATCTAAATGGCGAAATGTAATTCATTTTGAATTACATTTCGCCATTTAGATATTTTCCTTAACCGTAGAGCAAGTGGTAAATCTGAAGATAAAATTACAATAAACGATATCATTGATGTAACTGACAGTGGTAATTAGATTTTATTTCAATCTGAAAAAATCCTCTGAATAAAATTCAACGGAAAAAATATTCCCCATTTAGTTGATAACAACCCTATAAAATATTTTTTCTCGATCGTCATCTATATTTCATGATTCATCTTTAAATATAAATAAAGTACACGCGGCGTGGAAAAAATATAACAAAGATTCCAGATGCTTACAAAATGCCCCTCAAAGAGAACAATGGCACTTAATTAATTTTCTTTTAAAGCAGCATAAAAGAGGGTAGGAAAGAAAATGCCTACACTAAATACAAACAGCAGTAGAAAAGCGGATTTTAACTGCTAAATTATTTTCTTCATGTACAAAGGAAAATAACCTTTGTCTCTTAACAAGTAAGCGAAATCAGAGCAAAATTTTGGTGTTTGGGTGTACGTTGGCGGGTAACCGAAAAAGCTTAGGCTTCTACATGGCGGATGAATGTCAAAAATTGCTGCGTGGGTGTTTAACATACCAATTAAGCCATAATTGAAGGTTTCTGTGAAAATTTTCAATCAATTTCGTCTTCGGTAAAGTATCAAAATTTGAGTTTATAACGATATTATTTATTATTATTTTTTATATAAGATAGGCGACGAGCATGCTGCTGATGGTAAGTGACAGCCGCCGGCCATGTACAACTACAACATCAGGGGAATCGTAGATGCGTTGATTTATACTTTATTGTAAAACACTTTAATAAAAGGCTTAATGCCTTTTGGCATTCCCTATCAGTCTATCCGGGACCCGTGGTAGCTCAGTGGTTAACGCTCGCTGTAAATATAACAGAACGCGAGTAACCCGGGTTCGATCCCCGCCGGCACCAATGAAATTGTTAATTGCAATTTTAAGTGCTGATTTACCACGTGCTCGGCGGTGAAGGAAAACATCGTGAGGAAACCTGCATGTCTGAAGAATAAGAAAAAAAAATATTTCGAAAACATGTGAAGTTCGTCAACACGCATTTGGGCAGCGCGGCGGACACTTCCTTGCCCTAAACTCTCTCAGAAATGAGGGGAGGCCTGAGCCCAGCAGTGGGACGTATGTAGGCTGTAACTTTACTTTACTTTACTATCCGGGACGTGTGGAAATGATTATTATGTTAATCTCACCTCTGATTTTAATTGTTTTGAATACCTTTGGGTCACTGACAATTGTTTACCTTTGTAAGAAAAACATCAAACTTCTAAATCTTGAACATTTTTCTTAGTATCATCGTAACAATTAATGTCAAAAGATACGCTTTAAAGGCTATAAAGTTTCTTTTAAAGAGTATTTTTGAACGTATTTTTTTTGTTCAATTTCTCTAGACAAAAATTATTGAAAATAATTTTCTAGTAACTTTCTATTATTTAATTTCTTATATAATCAAGAGATGAATCAATTTATAGTACAGCTGAGAATTTAAATTTACCAATTTCGACATCGAACCCGGCTTGTCGGCTTGATATTTAAATCAAAGGCTAGCTCTTGAGCTACCAAAGCCATTAATTTAATTAGACTAGTAAGTCTATATAGTAATTTAAAAAGCTTTCCATGAGCTGCACCTGTGTAAGCCTATGTAAGCGAAGGTAGACGGTCGACGACAAGAAATCTACATTTTGACTTTGTACACGTTTTTTATATTCAAGTTATGAGTTATACATTTTTTTTTATTTTAACACAGTAACACGTTATGAACTCGATTAGATTTAAAGTTTAGCACAAGGTTGTAAAGTTGGTATGACATAATAATTTGTGGTACAAAAGGATGAAGAAAAATAGGCTTGAAACAAATTTTCCATGTAAAATTTTAACTGTTAAATTTAATGTTGCCATCAGTCCTTTCTTTTCTATTTTATATTAAAGCAACGCTAAATATGGCGATAATTTTTCCCGGCCTAATTCGACCTTAGCAATAAATTAGGAAACATTTCGAAAACTATAAATTGTTTTTTTTTTATAGAATAAAGGTGATAAATAGGCTCACAGTTCACCTGATGTTAAGTGGTTGCTTTGACCCGAAGATCCTACATCTATCTTCGATTACGAATCAAAATGCAGATATTTTGTCATCCGTGGGGACTAAGATGGAATGCCCCGTTTCCAATAAAAAGGGCCTCCGGTTCTCTACACTTACCATACGAAATGCAGTAGCGTTAAGCTGCTATTTTAGGCTGGTATCAGAGCATGGTCCTTTCCCGGGCGAGCCGACCCATTCGTGCTACAACTATACCAGTAATATAAGTGTACCGGTAATAATTGTTGTTTTTTATAAATGTATCACTGTCGCTTCTTCTCCTTATTGATCATCCCGTAAAAGGCCACTGCTCATAATGAGTCACATTGTAGAGAGCATTTGCTTTGCCAACGTTGCGTTTGGCACGCGGATTAATGACAGTACTAGATGTTTCGCTCCTTTGACTCTGGTTCCCGTTAGTGGTGGTGGTTGTTTACGTCCGGCCTAAGCGATATGGGGTTTATTGCTATCTGTCGGAAGCCATAAGATCTTTTTGGTATATCCCATTGCCACCTCTAGCCATTCATCACCCTTTTCTTGACAGAATGTAGTGATGGATTTTCTAAGAAAGCCAATATAAATATTAATGCGGCACACCGCCTGCAACTTTACAAGGTGTCGCTTCGGCTGCACATGGAATACTGTTCCTATCTCTGGGCTGGGGCTTCCCAGTACCAGCCGTCCACTTGACTGCATCCAGTGCAGAGCAGCTCGAATCGTCGACGACCGAGTGTTTTCCGATCGGCTTGATTCACTGGCTCTGCGAAGAGATGTTGCATCTCTTTGCGTATTTTATCACATCTATCATGGGGAGTGCTATGAGGAATTGTTCGGATCAATCCCAGCCGCCGAATTTCATGAACGCACTACGCGGCAAACCTCCCGATAGCATCCACACCATCTGGATGCTTGGCGGTCCACCACTGTACGTATCACTAGGAGTTTTCTTCCGCGTGGAATAATTTACCACCGGCGATTTTTTCGGACCGATACGACCTGGGGACCTTCCAGAAAAGAGCTTACACCTTTCTAAAGGGCCAGCAACGCACTTGTAATTCCCTTCGCGTTGCGGTTGTTCATGGGCTGCGGTAGTCACTTAACATCAGGTGAACCGTATGTTCGTTTGCCCCCTATTCTATAAAAAAAAAGTTTTTATAAGCATAATATATAATATCTTATTTAAGGTTACAAAATATTATCACATTGAAATAACAAATAATTGTGGAGTAATTCCCATCAGCGAACAACTCCCACCAGAGTTACACAGCAGCACTCTAATATAGCGCAAATCATCTATCCTTACCGATTATAAGCATAGCCAGCGATATGTACTAAGGTTGCAAGTCGCCTAGGATGTAGTACTAGAGATACGGGGTACAATCACAAAACTATGTAACCTGATAAGATACGTCTGATTATAATATGAATATTAATAATCATGTATCCGAAACGGTAACGGTTTAGGAATGGAACGTTTTTATTGGTAGACCTTCATCGTGCGCCGATGGCTGATCTTCGTTGCCATTGGGCACTATTAACGAAACTTAGTCTCTACAACATTTTATTATTATTACTGTGCTTACCTACTAGGCAAACATATCCTCAATAATTGGTAAAATAAAATAGTTATATTGCTTGTGTATGTTGCAAGACAGAAGACATAATCAAATTCCTCCTTTTTGATACGTTATTTTAGTCTATTTATTTGATAATACAGAGAAAAATTGCTCCTTTCTTGTATGTCTAATGGTAATCGTTATGTCCCTGGCAAAAATGGAGAGCACGTTCCGTTTGAAAAAATGGAAAGCGTTTGTAAATAATGTTCGTCGATCCAAAATTGCCCGCCATTGAAATGATTGTCTATCGATCCATTCTAGATTATTTACGATTAAGGATTGATGTGGCACTTTAAGCAGTAACTGGATTTTTCAAAGTATGTTGAAATTTTTGTCAAAAGTATTTTAGGAAAATATTCTTTAATTTTTCAGTCATTATACTCTCAATTATAGTTCAAAATTTGTTTCTGTTAGCAGGTACAGGAATGACTGGTGAATATTATGCACCTAATGACAAGCCAGTATTAAAAATAGCTTTAATATAATAGATTTGTTAATAATGCGTAAGAAGTGACAAAGGTAAATGAAACTGAAAAGGATGTTAGTGCCCCTACAATAAAATCTTCCCGATAACAACTCGAAGTAATTAAAAAATGCGGTCGGCAACTCGTCTGCTAAGCGTGGTAACTATGTCAAATATCCCCCTTATAAAACAATCTATGCAGGAGCACTATGTTCAGGTAGTTGAGCTTTGTAGTCTGTTTGAATGCACGAATAATGTTAACAATCGCTGATATTGTCCTACTGTAGTATTATATGATTGAACTTTTCACTTATTCCAACGATTATACACTCGAGATTTTGTTAATTTATTTTGCTAGAGCAAGGCAGTAGGCGGCTTAAGAGCATCCACTGCTCGATATCGCCCCGTGTGTGTCGTAATAGATAGTATATAATTGTCAACAGAGCCATGCTGAAACTGAAAATGGGTAGCAGCATCTTCCTGATTACAGCTCAAAATTATAATAAAGTTGTGGTTGCCAACCCATTTGCTAAGCGCGGAAATCAAAATATACAGTGCAAATTTAAAAAAAAATAATAATAATTCCACCATCTCTTGGTTTCATTTGTTTTTATTAGGTACTTTTACGCTCAACCAACGTAATACACTGTTTATTTTTTTTCATTTTGTGTCAAATTGACTTCAACATCTTTTATTGAATCCTTAAATAGCTATGATCTATCGTCTCCACAAAACAAATATATTGTGCAAATATGACTTGAATCGTTCAAGCCGTGCAGATGTAACACGATCACTAACAGGCGCATCAATGGAGATAAATTAAAAACTATAAAACTGCTTTTTCATTTCGTATACTGCTGGGTAATTAAATTAAAGTAATAAGATATTTCATAGAAACAAAGTAATTGACATAGACAGTATTGCGAACGGCAAATAAAGTAGACAAAAACGTGTGCCTATTTTGAGATGCACGGTGACTTGTGAAGTTCGTTCAGATTATCTGAAACAAGCATTTAATCAGATTAATTACACATTGTAATAAAGGACATCGTTCAAAATTTTATTCGTATTTTCAGCGCCGTAATTTATTAAAAATGTTTAATTTATACATTCATGCAAATAAAACGATCATTCCCAATTGCTGTGAATTTTAATTTTTAATCTTCCTTTTCTCTTCAATATTTTAAAATCCATTATCTTAAGGGGAAATTTAAGTAATACCCGTAAAACAAACTTCTCTCCCACTTTACAGTCTAATCTCGAAACTTCACACTTGGTGTAAATTTCACAGTACATGAGCAACTCGATTGAGGTTCGATGCACGTTAGCAACAATAAAATTGTTAGTTACAATTTAGACGCTGATTTAACACGAGCTAGGCGGTGAGGAAAAACATTTTCAAAAAATTAAAAAAAAATTTTTTGAAGACATTTGAATCCCGTCAACATGCAGTTTTTTTAAAGTATGGGATGACAAACGAGCACACAGTCCACCTGATGATAAGTAGATACGGTGGCCCATAGAAATCTATATTTATCCTCAATTCAGAATCAAGAGGCAGATGCGTTCACCCCTGAGGACTAAGATGGAATGCCTCGTTTCCAGTAAAAGGGTCTCCGGATCTCTACACTCACCATACGAAACACAGCAATATAAAGCTGCTATTTCACGCTGTATTCTGAAGGAGCGTCGTCCTTCCCCAGTCGAGCCGATCCATTCGTGCTACGACCGTAATAAAGCTACGGCGTAGCTCTACTGCGTAAAAAAATTAATGACATCTGATAGTGCAATCGCCAATCCGAGAGATGCCGGTGAACTATTTTCTCAAACTACTCGAGAAAACATTCTAGTGAAGGTGTCTCAATGAGAATCAAAATAAATGACATGTTCTAATGGATTAGCAAAATTTTCTAGTCCTTGTTATTTAGGTGACAGTATCAATCTTTGGATAAGAAAGGTTCTCGAATTGAAACCCCGTACTAGCAAGTAGTGTTGCCCAAAATCGGTCTTGGTCTTGCAGTCTTGGTCTTTTTCTTGCATTTTTGCAAGACCAAGACCAAGAACAAGACCGCCTAATTTTAGCAAGACCAAGACTGACCGTGCAAGATTTGAGCAAGAACAAGACTAAGCCTGCGAGACTCTTGCGTCTTGCAGTTAGGAATGAGTGTCGTTTCAGGGAGTATAGGAGTTCGGGTATACGCTTAGGGACTCTATGAGACGCAAAAAATATATAAAAAAAATTTGGAAAATTGGACTTATGCGCATCACGAACAATACCATAAACATACATAGCGGATGAAAATATCCATTAAAAGAAAAAACAGTGCATCCTTAGTTTTGACCATCGGCACTTTGATAGTGCGCGGCGTCTTGTTGTCGGCATCATCGAAGGTCGAATACTGACCTGTCAAAGAAATTTTGCAGCTATTCGGAAGTACAAGGTCAAGATACACGCGCCGGCGGCTTCTATTGATATCGCATTTAATCGTCGCCGCCGCCCCGCACGCACTACATTTGACACTATTTGAATGTCGCCACAGAGTACATGTTCCAAAGAACAAAATAAGGTGCTCAGAATGGACACGAATACATTATGCTGATCTCGCAAGGAATATTGTAATTAGATAATGGTAAGGATAGGTAGATACCATAATAATTTATTCTAGTAAGTAATTATTATAATATTAACTATATGGGTTTATAATAATTACTTACCATTATTATTATTACCTAATAGATAAACGTGTTCAATAAGTTCACTGCAAATCTCGATTTTTGGAAGTGTGTGTTTTTGAACACAAAGTGTTCGAATATGTCGTCACCCATTTGATAAATATTGTAGACACTTTTAACACACTTTGTACAAACATTTTGTACAATGCTAATCGAATAATATAAAAAGTGTGCATATGAAATAAAAAGCGTAAAATAAGATCTATGTACTTTTTAGGAGCCCGAGTACTTAGAGAACCGTTTAAAGAAATTGATTGCATCGAATTGATGTAAATAATAGTGATTTGCACAATTTTAATAGTAGAGAAATAAAAATAAAATCACAATAACCTGCTTTCCGCTTACACAAAGTATATAATGCGTTCTTGGGTAGCGATATACGCTTTTATAATAAGATTCCAAAAGAAATATTAGATCTTTCACCTTTTCAATTTAAGTCAGACAAAAATGCTTGGAACTGACCTCTCGTACTACACAGGACTAACTAGAAATTTCTAAATCAATTTGGTATCTACATATACATTTGACATTTTATGTTTGACTTATCGCTTTATATAATTGTAGAACTATTGTAAAAATATTTTGAAAAGAGCAACTACTGAGTTTCTTACTTTCTTCCATGATTCTTCTCAGTAGAATCAGAACCCCTGGACATGGAAAAGAAAAAATTGGGGAAAACAGTGATTATATGACTTTTCAAATTGTATTTTTAATGCCTACTTGAATAAAACACATTTGAATTTTGAATTTCAAACGAGTGAAGGCAAATTTAATTTAATTAACGTAGATTAATTCAATCACAAGAAGAACATAATATATACAATTTTATTTACATATTTACATTTCATTTTTACGTAGGCACACTGTACCTATCTGGCAACGCATCCACTTTATTAATCTTCGGAAGAATCATTAATTTTATCAAAGGATGCCGAACTTTCCTTTGTCGATCTTTCGGCGTGTACTTACAAATAGTAGTATTTATTTTAATTCCAGTCATTCCCAATTGAGCTTTGCTTCGAGTCTAATGTATTAATTGTTTTTACTCCAATCCTTGTTGTTCTCGGTGTGATAAGTTTACAATTTGACACGAGTGACGAAGAGTCGAATAGTTCTAGTCGGAGTAGTGAGAGTTGGAGTTATAGACCTAAAAGACCTAAAAGTAAATTTGATGAGTTTTTCGACATAGTTCATGCATCCCAAATTGCTTTGTGTAAATTATGCCAACATAAAAAGGTTGAAATAAAAATGAAAAACAGAAACACTTCAGGCTTAAGGAAGCATCTAATATCTTTCCACAAAAAGGAATCACAAATATTTCTTCCTGAAAAACCAAAATTAAGTGGAGATATCACAAGATTATTAATAACCACCGTAAAAAGTGGACAGGTAAGAAAAAATATACTTATCACACAATAACATAATAGATATATTATAAAACTAGCGGCCGCCTGCGACTCCGTTCGCGTACAATATCAGATTTCCTATGAGATTTTGAAATTTTCTCGCTGCAAAAGTCTTACCTAAGTATAAAAAGGCTATATAGGTAAAGCTTAACTATGCAAGTATTTATTATTTAAAACTAATAAAGTAAATGTCGATCTTCATATGTATACTTTAAAAATATAGGACTTGCATGTAACCATTTTACCCCAATTTCACCCCCTTAGGGTTAGGATTTCGTAAAACAGCTTATACAGTATTTTATTATAGAAAACTTATAACTTTAATACCGATTTTCGTGTCTCTAACTTCAAAAACGTAGGAGTTTCATACAAACTTCCAACTCCCATTTCACTCCCTTAGGGATAGATTTTCTCAAAACCGTTTCTTAACTGATCTCTATGCCATAAAAGGAACCTACCTTACAAACTTCAATTTTCATTTGTTTTTATAATCGGCGAGACACATGATTTACTGTTTTATTTCAGTCTGAAAATAGCAGTGACAACATCACGACAGCTACAGTTGATTGGATGGTTAAAAAATATCTTCCCTTCTCATTTTTCGATGACGAAGCTACACAAGTATATTTTCGATCAATTTGCCCAAATATGTTGTTTCCTAAAAGGTCCACACTTAGAAGGAAGGTCAAAGAACGGTTTGAAGAACTTCAATTGAATCTTAAGAAACGACTAAAACAATTTTCATCTAAAATGTCATTTACCATTGATGGATGGACGTCAATTGCTGGTAGGAGTTACTACGGGGTCACTATTCATTATATAGATAACGAATGGAAGTATCGATCCGTAGTCCTTGATTTTATACCATCACGCGGTCGACATACTGGGGAAGATATTGCAACGATTTTCCACGAATGTTTATTGGAATATGACATAATTGATAAAATACAGGGTCATTTGTTGTCGACCGTGATAAAAATCACAGTCGACAACGCAACTGCAAATACCAAATTTATGAATGAATTTGACAAACAGCAAGAGAACTGCCATTAACATAATGTGCACTTCTGTCACCGAATTGAATGGTTTTCAAATCACAGATAGTGAATGGCAAATACTCGAAAAAATACATAAGTTTCTAATAAACTTTAAACTTCTATCAACGAAACTTGGTGGAGAAAAATTACATTACCGCTAGTCATTGTATCATCCAATCTCTTGCTCGATAAAATTGATTCCATGGTAAAACAATTAGATGAGAAACCTAATCGATCCGAAGTGGATGAAAGGCTCATTCTGGGTTTTCAAGCAGCTCGAGACAAAATGCTTAAACATTATAAAAAGAGAAACTGGATTTATTGTACCTCTTTAATTTTAGACCCAAGGCATAAGACTCAGACTTTTGACATGACATTATGGGGGAAGCAAATTAAAACAGAAAGCCTGCGCAAATTTAATGAACTTTATAAAGAATATAAAAGTCTACACTCAGTGAATACATCTCTAGAATAACCAAGAAATGAAAAGAAAGTATGTGAATATGATGAAGATGAAGACGTAATAGACTTTGAAAAATTGTATGCATGTCCCTCGACATCATCTGGATCTGGATCTTTTCATCAAGGCTTAGTTATAGACGAGTTGGAGGAGTACCTAAGTAAACCCAGAGCCGCCAGTTCGGAAGACATTTTAGAGTGGTGGAGGACGCATGAGACAGAATATCCGACTTTATCGAAGATGGCCCGTGACTTTCTTTCAATACCTGCAAATTCGTACCTGCTGAGAGATTATTTTCTAAAGCATTATTAGTAATTAGAAAACATAGAAATAGGTTAAGTGATGAGTAGCCAGAGTACTTCTTGTCAAAATAATAACATAATTCAAAGCTGTTTTACTGAATTTTATTTAAATAAATGGTAAATTATATAACTCTTTTTCATTTCTATAAGGGTCTATATCTCTTTCACAAATAATGTTTTTTATAATACAGTCAAGTTAATCTTATTGTCATTAATTTGTTTTTATATGTTTTACAAGTTTTAGCACATGTAAGCTTATTAAATGTAAACGTTTATTAAGAAACAGACTAACTCCCGTGGCCGTGAGACTTGGTAGACAGCTCAGTTGGCTAGAGCATCGGCACGGATCGCTTAGGTCGTGGGTTCGAACCCCACCCGGTATTAGTTGATTTTTCGAATTTCTCGATAAATGTTTAGATATTTATTAATTTGGTTGGTCTTTCTATGGCTATGTTAATTCAAGCTCAAAATGTGCCTACTCTGTTAAGTTGATCTAAGATCTAAAGTAACGTTTAATAAATAACAATAGGGTAATTGCGAGACTTGCGAGACTCTTGCTGTAAGACCAAGACCAAGAACAAGACTGAGAGCGCAATACCAAGACCAAGAACAAGACCAGGTGTATTGGTGCAAGACCAAGACCAAGACTGGCTAAGTGTCGTCTTGTTCTTGCATTTGGGCAACACTACTGGCAAGCATAATGTTTATTTTACAGTAAATTTATAGCCCATATCGTCTCACTGCTAGGGCACTGGACTTTTCTCATCTATAAGAAGGTTTTTGGGGCAACCAAATATTCACCAACCTAACGCTGACTCAATGCAACAAATTTTGTTTTTGTGGTGTAGCCACACTTCAGCTATATTATGGTTGTAGCACTAATGGGTCAGCTCGACCGGGGTAGGACGATGCTCCTACAGAATACCAGCGTGAAATAGCAGCTTAATATTGCTGTGTTTCGTATGGTGAGTGTAGAGATCCGGAGACCCTTTTTTACTGGAATCAAGGCATTTCATCTTAGTTCTCAGGGGTGACAACGCATCTGCGTTTTGATCGAGGATAAATTTAGATGTCTATGGGCCACAGCATCCACTTACCAACAGGTGGATTGTGTACTCGAGATGAAGAAAGAGGATGCAGATTTTTTTCATATAATAAGGTAAACTAAGGTGTTGTAATGTCAACACAGTCACATTCTATATAAAAAATTACTGAAAGCATTATAAATACGTTAATTGAAAATGAGAGAAGTTATCACTCTAACTCATCCCTCTGAAATTTCTAGGCTGGTAGGAACAGAAACAGTAACAAACTCCTATATTCACACTTTTTATTTATTATTCAGATTATAAATAATACTTATGAAAGTCACCCTTTTGTTTAATTTGCCACTGATTTGGAAAAAACCTGTGCTCTGGGAAGAACCAGCAATAAACCCAGCGGGAATTTTTTTTTTAATAGTGACAGCTTACAATCAAGGACTTATTATTCCATAAGAGATAGGCAATACTTAGACG
This sequence comes from Parnassius apollo, assembly GCA_907164705.1. Lineage (NCBI taxonomy): Eukaryota > Metazoa > Arthropoda > Insecta > Lepidoptera > Papilionidae > Parnassius > Parnassius apollo. The sequence goes on from CAJQZP010000585.1 coordinate 3,164,712, forward strand.
AATTATTATTAGACGAGTGTTTATCGCTTGAGTTACCGTATTCTAAACGCCATCTATACCGCCATCTATCGGAAGCTATGAGATCCTTCTAACATTTCCGATAGTCACCTTTTAAAACATCCTCTGGATGAAATAGAGTGGTGTATTATCTGACGTTCATAAAGAGTTGAAAAGCTAGGTGTTAATGTTTACTTTTTATTTCGATGTTAAAAGTTAACTACATCTTTGTTTATGGTAGAAATAAAACAGATTTGTTGAATTAGCTCTTTCCTGTTCTTTATGACACGAGGTAGTAAAATATTGCGCGTAATAATAACTTTTATTGCTTGAGTAAAGTTGGACATATTTCACACCCTCGGTTGTAAACTATTCCATAACGGAATGAAAGTGTAAACAAGCCGTTATAGTGATAAAATTGCAAAATATAAATGTAACAAATTAATGAATTACGTTACTCGGAAACACTTAGTCTGCTTGTGCTTCACAAAGTATCAACAGACTTCGCAAGTTTCTGAATAGGTTTTGGCAATTAACCACCGATATGATGTAGCTAGTCTTGTTATTTGCCATTACATCTATCGATAAGTAAATCTCTGACTTATCATATAATATTTTTAATTTTGCACGAATTATAAGCGCAGCATTCTCATATAACCGAACTTTACAAGGGGGATTATTTATTAAAATAAAAAAACATGGTTAAATTCGAATTTTGGCCATTTGCGTCCTTTTCTAATAGGAACCTTTCCGATTTGTAGCAGCATATTTGCATTGGCACCTCATTCTTGATCTTAATAAAGCTACGCATATTGTAGATGTAGATTTTCCACCTTGGACCACAGTTGCGACAACTTCAGACATCTTGCGTTCCTTCATTCCCCCTTGTATGTCGAGAAAGAAGAGTCTCACTGCCTTCACTATACGCGGCAGAAGAAAATATGAGGCCATTTCAGAATGTCTAAATCTGCTGCTCATAATTTAGCTTGACAAAACAATTGCCCTTCGCTGCGGTGTGGGCAAACCAAATTCTTTCTTGCCAAATATTTTAAATTTTAAATTAAATTTTAAAATTTAAAATATTTGGCAAGAAAGAATAATCTTAAATTAACTTCAACGGTTAATAGGTGATTAAATTATAATGACTTATGTGCGACATAATCTGTTAATGTGTACTTATATTTATCCCACACGCAGCGTGAAATAGCAGGTTAATGCTGCTGTGTTTCGATTTTGGGATGTTAAAATAATTTCTGAATAAACTTTTCTCTTTCCTTTGTTTATTAGTGTTGCTTAGACACACATGCTTGACACTTTTTACAATATTTTTCAGTATACATTTTGAGATATTTACTTTATTATTTTATAGAATTGAAGATGCCAAACAAGATTACCTGATGTTAACTTTATGCTGTGGCCCATAGACATCAACTTCTATCCTCTATTAGAGAAACAAAGATGAAATGCCTTGTTTCCAGTAAAAAAAAGTCTCCGAATCTCTCTACACTCACCATACGAAACACAGTACCATTAAACTGCAATTTTACACTGGTATTTTGTGAGATCGTGATCCTTCCCCGTTTGAACCGACCCATTCGTGCTACAACCATAAAGTAGCGTGGCTCTATCATGTTTGATTTCTCGTTTATTCATAAGTTTCAAATATAAATGAATAAATAAAATAACTGATTTTTTATAACTACAGATAGAAAATAATTAAAAATAATAGATGAATGATAGATTGGTGAACTGTGTGCTCGTTTGGTACCAGAACTTAACATAAGAAAAAATATTTTTTATAAAAAATATTGATTCTATTTGAGAAATATTCACTACATCTATATCTAATTACAATATTTTGTAAATTATATATCTTATTTGGACTATACTTTAGAGATAACATGGTTCCTTTTTATTGAGTTAGTTAATTTTCTGATTGGAAGTCATCACAGTTCTCAATAGTGACAGCATATATCTATGGCCTTCTTTCTTTGAATTTTTGTAGATGAACACGCTCTGCTAAAGCCACTTACCATCTTGGATTAAATTCAGGACCGCAATGAGCTTATGCTTATCACAAAATTTGTTAGGATTAAGTGACTCGGAATAATTAAACAAATGTTGTTACAAAATAATCAAGAAATAAGGTTAGAGGTTTCCGTTTCTTAATTAGTAACAATGAAGAATACATCTTTTCTTTATTTTATGACAAACGTCACACGTTGCTACGAGGACATTTATATTGTAACAAAGATAAGAGTATTTTTAGCGTAAAAGAATTGAGAGTTACTGGAAAAAATCGTTGTGAAAAATGTCAATTCATTTGAAACAGCTTGCTATTAGAATGATTGCCTATCAATTTATTTAAACGCTTTATAATATGTGTTTAATACAGCTTGGTTTAAAGAATTTTATACTTTTTATTAAAGTATCTTATAGTTTGTTAACATTAAAAGAATTACTCGTATCGTTTTAAAGGGGTTACTATTTAAGTTATTTTACTCAATATCTTTACATACAATAAAAATGTAAATTGCAGATGTCTGTACATTTTATATTTTTGTAACAAAATTGATTGAGATGGACTATAAACGAGTAACTGAATACATTTCTATCATTTTTAGAATTTCTGTCTGTCTGTTTTTTTTTTGTTAACGTATCACGTATAAAGTACTAATTTATATCAAAATAATCAGCAAGTAATTTATAAAGCGTTTTTTTGTGTTTAATTTAGTTTTTATTTATTTGAAATCGGTTCATTCTATCAAAAGTTATGATTAATATTCTGAAGTATGGGTACGAATTATACGTACGAATTATAAACACGAATTTGTTCAATGGCGGCGATGAGTAATCAAGTGCACGTTAATCTTATATTATAATACAAAATAATACAATTATATTATAAACAAATTATATACTATTATATATTAATTAAATGATGTAAAATAATTTTCCATAACGATATAACTATATTTGAAAAGCATTTAACAAAAATAAGAAAGAATGACGTAATAAATATAAACAATAAATATAATTAACCTTAATATCTAAGGTACAATAGTTGACCAATATCATCGATAGATGGTGGTGCTGTAATACATAAAGGCAGGTTGTGTTTTTCTTTCCTGTAGATGTGTCTTCATAACAAACTAATTTATTTATAAAATTTTGAATAAGAATTATTGCTTAAAATGTTTGCCTTTACCGTTGAGTATCCTAAATAAAATTAAAAAAAAAATATAGTAGCAATGACTTTATGGCACAATGACACCAGGGCGGCGCCACTTAAAATGAGGTAATATTTGACAGATTTCATAGTCGGAAAGTTAATTTGTTCAAAAATCGTAAAGGATAATGTTTCTTTCTGTACCATTAGTTATATTTTATATTAATTAGATTCAAAATAAATAAACCAAACCACAGATATTCATTAGAATAGAAAAATAAAAAGAAATGTTAACAATGTGCAAACAATTAAAGAAAAACCCACAGAGGCATTATTTTGTGTATTAATATAATACTCTAGAAGCTGATAAACTTTAATTAAAAACTAAATTATAAATTAAATGACATTGCGTAACAAAAAACTTTACCTCAATATCAACTAGCGATATCTGGTTAGCGTAAGATTAATTGCCCTCATTTCGTTGGTTTGGGCTAGGATCGAACTTTCTTCTTTGCCTATATTTTCCTTAAGCTAAAAAATATACGTTTTCTGATAACCGTAATAGACTGTTGCACAAATGAATCCGTTTCTGAATTTCGGTGCTAAGATTTTCCGCCAGTGGATCGTATTGAGACAATAGCTGCGATCTGGGATTGTGAAGCATTGATCATGAATCATATTTTTCTGATCTGGATAAGATTTTGTCGGGCTGTTCCAACCCGCTCCATTTCACCTTGAATCAGAAAGTTGATTTGAACTCTCGCTGCTGAGTCACATATGCAGCAACGGCGGCAAATTTTCGTGACAGCAACAACCTATATTATTTTAAAATATATAAAATATATCTTTAATGCCTAAACTATGTAATCCATCTCACGACTATTATGTCGCCAAATCGAATAAATATATCGCCAAGCATCGTTTCTCACACCTTCATTTGTATAATTGGTGTAATTGGGGTCGTATAAGTATTTATAGTCCTTATAAAGGGATTATCATTTCCTCACAAACGTCAGCACCGCGCACGACTAGTGACGTAGTAATGACGAAAACTGACAACGAATGGATCGCTCGCGGCAACGAGTGCATACTTATACTCATATTATACCCAAAAACGAAGATTTAAAAAAATCATCGAAATCGGATGATTTTTCGATTTTTTAGAGCCAAAGAACAAAATAGTATAAAATTACCGAATTTACTAGTTCTAGTTCTGTTATAGTTCATTACAATGATAGTGTACACAAACATATTGTGGTCAGTCAAGCGAAACTGAGAACAGGTGATCCAGGTGCGTTATCAAAGTTGTCGTACATGCCGAGGTAATAGAATGAAGTTACTAAGAAAAAAATGTTATACTACTCATATATTGCACATAAATTAAGGTTTTGTTAGTCAGTCAGTTGAATATGGGGACGGAGCTGGTCAGTAGGTGTACGCGCATTTTTTTTGCACATGCGAGTACGTGTCACTTCAAAAATTCATTAATGTAGCTGTGATCGGCAATGTCGATGTCGGTTGTTTCCGATTTAGTTTCTGATCGAGAATCTGAAAATTATATAATAATGTATATCATTAATTCATTATACATAGTAATTTATACTATTATAGTAATTATTATGTATTTCTTGTATAATACATAATAATTATTTTTCTTTTATTCTGATTTTTCTTTTGTTCTGATTGACGGGTCTTGTCCCGTTAAATCCATGATTGATATTATTTAATACCCCTACAAACATTTTGAAGTGTAGTAAAATAATTGCACATTATTTAGTTTTTGCACATACGAGTACATGGCGACTGATTAGCTTCGTTACTACGAGTATATTCAGCTGACTGACCATCACAACTTTTATTTATATGCAATATACAAGTTCTATAACAATTTTCAAGATTAATAAATTCATTTTATTACCTCGGCATTTACGACACCTTTAATAGCGTACCTGAGTCACCTGTTCTCAATTTCGCTCGATTGATCGTAGCATGTTTCTGTACACAACCATTGTAATGACTATAAAAAACTAACCTTAGTAAATTAAAACAGTTTTTAAGTGCTGGGTCTTGGACCATAATATGGAAGCTTCGCCACGCGCGCACACAATTACGGGGTTCATTTACGTTACGAGATACTTGTTTAAAACTACCGCAGTCTAGTTAACTTTGGTTGTAACTTTGACCGACTCATCGGTCTAGTGGTTATAAGTGTGACTACTGATTAAGTGATTTTTCTAAGGTTCGAATCCTGGGTCGGATCTTAATCATTTATTGTGTTTTCCTGTCAAGAAAGTCTCAGTAGCAGTACGGCATCGGAAAGTTGATGGTGTTACGCCCCGTATATTGGCAAAATACGTTGATACTGCACCTAAACTTTCTCCGGTCGTGTCGAATTGCCGTCCTAACGGACCATGAGAGTAAGGGAATAGAGTTCACTTTTGTTAGCGTCTACTCGTGCACTAAAGCCCTGTCCTGCGTACAAAGCTAGTCTTCGTTAGAACTGGCCACCGTGAGATACTACAGACTAGAAGTTTATACAGACTAAAACATTACCCTAAATTAAGTTATTAAAATGACGTTTTTAGGCCTTTTTTTAAATTTCGAACAAAATGCTTGTATGTGAGAAGTTCTGTTGCTACGGAATACTTTTTTTGAGAAAACACTAAATTCATGACCAATGAATAATATTGAGAAAGAAGAATTCGACGCAAATCGAGACGCGGCATGCTTTATTTATGAAAATGGTATGAGCTGTGATTTACATAAATCAGCGTAGATTTTAAATTACTTTTATACGTTCGATCTTTTCCAACATTATTTAATGAAAATTACTCTATGTAGATGTATCTTCAATACAAATAAAGACAATATTTTTTTAGAGACAGACTGGCTGGCAACTTTTTTGCCATTCATGTTCGTGTTAATTGACAAAAACTAAGTATGCGTCCCAGTCAAACTGAGTTTGACTTGTGTATCATAAATATAATACATGTCAATAATCAGGCGGTATTTAGAAGTTTGTCAGTGACTGGGCTTTTCCCTAATTTACTTGAATATAATTCATTTATTTTTTTATACGAAATGAGTCAAATCTTCGTGCTCAGTCTTTTCCGTGCCTAGTTTGTGTGCAAATATATTAAAATAAATTAAACCATAAGCCAGGAGGTAAATAAAAAATACTAAAACATTGTAATAGGATATAATAAAAATTTATGAAATTATGTACAACAATGAAAAAAACCGAGAACAAATTTATAAATATAAATAAAATTGAAGTTTATTTCTGCAATATTAAATTAACGGGCTACTATTAAACTCAGGGGTTATTTGAATTGTTTGCAAGATAGTTGAAACGACTTTTAAAATTTTTGTCTGTCTGTCTGGGCTAATCTGGTTAAACGATTGGACCGATTGTGTTTGATGGCTATATTTTATCCGAAAAATTTTATTTAAAAAAGACACTGAAAATATATCAAATAAATATTCTTTGATAAAAAAAGTTAAAGTTACAGTCTATATACGTCCCACTCTTGGGCACATGCTCATTTCTGAGAGGATTTTAGGTATAACTAATAAAGACTAAAAAAATATTTTTATGTCTTATTTTGATTTTGTTTGGGTTACATTTTGTAATGTTATGGTAGTACGAATAGATCAGCTCAAACAAAGAATGACCGAGCTCGCACGGAATATCTAGGGACACTTACTGGTATGTGATGGTTATCGAGGATAGATGGGGGTGTCTATAGACCACAGCATTATCATCAGGAGAATTGTTTGTTTTCCATAATTCTACAAAATAAACTCCATAATATCTCGCCTGGTGACGTTAACTACAGTGAGGGTAATTTGTAAGTTCTGTGACTCCCAAATATGTATATGAAAAGATGAATAGATGTAAGTAGATCAATAATTATTACGCTTTTAACACGTTTTTACTAGCTTCGCATGTATCTATCTGTCTATCTATCTATGTAACGGAATCTTTTAATCTAATTTTCACCAACCTGTAGATGGCCGATTGACTTGAAAACTTGCACTCGTATCAAGGGCCGATGATAATTCAATAATTTAATAACTTTATCCTGGTATGCTGGTAAACACCTACAGATCGAATTTCGGCCACGGCGGCCTGCCTCAACGGAGACCAGCCATCTGCGCGGGACAGGGTTATAGTGCCCAAGCCCCAAGTGTAAGCACAAGCACAGGTGCACTCTCTATTCCCTCACTCTCATAACCCGATGGGATGGTAAGCCGACACGACCGGAGAGAGATCAGGCGCAGGACCAACGGCTTTACGTGCTTTCCGAGGCGCGGGGGTGAGACACCGCCAACTACCTGACTTCGGGCAACTACTGAGAATTTCTTGACGAAAAAACTCAATAATTAATTTTTTAACCCGACCCGGGATTTGAACCCAGGACCTCATGATCAGCAGTCGCACTACTACAACGACTAGACCAACGAGGCAGTGGTATGCTGATAAGGATCTAAAGGATAAAATAAAAATATTTCTATCGTTACCGATTTTCTTCGGTTTTTCTAAACTATAATTTATTTTATTATTACAACATCCTTTTAAAATTGTTATATTTCAATGCAGTCATAAATAAGTATTACAAAATTACATTAAAAGTACATTTATGCGCCCTGAACTTCGAACTAGACATACATTCGTCTTTATAGCCGTCGTCTACTTTTATGATCGTTGGAAAGAGCAAATTGCTAGCAATAAATGCTCTTAATGTATAGAATAGAGCCTCTGGTCACAATTACGTAAACGACCTACTTCTAATTTTTATAAATATATCTATTTAGAGTACCTCGTTCATATACTTAAATATGTATGTGTTTAATTATGTCATTAGAGTGGCAACAACAAAACAGAAGGTTGTTACCTTTAAGGAGCTTTTATTTCTAAAACGAGAACAAAGCACTGCTTTGCACTGCACTACTTTTCGTGCCAGAAACAGGTAGTGGCCAATTTAGCCAGACGCCTAAGCGAAAAATGAGCCATTTGACCTAGTAGATATATGAATATTATTTGCATCCAGAATTTTCTTCGTGTGGTGTATGGAACTTACAATGTATGGTTGGATACTGTATATATTTTTAACTAAAACCAATAAACCAAAGTCATGCTTGTTACTTTTTCCTTTTAAAAATAAAATGTTTATATTTTTTGCGTGATTAATGAAGGGTATTTAGTTCTTTTGTGAAATTGTATACTCTTATTATCGTCAATGTTGTACAACCACTACCATATATATATGGTATATATAATGATGTTTGACACCTTGTTTGTCGTAAATCTTATTGCACTTGAAGGTACTTTACAATTTTTTATACAGAAATACTGTTGAGTGCTGATTTCGTTGTTTTACGTCAGAACAAATTCGAACCGTTATTTCTTATTTCAGTCCGACACAGACTTTTGTAGGGATTTCTCGTTAATAACGTTAAGTTTATTTACTGAGGCTGAAGCTTTGATTACTTTGTCTAAAAATAATGGACACTACTGAAGCTGAGGCGGCCCAAGTTGTGGCTTTGCTGCAACAAGGCTTAAGTCAACGTGTTGTGGCCAGGAGGTCAAATCTGAGCCGTTCTGCAGTGCGACGAGTTTACCAAAGGTTTCTGGAGACTGGGCAGTATCGAAGAAGTTCTGGATCTGGAAGACATAGGGTGACAACTCAAAGGGATGACCGATTTATAGTGTTATCAGCTCTACGAAATCGGCACCTATCTGGTGTTGATCTCCAGCGACGCTTACGTGAAGATCGAGGTGTAGTTTATAAGTGATAGTACTGTGAGAAGGAGACTTCGTGAGCAGAATTTAAGACCTCACAAGCCAGCAACAAAACCACAATTGACCACAGCTCATCGACAAGCCAGACTTCAATTTGCGCGTAACCACATCAACTGGACTATAGGCCAATGGGAGTCAGTTTTTTTAGTGATGAGAGTCGAATGACTTTATACGGTTCTGAAAGACGCCGTAATGTCATGCGACGACCAGGTGAACGTTATACCCAGTGTTGCATAAGAGAAACTGTCAGTTATGGTGGAGGCTCTGTAATGTTTTGGGCTGGGATATCTTTGACTGGACGCACTGAGCTGGTTTTCATACGAAGAGGTGCTTTAACTGCAGCACCCTACATCACAGAGATCTTAGAAGTGCCATACGCCGGCTATATTGGAGAGACCTTTGAATTAATGCATGATAATGCACGACCACACGTAGCGCGCATCACAACCGATTACCTTGAAGAGGTCGGCATTAGGGTTATGTCGTGGCCAGCAAGAAGCCCTGATCTCAACCCTACAGAGCACATGTGGGACACCCTAAAACAAAAGGTTAGAGCCTGTAATCCAGTCCCTACAACATTAGAAGACCTTGAAACCGCCATTAGGGAAGAATGAAACCGAATCCCTCAAGAGACCATCAAAATTTTGATAATGTCATTAAAACGGCAAATGCAGGCTGTCATTCGAGTAAGAGGAGGGAATACGCAATATTAAATTGCAACAATTCTGTACATGAAATTCAATACATAAAAACTAGAGCGTATTGAAAATTAATAAAAATAATCGTGAAAAATTAAAGATTTTGGTTTTTAAATGAAAATTACTTTCAAAAAATCATTTTGATGTTGTAACTGTGATTAAGTTGGTGCAAATAATATATTATCCTATGTAGACAAATACTAAGTACCTGCAAAAATTACTAAGAAGCATATGAGCAAATCTTAATAATATGAACATGAAGTAAATGTACTTTTTATTCCTTGTGTGAAGTGTTTTAATATTCTTATAATTTTTTACATCGTTGTGAAAAATTCAAAAGAATTGCAGTGTGCATAACGAAAAAGAGTAAAAACACGCTTTGTTTTGTTTGTTTTTAATAATTATATCATTTAAGTATAATTTTGTTTGCGATTTTCATAATGTAAATGTAAAGGCTTAAGTAAACGTTTTATTCAGCCGTAAAGGTAAGTGCAAAAGTCATTGAAAGAGTCTCCATGAATGCAAACAATCTATAACACAAATAAGAAGCTTTTTCACGAAATAAAATGTACATAATATAAAATTTATGGTACCACCAAGTTGTTGTTTAAAATAATGATTAAATAAAATTTTGATAAGTGACGCAGTAGACTAAATATAAACTCTATTGTTTTTCTTAAAATAACAAACTTCGTTCGGGGTAGTTGGTTTTGCCAATAGATAGTAGTAGAGTTGAGATCTGAATGGGTAATAAGCTACATAGCATTAGCTTAAAGCATTGTATCTATATGAATACACAACGTTCTTGGAACTGTGATTGAGCTTGGAACCCGTTCAGATCTCAAATATTTTAACGCCGAAGCGACAACCTTAAAAGTCGCATCGAACTTGACCCTCTTTTCCCATTTATGTTTTTGGTGGCTAAAAAAGGTTAAAAAAGGTTTAAGTAAAGCAAAAGTAAAGTTACAGCTTATATACGTCCCACTGCTGGGCATAGGCCTCCCCTCATTTCTGAGAGGGTTTTAGGGCAAAAAGATTTACTTTTTATCAATTTAAATAAAAACATGACCTTTAATGTTTTTCTTGAAATTACGTATCACTGTTTTCTATTTTTCATTTAAAGTAAATACTCGTATTAAAAAAATTATTGGCGCGGTTAGTGTTAAGTACCGTCTTTGAATCTAAATATTCTCTGAAGCCATTTCATGTCAAATTTAAAATCTCTAAGTAACCTAGATGTAACTTAGGTTTTCGAAGAATGAGTCAGTGAGTGATAAAAATGGCAATTTCCATACCTTAGTAACTCAAGAAGCATAATAGGTTAAATCATACATTTTGCGCTTCTAGGTATTCTATGAGATCTGAGTAGGCATTTAAAGTAATAGTTGTGTAAGTCTAATAGTTTTTGAGTTATAGGTTGTTCGAAGTAGCTTAAAATTGTTCATGTGAAAATTTACACTCCCGGTGCGTCAACTTTTTTTTCTGAACTTGGCAGACACACTACCGTGACTAAACTCACTTTACACTTTCATCCATTACAGCCTATAAAAGTCTACTGCTGAACATAGGCCTCCCTAACAGATTGCCTCATGGGGGATTTACCAAAGTTGTAAGCTTGGCAGGCGGATTGGCAACCGCAATTTTTTATTATTTTGAGTTGTTATCAGGAAGATGCTACTACCCATCTCTTGTTTCATTTTCCCTCTATCGCCTCACCCTCGGAATCTTCGATCGATCGTGGAGTAGTGGATGTTCTTACACCGCCACAACTCGGCGTATTTTAATTATGTTACGTACAAATTTAATTAATAAATTTATTTATACACAATCCTACATTTTTTTATAAGGCAGTTAATTTTAAACATAAAAATAATATCTTAATAATATGCTAAAACTTCGTAAAGTGACCGTTACATATAATATTTGTCTTGTCCATATTTGTCTTAAAACCTCTCCTATGGAAAGCTATTGAGATTTATCTAGTGTAATGTTTATACCATATTACGATCCTGTAGTTTGAAAATTTCGTTCAAAGAAGAGGTGAAAAGTTCGGAGATGTAATGTCACTATGTCTTACACTTTTCTGCAGTTGGATAGGTCTTGTACATTGGTTCTGATTCTGTGGTCCGATAGCCATTGTATCCATTTTTTACAAATACTTTAGAGCTTTTACTTTTAAAGTAGTTCTAAAATTGCTCGAAAGACTGTTCCAAATTTTGAAACTTTCAAAGGTTTGCTTATTGTCCATGACGAAGCAGCAGAATTCACTCTTCGGTTTTCTGTACAATTTGTAGAAGAGTTTGATCTATTTATCAATGTATTGAGTTTAATCTTCAGTAAAAAGCTTTTTAATGAACCGGATTGATGGAAAAATGACTTTCAAACAAGCGTCGTTCGAACTATATGAAAAGGACGTCGGTCTTTAGTCCTTCAAAGTGGTATTGTCGATTTCCTTATAGAAAATCACACTTTTGTTCAAAGATTTTAGTGCTGTTAGCCGGTTGGTTTATATAACTTCACATAAAGCTTCATATAAACATATAATTTCAGATAAAGCGGCCTTTGCTCTATGGCTACAGCGTTACGCCATCGAAAAGGCCGAAATATAAATTATTTTATTACTAGAATAGGATATATAAACCATCATCTATCTAGCAATAGAAAGGTAAAAGACAAAGATACGGTATCAGTGGTGCGTATATCAACCACCTTCCATTTTCCAGCGAAACAAGTAGTCACACGGGCGATACTGCAAGTGCAACGCGCAGGTGGCGGTGCACGTGTTTTATACAATAATTCTGGCTAGCTACAGAGTTGCCGCAGCACGTGCAATGGCCCAGGCACCGTCATATATTTTCTGGGACTTTGTTGTAATGGCATATACATTGCCGCAAGAACGAATTACTGACTATTTGGAGTCGAGAATCTGGTATCACTAGCTTGTGTTGGTTCCTTGTGTTTACAGATTATGTATAACTTTTTTATTAAAACTACTTTTTTTTTTATGGCTATTCAATAAATTTTCGAAAATATAATAGTTGGTATACATAAACGTAACAGTAAATACTTTGTAAGTAAGGTTTCATTACGGAAAATGTATAGGTAAATAGTGTATGTTAAATTTTTTCTTACCAAAAATATACCACATTACTTTCGGGTGAAGTAATTTCCCAGTTAACGTTAAAATAGTATTACTTTCATATAGGAAAATTTATGATAAAATTACTCATTAAATAACCCGATCAGCCGTATGATTGTCGCCTTCCCGTATAATATTTCCAACTTATTTTAGGAAACACTTTTCACGGATTCATCACTGGAGAAATCCCGAAATTAATTTTTATATTATATGGGGTGTTTTTTTTCATCAGAATTTATATGAATGAATGGATCAATGCTTTATTCATTAAACAGCACAACATACAAAACAATTAAAACTATATCCAAATAAAAAAATTACAATATACGCAAATAATTACATTGGGTTGCAGACATGAAAATGCACTCAGCACGATGCTGTAAAAGTGTTGCATAGTCACATTTTAAACATGCTTTGAAAAGCTTGAAAGTAACAGAAATTACCACCCACTTTCAGACATTTGAATTATCAGAAATTTGAATACGTATTAAAAACCGATGCAAATATGAAAATGTCAGATTATATTTTATTATTCTTTCTAGTGTCACTACAGGGTTTTCTAGGGTCATTAAAGTCTAATATTTTTACTATATATTCATCATTACATTCATTACGGATTATTAAAAGTCCATAAGTTATTTATGTATTTCCATTTGTCTACATTATTACTGTTAAATCTTATTTCAAGATCATAAACATCATTACAGTCCTTCACAAGTCTTCTGTTGTACATACACCTCTCCGAAGGAATGCCAAAACATGGCCCTGAGCCACTTGCTTCCATCAACTTTCTGCATATTTTACCAGATCGACACTCCATCTAGTGGGGGCCGCCTAACACTTCGCCTACCAGCATGAGGCTGCCACTAGAGAATTTTTCCTTCCCAATGGTAGTCAGTTCTTTAATAAATAAATAAATCTTACGTATTTCACATTATTTTTTATCATCTTCTTATCAATATGTAATAGTCCATTTCTATACTTGGGCCCTTCCTATAACAAGAAAAGATTACTAATGTTTGGCTGAGTGCGCGCCTTGAATATCATAGTGCACAGATTTATCATCCTCATTTTTATCGACAGCCTTTATATTGCCTCCTGGACTTCTGAATGCTAACGCTACATTATGACTGTAGCACAAATTGTTTGGCTTGACCATGGGAGGGCCATGTTCTTACAGAATACTAAAGTGAATTTGGAAAATAATATCAGTTTCGCTTAATCAATTACCAGAATCGAAGATACTTTCTTCTGGTATCGAGGTATTCCATCTGAGTCCAAAATACCGCCCTTTAGAATCCGCTACACGGGCCATGCGTTGTCACTCTTAAGCAAATAGGGGGGTATTTTGGAAAATTAAAGTCGGCTCCTCGCCATGTCTTGTTCAATAATGCTGGTACATTTTCAATTAATCTGAGAATTAGCTAGTACAAAATAGTATTGATCAAAATATTTAGATAATAAGGTTGATTTTGATGGTACATACAAAACGTCATTGAGTTTACAGCATATAAAAAATAATGCTCAATGTGTGAGTAGTGATGTGTGAAGTGAGTATTTCGGCATTAATGTATGTATGTACGTACCTGTATTTGTGAATTATGAAAGCGGTTGACCTAATGTTGCTATAAAGATGGTGAATGTGTTAATGTAAAGAACACTATAATATGTATAAAACATTAAGGAAAATGCTATGTTTATACAATAAGATAAATATAATATTTGCAAACTCAAACTCTGATAAAATATTACTGTCATTTATCGAGTTTGCTTGTTTCAATTTAGTAAAGCTATTTTAACAACTTCACAAGGTATGTGTCGTACCTGAACGCAAAATACATTGTTCTTAGTGCAATATCACAGTGAACTCAGACCCGAACATTGTATGCTGAAAACAAAATTTACCTTAGAAAATTTTACATTACAACTTTGTTGTCGCTAGAAGTTTATGCTTCTGCAGTAATTTTCTGATTCTATTAATAAAAAAATATTTGAAGAAAGTATAATTTTAATTGTTAATATTACATAGTTTTTATTCTTGGCTTTTTCATTGAAATGTTGACGGATTCATGATAATAAGAGATGACGAGAGAGCGAGAGAGAGTGAATACCAATGAATATATAGTTTATGATGAGGACATTTCTTTTTAAAGAAATGATCGCTGTCATTGCTGTTTCATAATTCTTTTTTATGATTTGTATTATACCAGTGCAATTTGTAAAGCCCTCTTGGGTCTCTTGCTGGTTCTTCCCAAAATATAGGTTTTTCTGAAACATGGTGGTTGTGATATACAGTAAAATGTTATCCTTAATTAAAATAATCTATAATTTTCCATTTTTATATATTTGGATTTTAGTATTAAACTTTTTATTTACGAGGTAATTTCTGGTTATAAAGCATCGCCAATACATTCCACGAAGCGTGTTTCATGTTTTGTTTTCATTGTATTCACCTTAAGCTTTCATTTACAATTGCAATGTCAAATTATGATTCAAATTATTTATGTTGCTTTTCAGGAAAACAATAACTTACACAGTTATTGTTCGCCTACCTTAAATGTGTAAACTATTGTTGTCCTTAAAAAATAACTGCTTTGTAGGCTGTTTTTTAAATTAAATTATTTTTATTTGATACTGTGATATAAACTAGTATCAGAGAAATTAACCATGACTTTGCCATCACATTACCATTATCGTTTCCGTTATAGTCCATTAAAGTCCACCGCTGTACGTAAGCCACGCCCATAGAGTGCTCCAAGGGGAGATATTTCCCTTAGTTGCCATGCTTGGCAAGCGTGTTGGCAACCGCAATTTTTTATTTTTATTTATTTTATTTATTAGAGAGACGCTGCTGCCCAACTGTTGTTACTCTCCGTCACCTCGTACGACACTCACTGGATGATTGGGGTAATGAATATTCTTATACCGTCACTACACGTTAAAATGTTTCCAATTTTTCTTAAATCCTGAATAAAGATGAAAACATAAAATAAAAGATTATTATAGATTATACCAGTCAAGCTAAACTGCCCGATCTTTGTAACCAATACTAGTTCAATAGTAGTACTCGTACATGATATGTAATTTTTTTTAAAAGTCCCGCTTGGTTTTCTGCTGGTTTTTCCCAGGACAGAGGTTTTATTCCGAACCAGTGGTAAATTAAAAAAAGTAAAAAAGTATTATTTATAACTATATTGAACAAAAAGTTTCTTTTTCCATTTCCGATTCCTCTAAACCGAATATTCGTCACGGCGTTCAGTCTTAACGGAGACTATAAATCTGCGTAGAATAGGATTATAGTACCCGAGTGAATACACAAGCACAGG
The DNA here is from genome assembly GCA_907164705.1 of Parnassius apollo. Lineage (NCBI taxonomy): Eukaryota > Metazoa > Arthropoda > Insecta > Lepidoptera > Papilionidae > Parnassius > Parnassius apollo. The sequence continues at coordinate 3,180,847 of CAJQZP010000585.1, forward strand.
CGCCTTCTCTATTATTTTACTTGCGTAGTCTAATGGGACGGTAATCAGACATACTTGAAGAGATCAGTCGCAGAATCAACGGCTGGACGTACTCTCCGAGGCATGGAGATAATACACTGCCAACTTCTTTACTCCGAGCTGCTACTAAACATTTCTTCCCAATATCTGATTTTGACCCGACTCGGGATTTAAACCCAGGACATTATGATCAGCAACCGTATTAACGATCACTAGACCAGCGAGGCAGTGGTACTTTATACCCACAGAACTAATAATAATAAGACAATAGAAATGAATTAACGCTCGATTACTTGCCCTGTACACATACGCAGTAAGCGACCGAGGCCTGCGGCTTTATTATAAACATACGTGCACAATGATATCTAATGTTTCACATTACATTGCTTGAGATGCACGCGACATTGACAAAGGTAAATATCATAGTAAAGTATTCATCTAGATATAAATTAGTTACAACAATGATAATTAGTAAATAACCAACTTACCGATTAAATGTTATGCCTTTATTAGTTCACTATTATAATAACATAAATTCACTTACAACGTTAGCCGAGCAACTAAATCACTAAGTGGTGAATGATGTCTTAATATTACGATTTTTGTGTTTATACCTTTCAGACCGGACCACAACAGTGCACGCATTGCCGCTTGACGGTTGACGGAAGGTATGAGGGTGGTGCGATGAGCTTCACCCAGGTGCATTCCTAACTTTTAGTGCAAAATCATAGCGCCGATTATCTGGTCCAGATTTTGTGATTCTAGATATAAGTCACTTTATCCAACCCTGAATATGGTTTATTTTGGCTTATATATGTGCAATTCGTTAATTAACCGACTGAATATCTAATCCTAAGTCATTCACTAAGGAAACGCTTTCGCTATACTGCGGGGAATAGGATACTATTAACTTTTTTAGTTTATAGGTAAAGCAAATTTAATGTTATATAAATAAATGACTACAAAATAAAATATGTGAATATGATCTCAATTTGTCAAGTCCTTCAGAAGTAACAACTGTAACCAACGATAATATTTCATAAAATTTTTAAAAGAATGATCATAAAAGACGTATGTATTATTCCATAATATAATTGTTATATTGTAATAGAGATAAAAGAAAGTATTATTTACATAAATGTATATAATTTAATGACAAATTGCAAAAAAAAAAAAACATTAACTAAGTCATTATTTTTCACATTTAGTTCATAATAGGTATCAGATTGTGATTCCCGTATTGCAAGCTTATTTTAATTAAAAAAAGAAATAAAATTCAAGAGTACTTCCGATAAAATGTAAGGCTTAAAACGACGGAAGGGATTCAATAACAAATATTGGTCATAAATAAAAGTCAAGTCTGTTTAACTTTTTCAGTTCTTTTACTGAGTAATTTTTTCTTGAAAACAGTAAGCAGCTCGAGTTGATCAAGTATTATTTAAATTTATTGGACATTTTTATCTTTATTTCTTGTCCAATTTATTTTATTTCTCAATTTTTAAGCTATTGCATAGCTTCTATCGCGGGCCTTGAGCGCGGGGACCGAATCCAGAAATTCCGTAACGAAAAAAAACCTCACGCTCCCCACTCCGACGGGCACGGAGGTGTGGCGTTGAAAGCCGTGCATCGTCTAACGTCGTTTTAGTTCGGCAGACTTCGGCACTCGGCAGAGTTCGGCACGGTGTTTGTGTGCGTGCGACTAGACGTATGCGTGTACACTAGCTGCTAACTGAATGATAAAAATTCCAGAATAACCTACATGTATTGTAAGATATTAAAAATATTTTAAACAATATTAACTTCTCATTTATTCAATAAGAGAAAAAAAATTGTTTTCTTTCGGTCACCACTCTCAAAAAGTGTAACTTGATTTAATATCAAAGACTTAACTGCATAAATAAAATAAGTAAATAATTATAATTGCATAAGTTGATAAAAAATGCTATGCAATAGCTTTACCGCGGCAGTCACCGAGTGCCACACGTATTTTTTTAATTATATGACAAAATATACTTGAGTGTTTTAGGAAGACATGACAGAAACATAAACCAATAACTTAATACACAATATGTAACAAATACCGTGTGGTTAAGTGCGTTATCAAAACCCATGTTCAAATGTTTAAAATTAACTTTTCTTCAAAAACTCGAAAATTTGATTAAGTAAAAATAAATTTTTAATTACTGACTGGTCATTTCAAATCAAAATAATTTTTGTTTGGCTAAGAATTCTGAGCCGTGGTAGCTCAGATTGTTAACGGTCGCTGTAAATATAACAGAACGCGAGTAACCCGGGTTCGATCCCCGTCGGCCCCAACGAAATTTTTAATTACAATTTTAAGTGCTGATTTACCACGTGCTCGGCGGTGAAGGAAAACATCATAGATACATTATAAATTCAAGAAATTATGGAATATGAGTACCGTCGTGGCAGCAACGCAGCACCAGCGGCGCGTAACATCAGTGACGTTTACGAGTACGACGCGAATACTACAAACAAATACAACAACTGTTATTGGTTTGCCTGTTTCCGTTCTGAAAATTTTGTCCTGAAAAACGAACCCCGGGGTCATCCAAAAACTGATCGACACGACAATGACAAAAGGCGATTGTGGAAGCTGATGATACTCAAACTACGACTAAATTAGCAGCAGCTTTCGTCGTTGGCATCAAAACAATGTTGGTCTATTTGCATCAAATTGACAAGGTAGAAAAGCTTGACAAACGGGTGCCCCACCAACCCAATGATCGCCAGCATGAAGTACGCGAGAGACATGTCTTGCAGGCACACAAACGAAGGAATTTTGAACCGCATTGTAACCTGCGACGTAAAATATATTCTGTTTGAAAATTGCAAGCGCTCAGTAAGTTGGTTGGATATTGATTTAGCTCCTAAACAATGCCCTAAATGAAAACTTACTCCTAGAAAAGTGTTGGTCACTGTTTGGTGGTCTAGTGCCGGTGTGATTCATCACAACTTTTTACCTTACGGGATGAGCATTACTGCAAATGTGTACTGTGAAGAACTGAACACAATGATGCGGAAACTCGCACGTCTCCAATCAGCTTTGCTCAATCGCTTGTCCTCGCTGCTCCTGTACGACAATGCAGGACCCCATACTGCACAACAGATGGTCTCCAAGGTACTAGACCTGGAGTTAGATGCTCTCCGTCTTCCATCGTAATCACCAGACCTTGCACCTACAGACTTCTACTTTTTGCAGAATTTGGATAATTTTTTGGCGGGAATAAAATTCAATACCAGAGAGGCAGTATAAAATGCCTTTGAAGAATTTGTGCCCCCAGTCCAGCTGATTTCTTCAACAAGGGTGTCAATAAACTGCAACTACGTTGGCAATGATGCATCGATTACATGGGTAATTACTTTGATTAAAAAAATACAGTATAAAATAACTTTTAGTTATTTCATAAAAAAATGGCTATTTCATAGATAAGTACCTAACATTTTCAAATTGTATGTCAAAATGTATAGGAGGTCAAACAATTAATCCAACTCGGCTGGACAGTCGAGTGATCTGGAGATTCCATGCACTTTCTCGTTACGCGTACCGAAAAACTTGAAAATAAGAGCGTACAATCAGTGCGTGTTGCTAGCGGAAATATGGGCCTGAATTGTAGTACTTCACCCCCAGCCGTATGGTGAAGCTCTCAGGTTTTCTGCAATGGGCCGGTATAGATCGAAAAACCGATAACAATATAGGAAAGAAAGGTACGCGAGTTGCGGCATCCTTTTTCGACAGATGAGTAGAAAATATAGTAATAAGTAAACTCCGTAAGCTCTATGCTTAGAGATTTTATCTTAAAGGGCTTCAGATCTTCCATATAGTACAAGTACCATTTTATTAGTTAAATACCTTCTTCGATTATAGGTTTCATTTTTTTTCATTACAAAAAACATAATACAAAGCAATAATTATTTTAAAGGCAACAATGGCTTACACAGTTAGGTAAGCTAACAATAACTGTGTAAGTTATTGTTTTCCTTAAAAGGAACGGAAATTCGAATTATTATTTGACATTACAATTGTAAAAGGAAGCTTAAGGTAAATACAATCAAAACCAAAAATAAGACACGCTTCGTGGAATTTATTTTCCAAAACTTTATAACCAGTAATTACTTACCACGTAGATAAAAAAACGTATACATATTTTTCTTAATTGATATATACTTAAATCCAAATATATAAGAATGGAAAATTATACATTATTTTAATTAAGGATAATATTTTATTGTGAGTCACAACTATCAATGTTTCAGAATACCTATATTTTTTCTTAATTGAATTTTCTTGTACTTAAATCTAAATATATAAGAATGGAAAATTATACATTATTTTAATTAAGGATAATATTTTATTGTGAGTCACAGCTATCAATGTTTCAGAAAACCTATATTTTTTCTTAATTGAATTTTTTTATACTTAAATCCAAATATATAAGAATAGAAAATTGTAGATTATTTTAATTAAGGATAATATTTTATTATGAGTCACAACTATCAATGTTTCAGAAAACCTATATTTTGGGAAGAATCTGCAAGAAACTCATAAAAATTGCAGTTGTATAATAAAAATTATAAACAAGATTTAAGAAACAGCTTGGCAGTGATAATTTAAAAAAAATGTCCCACAATAAACCACGTATTCATTGAGACTCACTCTCTATCGAGATCTCTCATTATCATGAATCTATCAACAGTTCAATGAACAAGCCAAGAATAAAAACTATAAAATATCAAAAGTTAAAACTATACATTCTTCAAATAAAAAATTTACTAATAGAAACAGAAAATCACTACAGAATCATAAACTTCTAGCGACAACAATGTTGTAATGTAAAATTTTTCCAAACGTAAATTTTGTTTCCAGCATACAATGTTCGTGTCTGAGTTCACTGTGACATGGCACTAAAAACAATGTATTTTATGTTTAGGTGCGACACACACCTTGTAAAGTTGCTAAAATAGCTTTACTAAACTGAAACAAGCAAACTCGATAAATGACAGTAATATTTTCATTTTATATTACTGCTTCATCATAGTTTGAGTTTGCAAATATTTTATTTATCTAATAATATAAACACAGCATTTTCTTTAATGTTTTTCATACATAGTATAGTATTCTTTATATTAACGTATTCACCATCTTTATAGCAACATTAGGATTTTGGCACTTATTTACTGTAACAACCGCTTTCACAATTCACCAATGAAGATGCATACATAAATTCGTTAGTGCCGAAAGATCGCATCACTACATCACTACTTACACACTAAGCATTACTTCTTATATACTATAAAATCAATGACGTTTTGTATTTGCCATCAAAATCAACCTTATTATCTAAATATTTTAATTAAGACTATTCTGTATAAGCTAATTATCAAATTATTTGAAATTTGTACCAGCACCATTAAACAAAATATGGCGAGGAGCTGACTTTAGTTTCCAAAATACCCCCATATATTTGCCTAAGAGTGACAACGCATGGCCTGTGCAGCAGATTTTAAAGGGCGGTATTTTGGACTCAGATGGAATACCTCAATACCAGAAGAAAGTATCTCCGATTCTGGTTAATGATTAAGCAAAACTGATATTACTCTGCAACTTTATTCTGTATTCTGTAAGAACATAGCCCTCACATGGTCAAGCCAAGCAATTTGTGCTGCAGTCACAATGCAGAGTTAGCGTCCAGATGTCCAGGGGTGGATGTAAAAAGGCTGTTGATGAAAATGACGATGATAAATCTGTGTACTATAATATTCAAGGCGGACACCCAGCCAGTGGTAGTAAGAAACAGAATGTATCTTTCTTATTATAGGAAGAGCCCAAGTCCTGAAATGGACAGTAGAGTAGACGGTAACGGTACTTTATGATTTATAGATAAATGGATATATAAAAATACCTTATGGAATTTTAAAAAGCCGTAATGAATGTAATGATGAATGAATAGTATTAATATTAGAATTTCAAAAAAAACTAATAACTAGGGCAGTAAAGGGCGGACTTAATCCGTAATGGCATTTTCTGCCAGTCAGCCCGTGGAGTGATGAGATTTTGTGGCAGATGAAAATACAAATATATACATAAAACGTACTAAGATATACATATAATATAATATAATATAATATACAAAAACTTTATATATAGTCTAAGTAAATATATGAACAAAATATGTATCATACATAGGTATAAAATACATATCTCAAAATTGAAAATATTAAAGCATCTAAATATATCAAAATTTATCATCATCATTCTTAACGTCTAACATCGTTACATTTAAAAAAGTTATATTACAACTTTTTACAAGATAGGGAAGAGGCTTACTCCAGAGTAGGCTCCATCTCACCCACTCTAATTGACCTAAGAAACTTCCAGATGTCAGCTGGTTAAGAATTAATTATATTATTTTGGATATAACGGCGTTTGGCGTAACGTAACATCTGATTGCATCTATTCCTTACTTTCTTAAAACATGCCCAAATCTCTTCCGTACGCTTTTTTAAAACGATGACAAACCCTGCTCCGCCTTGTTATCGCCATCCGAACTCTCTCAGTCATCCAAAGAGAAGGTTGATGTTTAAGTTTAACTTTACGTACAGGAGTATGGATATTATATAGATTATTTATTACATTATTTAAGACGGATAACATGTCATCGAATGTCGGTAGTAATTTTAATTGATCAAAATTTTAATTAGAAGCGTCCCTCTTTAGTTTATTGAAATTTATTTTAGAAAAATGTGCAAGTGTGTAAAAGTAGGCAAATATTTGTGAGATTTTAGTTTTTATGCAACATAAATGAGGTCGTGATGTGAGAATCCTCGAGCGGAACACTAAATGTGATGTCACATGATCATAATAATGTCAGTCAAAGAGTCATTTGAATCGAAATTATGATATGTTGCGCCTGAAGGAAGAATGAGAAGATTTGCTGACTCAATGATCGCACGAATTTTTTTGGAACCATTAGAATTTATTATATATATATATATATATATATATATATATATATATATATATATATATATATATATATATATATATGTGTGTGTGTGTGTAAAATATAATAAAATTTCTGATAGTTATAATGTCTGGAATAAGGTGGAATTCTAATTATAAAATTCTAGTACCCGGATGACCGAGCTTTGATCGGTTGAAATTACATCTATATGCAAATTACATACTGATTAGATAAATAATATGAACTGGTTATTTGAATAAAAAATCATGAGTGCAATTAGTTTAATTAAAATTTTCGTATTTTTAAAAAATAATAAAAAAGGGCTCGAAATAATAGATTTTCTCACAAAAGAAAGGAACTTACAAAAAAAGGAAAAAAGTCGGATTGAAGACAGGACGCGAACCAAGGCATTACGATTTTATGACCGCCCAATATACCAATTATAATAAGAGCATGTTAAAATGCGACAAGCACTGTGGCTGTGGCCACATTTCTACAGCATTGTAGTGCCTTTTCGTATTAGCAACCCAGTATAATATTTGCGTATGATTTTAATTGTTTTATTTGATTGTAGTTTTAATTTCTTTGTACGTTATGTTGTTAGGAATAAATAGTTATTCATTAATTCATATGTTAGTATACATTGAAATGAAAGAAAAAAATAACAAGCCCATAGACTTATTATACTACTGCATAATCGATGAACGCGCCATATAAAATTAAAATTAATTGCAAGACTTCTCCAGAGCAATAAATCCGTGAAAAGTGCTTTCTAATAAAAATTGGAAATATCAAACGGGAAGACGACAATCATACGGATCATCGGGGTTATATTATGAGCAATTTTATCATAGATTTTCCTCTATGAAAGTAATTTTATTTTAACGTTAACTGGAAAATTTCCTGAACCAAAAGTAATGAGGTATATTTTAGTAAAATAAAATGTTATATACATTAGTCTAGAAAGAGTATTTTATTTATAAATTGGCTATTTGTATAAATGTAGAAAGATCTCATGCAGGGCGAGGTGTTTAACTCGGGGAGCAGTCAATTATCTAGTTGATAGTCCAGAGCTTGATCTATATATGCTGTATTTTCGAAAGCATGCATCTTATTGTAATAAAATTAAGTAAAGTAAGAGTACTTCCGATAAAATTTAATACCGAAAACAATTGATGGGATTCAATTACAAATATAGTTCATAAATAAAGCTCAAGTCAGTCGTACAAAGTTGCCATTCCCGGATTAACTTTTTCAATTCCTTTACTAAGTTTTTTTTTCATAAAAACAGTAAACAGCTCAATCTGATCAAGTATTAAGTAAATTCATTGGATTTTTTATCATTATTTCTTGTCCAATTAAAGAAAATAAAGACATGACATTTCTAAGAAACATAAATCCATAACGTATATATTTAGAAAATAAACCTAATATACAACATGTGACAAAAACCTGTGGTTCGTGTTAGATGCGTTATCAGAATCACTATTCAAATGCTTAACCTTACTTAAAAAAACTCGACCATAAAATATTCAATGAAATGAAAATAAATTTTTATTTTCAAATTGTATGTGGGTTTATCACCTCTGCAATATAATTACATACAATTTGCAAATAAACGTTTATTTAAATTTAATTTAATATTTTGTAGTAGAGTTTCTGAAGTAAAGTGTGGTAGAGCCACGTTGCAGCTATATTATGGTTGTAGCACGAATGGGTCGACTCGACCGGGGTAGAACCACGCTCTCACAGAACACCAGCGTAAAATAGCAGCTTTATACTGTTGTGTTTCGTATGGTGATTGTAGAGATCCGGAGACCCTTTTTTACTGGAAACGAGGCATTCCATCTTAGTCCTCAGGGGTGACAACGCATCTGCGTTTTGATTCTTAATCAAGGATAAATGTAGATGTCTACGGGCCACAGCATCCATTTACCATTACGTGAAATGTGTGCTCGTTTGCCACCTTTATTGTATAAAAAAGTAAGGTTATTTCTATATGTTTGAATACTGATTGTGTTGATACATTTCTAATTAAACGATATAACTCTTCCAAGTTTAAAACGATATTTCGACAATTATATCTCCTGCGGTGGCAGTGCACTGTATCTCGGTCAAGATATTACTCTCAATAAAAGCTCATTGAGTGTCAGGCCACTTAAATCCATAACGCCGTTGCAATCGTAGTACTAACCAGACTGAAGTGGATGAAAACATATGCACATTCATTTCTTGTAAAATTTTACTGCTATTGAGGCTTTTGCAACCGCTCTAATAAGTTATAGGCTTTTGAAACTGCTCTAGTAAGTATAATTTTGGAATTTACTTGGACAACAAAGTCCACTGCTGAATCCCCCCCCTCCCCCTCATAGATTTCCTCGCAGGGTGGATATTTGCAATAGATGCCTCGCTTGGCAAGCAGGTCGAAAATCGCAGCTTTTTATGTTTAGTTGTTATTAGGAAGACCCTGCAACCCACTACTACCAACCCACTACACTGAAAAATAAACAGTGCGATCGAACAGTGGTACATTAGTATTATTTTAGCAATTCATTCTTTATTGTTAGGGCGGTTTGTTAAATACACTGTCGCGAATCACTTTTATTAATGTTGCTACATTTATACAATTAGTAATGCTATATTTAAAAAATAATGTAGAATTGTTATATTTAATTTAAAAAAAACAGCCTAATATGATTAAAATTAGTTTAGCATTTACACTTATTAAAAATTTGGTGTTGTTGGTTGACTACGGTATTAAAGACATTACATTGTTAAATGAACTGACGTTCAAAGGCCGGGTGTTTCTGCTCTATTTCAAATGATAGTGAATTAACATTACACATTCCTATGACTTTTTTCTCTCAATTGTCTCTTACGACACACACGAGATGATATGGGAAGTTATGTAAAAAGTATGAATGAGGAAAGGGAGACAAAGTAAATTCATGGCGCAGGAGTGTATGGAAGAGTCGGCAAGGGACGCCGTAGACGGAGTTTTATTGACCAAATTGGCGATATATTGAAGCCAAATTATGAGTAACCTCAACCGACGAGCACGTATGCGTGGGTATATGGACGTGAAGGAGGCAGAGGTGTAACAAGATTGTGCCTAATGAAAGTCCAAATATTACTGTTACCGTTTCAATACAGAAATAAGCGACTCCGTAACGCAGTGACTTATCGTTAATTTGCGACGCTAACCAAAATATTTTTAAAGTACACGAAATAATTGTTACGGGTCTGGATGTTTGTCCTTGTGCAATTTATGTATGTAAACTATCTCCACAATAATGAAGAAAATCGTAACGTGGGTAACGTTATTTAAAAAAGCAGAACATAAGGGTTAAATATTTGAGATTTTTTTTAACAAAGTCGTTGACAACGATTGTAGTTTATTCAAATAAATTTTCTTATTTTTGAAACAAATTACTTATTGTTTATAAATCGAGGCATTTTTCAAGACAACAAATGTCCCACTTGAGCTTTCCTTGACCTACTTCTGAAACGAAGCAAACACTTTCATACGACTTGTTTTGAAAGCGGATTTGCAACAAACATTGTCTAAGTAAATCTAGCTTTTAAAAGATTTATGAAAATATAGAGAGAATTTTTAGTTATTTAGAGAGATTTAAGGTTTGTATCATCTAGGTACGTTTATTTCAAAGAAAAGGCAATTGGTTTTAACCAATATCTTTCTACGTCAGTATCACATTTGCAACTGTATTTGGACTTGACATAGACAAAGAGCTGATTACTTAAGCCCCATTAAAAATTGTTTGTACAGGTAGTGTAGGCGCGGGACCCGAAGCTTGTTGTCTTGCAATACTTGCTTGACGTGCTGAAGCTCGGCGGCTAGATGTTTTCTGTCACAGATTCCTTGTGCCCTCTAAAACAAAGATTTACCCACGGTAGCTAACTGTGAAGAATCATGGCGTCATTCGCCATTTAAATATTGTAGTATGGGTCTTTTTAATATACACATTGCACAGTGTGACCAATAGTGTTATTAGGATTTCGTATGACTAAAACATCTAGGAAAGCTAAAGAATTATTTGCCTCTAACTCCATAGTCAATTGTATTTTAGAGTTTATGGAGTTAAGATGTTCTAAAAATGCAATTACTTTCTCAGATGGTTAAATTATGAAAGTGTCGTCTACGTACCGCTTGTAGAATCTTGGATTTACAGGAGCAGTAAGAAGGGCTTTCTCCTCGAATTCCTCCATGAATATGTCGGCGACTATGGGAGATACAGATGAGCCCATTGCCGCACCATATACTTGCTTGTAGAACTCTTCCTTACTTAAACACTGCCTCACATCTGGCTATCTATTGTGGAGGATAGATGTAGATGTCTATGGGTAACAGCAACCACTAACCATAAGGCGGACTGAACCGACTCTATAAAAGAATATCCTATGCACAATATAGAACGATGGAGTTGGCTCAGGACCGTGTTTTATGGCATTACTTAGAGCTGGCCTATGCTCAGCACAAGCAAATGGATTTATGATGGGCTGTAATGATGGTGATAATGATAAAAGTAAAAGTAAAGTAAAGTAACAGTCTATATACGTTCAACTGCTGGGCACAGGCCTCCCCTCATTTCTGAGAAGGTTTTAGGGCAAGGAAGTGTCTGCCACGCTGCCCCATGCGTGTTGGCGAACTTCACATGTCTCGAAATATTTTTTTTCTTATTCCTCAGACATGCAGGTTTCCTCACGATGTTTTCCTTCACCGCCAAGCACGTGGTAAAATTGCAATTAACAATTTTATTGGTGCCGGCGGGGATCGAACCCAGGCTATTCGCGTTCTGTTATATTTTCAGCGAGCGTTAAACATGATAATGATAACGATGCCCTAATAGTTCGGAGTTCGCATGGTTAGGCCCTCTTTCCTATTTCTGCTGCGAGGTCTGAAAGAGTAATCCTCTGAGACATTCCATCTTAGTCCTTATAGGTGTCAGCGCATATGTAGCATTCTTTGAAGTTGGTTGGTTCATAGGCTGCAGTAACCACTTACCATCTGGTGGATTGTTGGTTCGTTGGTCAGATAAATTCTATGAAAAAAAAACCCACGCTTAGCTAGCAGGTGGGTGAGTACGAACTGATATCCCTGTGTAATATTGCTCTTGATTAATATTTAGTGAAACTTTGTTCACCTTTTTATACGTAGTAGAACCACATTGCAGCTACAGGTTATAGTAATAGTATAAATGGGTCGGCTTGACCAGGGTAGGATCACGCGCTCACATAATACCAGCGAAAAAAAGCAGCTTAATGCTACTATTTTGCATGGTTAGTGTAGAGAACCGCAGACCGTTATTACTGGAAACGAGGCATTTCGTCTTAGTTATCCGGGGTGACAATATATCTGCATTTTGATTCTTAATCAAGGATATATGTGGAAGTCTATGGGCTACAGCATCCACTTACAATCAGGTGAACTGTGTGCTCTTTTGGTACCGTTATTCTATAAAGAAGCCATTAATATTGGATTTCCCGCCATCAGTCGATAGTCAGAGCCTTGACCTCTAACAAACGCGTACGCTGCGTGCAGATAAGGAGGGTATTAGTGGTAAAAGGTGACGCACCCGATTCCACGATTTATTGTTGGACACTCCTCCCGTGTCGATTTGCCAAAATCTGCTCGCTAGGCAGGTGGTTCACGTTCATCAATTTAAGTACCAGACGCTTTCGCACCTTTAATGCTGGTATGGTATAATACGATATGATTATAACGCAACTATATAACACAACAAAACATACACGAATATTTTTTTTTCAATATAGTTTACAAAGAATTGTTAGGAAAGTATTTTTTTAATATTTTCACCACTGGTTCGGGATTTTTTAAACAAAATTTAACAATAAAAGATATGTTGTATTATTACTATCATCATTACCGACCTTCACAAGTCTACTGCTGAACAAAGGCCTCCCCCAAAGAATGCCATAAAGCACTTGAAAACACTTAAAGACTTCCTGCCTGTCTAGGTTCACGTTAATGTTGTATTATTACTTTTAAAATTTATTTAAGAAGCAGTTTGAAAAGATCACCCCATTCCCGGCGTTATTATAAACCACGTATTGATTTGTATTATAATAAGAGAATATTGAATACGTCTTCGAAATGAAACAAAAATCCGTGATTTTAATACCTATATTACTAAACTTCAGTCGGTTTTCATATTTGTCTTATTCAAATTAAAGACGAACGACTTACTTCTGACTCCAATTGTCGGTGTTTCAACTTTTTGTTTGATATTTAACGTCACGTTATTGAATATTCCGCATAAATTTCTTTCTTGATTTATTGTGTCTTTACCTACTTTCCAGTTGAGTAGGTCTTATTTAAAAGAAGGCAAATGCTTTTCTTGCTACTAATTATTTATCACTACATCCTCGTTAACATTCATGAAGAAAAAGAACTTTGTTGGATATATCTTTCCCTTAAGAAGATTTCTAGTAATTTTACGCTTGATAGGTTAATTTGCCGCTAACTTCTGCCTTGTGTAAATCTTAAGAATTTATAATTTGTTTATAAATACAATATAACCAATATCACCATGGCCAACCAATCTTAAATCAAATCTCAAGATCATCTGACCCCTTTACTAAATTGCCTCATAGGATTAAAAGTGGTGGTGGCTTACATTATGTATCTACATACGACTAACGGCTATACTACGTAATATATTGCATGCCTTAAGCGTAAAGTGTATAGCGCATACTACATATTATTACTCTTTATGATTGCTCGTGTATTAAGTACGAATTTGTAACGATGGTAAGTATTCGTTTATTATAGGTGAATTGGTAACTGGTAAGATAGTTCTGCGAGACACTAAATCAGAAGAAACATAAGTAACAATATTTGTGTATTTCTTTAAAAACAAATCCTTTCAAACTAATTCACTATTCGCTAAATTTCATACAATCTTTTGATACTAAATCATCTAATGTTTCCAACACACAAAGTGGAAAAATGAAAATTTGTTTCGTTAAAATCACTTTGTCTGAACTGTTCTAGCTTTTTACCCAAATATTTTTGTATAAGTTAATTTGCTGGACAAAACTACGAAGTTATTATTTTTATCTTTAATCTTGATATTATGGTTTTATGTCTAATTTTTTTCTCCTTTATTAGTAAATCGTTTATTTAGATATAAGAGGCTCATTTTATCTAAAGATGAGTAAAAAAAACATAACTTATATATTATAAATAATTTTTTTTCTGTACATATGTAACAAGTTCTTATTATTTCATATATATATATATATGTATATATATATATATATATATATATATATATATATATATATATATATCTTTCAAAGAAATTACAAGTAAAAATGTTTCAAAATAAAAAAATAAGGTATTATGATGGTGTCTATACTTATGATTGTACTTTTGATGAATTCACATTGTTTTTATTCTCACGCTCAGCGGACAACAATCAAATGATTGACAAAAGCAAACACCGTGAAAAGGGTTTCAAGAAAATCGTCGTTTTCGAGAGGAAATTTAAATTTTTGTTATTAATTCAAGCAGACTGAATAAAATATTTGCCAAAGACTTAAGGCGAACATTTTATCTAAAAATATTATTCTATTATTATATGATTCTATCAAAAATACTATTTATATTTGAACGAAACTTATAAAATTTGCTTTAGAAGTAAAGATTATTTATACAGATTTCTATAAAAGCATCTCAATTTTCTAATTTTCAAACAAATATAACAAAGAATCCTTATATATTCTTTGTGGAATATCACTTTATTTGAACAAGCTATTTTTTTTAGCTGTAATTGGTCTATTTTGTTGTTTATACTCTTAAGCTTTCTTACTAAGTAGTAAGTATGGACAAATGAGTTGGGCTTTCAAGGGACTGTCATAAACTAAAACAGTTTTAGCCTATACTCCTAATGCCATGTCGCTTCTACGTGCTATTATATACTACATGCTATAATATATTTGCCTTCTTATGCACATATTTATTGTGAGAAGAGAAGTAAACATATAGTCAAGCGTAGCAGCGTAATTTGTTTTAGTTTTTATGTTAAGCAAGTTAGTTTTTGTTTGATTTTTATGTTAATTTAATTCATTTAAAGTTATTATTCAGTCCTACTCTTATCTACCATTACTTGTTGTGTGTTTGTTGTTGTTACGTATGTACAATTATATGTTTTAACCATGGAGATGTAAAGGTTAATAAATGGTTAAGGATAAAATATCTGTTGTAACGTGTAATGGCTGCAGCACGACGGGATGAGTTCGCTTTTATTCGATTCAACATGTGCTGCTTTGTTTCGTATGGTAATTAATGAAACCCTTTTTACTGGTAACTAGACATTCCATCTTGGACCTCGAGGCTATGACGCATCTTGGTTTTATTTATTAACCAAAGAAAAAATACAATTATCTATGAATCATTAACTTATTATTAAGTAGGTGAATTGTAAGCTCGTTTGTAACATTTACTTGCAATTAAAGAGTATAAGAAACAGATTTTAACAATTTTTCCACTTTAGTGCGGAATTAAACGAAATAAGCATCTACTTAAGTATTATAGTAATTTAAGTATTATATAAGAAGTTTAGGACCTTTAAGTATAAATATATATAATATATTTTCGTCCTCTAATAATAATAAAGAAAAAAAATCTAGTACAACAATGGGTATATTTGTTTTGTGGTGTAAATGTAGAGAATACCTAACAATACAAAAGACAAATATTCCAAAAGGAAAATAAAGTCGTATTCTTATTCAGCAAACAAAATAGACTTTGTTTATTTTAATGTACCTAACATAAAATTGTCAAAATATACTTCGTAAAATCTTTGTGCTAAACAATTTGTTATACGTTGTGTCATATGAAAAGTTTCTGTGTCCGCCGTACCGTTTGCGTTTCATTCGCGGATCAAGCCACCTGTCCGGGTCTAATTGAATTCTTTACGTGGAAACTGTTATCCTTCAGTTACAAAAACAACAGTTTCACCAACCTCTGTATACTCTTACAATAAAAAGTTCCAAGACCGTCACGAATAGCTGTAATGGTTTTTCTGAAAGTTTTACAGAATATAGATTTAGAACAACCTTATTTGGTGTGAATATTTTTTTTTATTTAAATAAACTGGATAATATGTTTATTCTCTTACTAAGCATTTCTAGATGTATAAAAATATAATCTTTTTTGTTAACAGTTTTTTCTGCTGTAAGACATTTAGGTTGATGTATGATATACTGAATTGTATAGACATATATTTGTAAAGATTCGTTGTCACATCTAAAGACTAATATTTTTTATAGCATTGGGTGACAAACGAATACACAGTCCACTTGATGGTAAGTGGATGCTGTGGCCCATAGAAATCCACATTTATCCTTAATTAAGAAACGAAATGCAAATGCGTTGTCACCCTTGAGGACTAACTCTATCTGACTGACTAACTCATCATACTAAACACAGCAGCATTACGCTGCTACGTACGTACGTACGTGCACCGCTCTCACGGAATACTAACGTAAACGTTGGTATTCCGTGAGAGCGGGGTACCTGTCCCGGTCGAGCCGACCCCTTCGTGCTACAACTATAAGGCTAAGTATGGAACAATAATACACTCTTCGAGGAAACCCAACATGCGTTATTGTCACTTAACCGTGGGGATTAGGACTGTATGAAAATTTGAGTTATTAGTGTTCTTTTGATAAAAATAACTATTGTATATTTTATGGTCATGTACATAAACGGTAAGTATATAAAATTTTAAATAACAAATAGATTACAAAATTTTAATAAAATATAAATACTGTGTCGTTGCGGTGTAAGAATATCCACTACGTAGATGTCGTAAGAGATGAGAGAGGGAAACAAATCAGGAGATGGGCGGCAGCGTCTTTTTAATAACAACCAAAAATAAAAACTGCGGTTGCCAGCTAGGGTTGCCAGATGATCGGGATTCGTCTGGATTCTCCCGAAATTTTTTATGATCTCCTGACTCCCGACAAAACTCAAAACCTCCAGATAAACAGCTTCTCTTCACATCACGGCTGCTTTTGATTTAATAAAATCTGAGTTAGTAATTAGACTGAACTTTGAAGTAAATTGTTTGAATTTTAAATCTTTTCTGAATACTAATAAAGAGTCCAAATTGTGGACTCAGTAAAGTCCAATGCCATAAATTAGTTATGTGTCAACAATGTTGCCTTTTTGTAGCTTATTCATTTAAAAAAGTTTTACATTTTTAATTATATATTTGTTTCTCCCGACAACAACCTCTAAAACCCGACATTTTCAAATTTTGTCCAGATATTTTGGTCTTCCGATCTGGCATTCCTATTGCCAGCCCGCTTCTCAAGCGTGGCAACTATACCAAATATATAGATAGGGAGGCCTATCTTCAGTACAGTTACGGTCTATATACGTCCCACTGCTGGGCACAGGCCTACTGTAGGCTGCCCTATTATGATTCATTTCTGAGAGGGTTTTAGGGCACGGAAGTGTCCGCAGCGCTGCCCCAATGCGTGTTGGCGAACTTCACTCTTATTCCTCAGACTTGCAGGTATCCTCACGATGTTTTACTTCACCGACGAGCACGTGGTAAATCAGCACTTAAAATTGCAATTAACAATTTCATTGGTGCCGGCGGGGATCGAACCCGGGTTACTCACGTTCTTATATTTACAGCGAGCGTTAACCATCTGAGCTACCACGGCTCACTACAGCTATCTTCAGTAATAGGCTGTAACTCTGACGGTAATAAAATTTTGACCATCCTGTATGAGCAATGTTAAGCTCAACTGACATATTTAAATGGGTTTATAAATTAGTTTACATTGTGGTCTGAGATAAAACATAATTATTTTTATTATTGTTGTTTTTATTATCATATTATTATTATTAGATAAAAATACGATAAAAAGTGTAACAACTGAAATATTACTACAACGGACATTCAATAAAACCTTCAAAAGTGATTTACTTTCTATTGATGGAACGCGGTAGGAGCAATCAATCGACGATGACACGGGCTAAACACGGGGCGAAGAAATGTCAATAGATTACAAGAAATTTATCGTTTCCCTCTCGGAAATTGGAATTTTGACCTTCGATCGACACAGACGATGAGACTTACAATTGTACATACATAGTATGGAATTCAATTCTATTATTTTTTGAGGGTAATATTAGATACGGACTAAGAGCTAACACACATTGGGCGCTCGGCATTGCGTTCCGCGCGCGTTGATAGCGTACCTACATACACTGCGCTCAGCATGGCGTTCGACGAGCGTTAACAGGGCGAGTCCCTAATAGCTGGTCGCTTTTGGATTTCATCGATAAAGAAATCCTTATCAAAATGCTTTTCTATATATCTACATCCTTGTACTACTCAGGGTGGAAGACGCTGACGGCTGTAACACAGTCTATGCTAGTATAATATAGTTTAAAATGTAATTTTGTAATTTAAAATAGATATAATATATAAGTGTAATCTGTAAAATTGAGAGTCAAATAAATTTTTATTATTAATATTAAAATGAATATTACCCCTTACCTTACCTTATCTTCATTCTTGTCAATGCGTGTCCACCCTACACGAAAGAAAATGTACAATTAAATTGTTGCCTATATATCTAAAAGCGCACGGTTATCGTTCTGATCAAAATATGAAAGCCCGCATCTGACGCGCCCTTGAATAGAAGCGCGTGTTGGTATGTGTACAGATATTTCGGTCTAGATTGTTTTTAAAACGCGCGTTACCAATGCGCGCTCTTTAAAACACCTAATGTGTAGTTGCTCTAAACCAAGAGGGTTTAGAGCAACTACACAAGGTAACCTTACAAGGACGCTACAGAGGCTTTTATTCCGCTGTTAGTCTTTTTTAAGAATACGTGGGGATTATAGCTGTATGCCCGTCCGTGGCCCGTACGCACCAAAATGGAAAGACTGATATGATGTAGTCAATGCATTTACATAAATATCGATAGCCAAAACCTCGTTTATGAATCTGCTAATATATAATGAAATAAATTCTATATTGATGATTAAGAGATGTGTCTTTGGAGACTCTGGTATAGTCGTTAAATTTGTTACTATGATTAAATGAGAGGCTTAAACTAACAGTAGACTGGCATAGGCTGATGATGACGAGGGTGATGACATACGTACACCTTAATGAAATCTAGCAGTGTTTTATGCGTGGTAGATTTGCAGAGAGCAGTTGTGGTGCGAATTGGTTAGCTCGACCAGCAAAGG
Organism: Parnassius apollo; assembly: GCA_907164705.1. NCBI lineage: Eukaryota > Metazoa > Arthropoda > Insecta > Lepidoptera > Papilionidae > Parnassius > Parnassius apollo. Next base: position 3,200,116 of record CAJQZP010000585.1, read on the forward strand.
ACCGCACTTTCACGTAAAGTAGCAACTTAATGCTGGACCATTTCTACTGGATATAATGTATTTCATCTCAGTTTTCAGTGGTGGCAACGCATCTATATTTCGATTCCTAACCAAGGATAGATAAAAATGAGCACCTTTATTTTATAAAAAATGACCTTACATTTCACCTATGGTAAGTTGTTTTCTACAGCCCATGAACACCTTTGACCAACAGTAAACAAAGTAGGCTAAAATATGTTGTCACCACTGAAGACTAAGCTGAAATACCTAAAATCCTATAAATATGCTGGCTCTCTATATTATGTATAAAATTCCCGTAGGCAATCAATATAAAACAAATTGTTACGAAATTCCTATCGGAAGTTTTGATCGAACGTGGTTTGAGTCTTTTCTCGCCTAATTACGTACGTTAGATCGACCGGCGCGCTCTGATAGATCAGCAAATTTATTCATGACCATAGTTGGGTACCGCAATTTATTCTCTCATTCGGATCTCGGTCTTTCGTATTAGCATAAATAACTAAGGGTTCGATACAAAAATTCTTTCTCCTCAAATCCTTTCAAACTGAGTAAACTATAAAACTTAGTTTCGCAAAACCGAATGTAAAATGTACTCGTATTTTTTAAGAAATAAGTATGATGAATGAAAATACAGTCCACGTATTTGTAAGCGTGTAACAGTACACAGTGTATCACATATTTTACTTTACGCATAATAACATGTTTGCAATTGATACCTAATTTCCAAAAGTATTCAAGAGATATAGACGTTGTTGATTTCGGCTACCAGGACATCATCACCCTTGGAATTAAGATGGAAATATCTGCTGTCAAAACTTCTAATCATTTACTTCCAACCAATCACCTCCAGCAACATTCGTCCGCAACCTGTCATATTCATTAGGCATTCCTCTACACTTCTCTATTAGTATTACAGCTTTACACAAAGTTCTTCAAGGGCGCCTCGTTGTTGTCTAGGTTTACTTGATTAAACTTGTCTATCTCTTTTTCGTTAATAGCATATAGAAATAATCGAAAAAATTTATTTATAAAGTCTATCTAGTAAAGTTATGCCCCTACAATTGGATTGACGTTAAGAAGTTAAGCGGTTGATAAGAGGATAAGAAGAGCGAGCTCTAGGCGTAGTCCTTTTTATATAAGTGAGAATGACCAACGAACACACCGTCCATTTTTTATAGGATAGGGTGACAAACGAGCACACAGTCCATCTGATGGTACGCGGTTGCTGTGGCCCATAGACATCTAAATCTATCCTCAATTACGAATCAAAATGCAGATGCATTGTCATCCTTGAGGACTAAGATGGAATGCCTCGTTTCCAGTAAAAAGGATCTCCGGTTCTCTACACTCATAACACGAAACACAGCAGCATTTAGCTACTACTTTACGCTGGTATTCTGTAAGAGCTTGGTCCTTCCCCGCTTGAGTCGAGCCATTCGTGCTACAACTATACAAAAAAAAACTATATTACAAGAATTACGACTTTACTTACTTATATTTATTTAATTATCACTATAACTGTCTCTTACTATTGTTATTTTATATAAAGAGAGTAAGCAACTTTAAGCATTTCAAATTGCCGACGAAAGTCGTAAATGTTCATATTTATTTTAAAAAAAAACATTCCTTATGTGAAGCTCACGTTGTGGTGGAGTAAGAGATTTCACTACACCATATCTCTCTATCATATCTCTCGTGTTGTAAGAAGCGACAGAAAGATGAATCAGGAGAGCAGTATATTCCTGATAGCACTACAAAATTGAACAAGCAGTATATTCCTGATAGCACTACAACATTAAAAAACTGTATTTACAAAGTTGTTTGCTAAGTGTGGTAACAAAGACAAACTTCCCCACTATGATTTGGGAAACAAGTGGGGAGATTGAAATAATTCCCATCCAACTACAGAGTGGCATCGATGTCCTTCTTCTTCATCTGGTGAAAATATTCAGAGCAAGTTTTGCATGGGGATATATTCCAGAACGATAGACAATCGTCAAAGATCTATTTATACCTAAGGCTGGTAGAAAAGACTACGCTTTACCAAAAACCTTAAGATCTATAAGCCTATCTTCCTTTCTTCTTAAGACATTGGAAAAGGTTATAGATAGATATCTATGGAATGTAGCTCTGGATACTAGACCCATACATTACAACCAACCGCAGAAGCAAATCTACGAAAACAGCCAAGTTGTCTGCCGAGTGTGGTAACAAAAATCAACTTTCCCACAATGATTTGGGAACAAATAACATATAAATGTATCAATGAAATAAAGCTTACACTTTATTTCGAAATTCGAAGTTTGAATATCCTTAGACCGTTTTTACTTTAAATTCAAAAATATAATAATCCCTAAACATACTAAATCACTAGTTTCCATCACTCACATCGAAGCTTTTGTGGCTTCCTCGATCTTGGCAACAACGAATGGAAGATTTATAGGGGTCACCCATATATTCTTTATATAACGACCGAGGGTAGGGTCCTGATCGGTAGCGTATTATTCAGGCTGCTAAGGCTAAATGGGCTGTTCACTTTTACTCCTTTCTCATGTCGTAAATAATAATGTAAACTTTCTTGATATCCGTTTTTATGTGACAGCGTAGAAGTTATTCTTAAATTAAGGCGAGGATTTCCGACGATAAAAGGCAATATCGCTCCCTTCGTCGCCGGCTCGCCGCATTCATGTTTGTCCAGCACGAAGTAAGCGTGTGACATTCGTTGGACAAAATGTTACTTTTTTTTTATTCGATTTTTGTCAATTATCAGGAAATAAAGGATCTAAAAAAATGTTGCCAATTAAGAATCTATTTTAATACATGCTCTTTATAATATTATTGAAAAAATTTATATAGTTTTTGCTTAAAGTTGAGAATCACAACGTCAAGTTTTATCTTGACGAATAAATTATATTTTTAACTTATTAATCTTTAAGTAATAAACCATAGTTAATCGAAATATATTAAAAAAACCATTCGATTATTAATTCAATTGAGTATTTCATAAGCGCATATTTTCCAAGATTAATATAGTATTACAAGAAGATATAGATTTTCGAGCGTCAAAATCGTGTCTAAAATACGATATTTCATCGAATCTGGTTTTAAGTAAATTAATTCATATTAATAGATGTGAGTGCAATTCGGTGAATTTTCACTAAAAATCTCTTATTTAATGGCAAACTGTAAGTTCGATACTTCTATTTAACAGCAAAATTAACGTTGAGTATGCAATGACACGTTGAATAAAATTGGTTTGAAATAAATATTATAATTGGTTTTTGCGAAACGCCACGCGAAAAAACCACTAGCAATAGCAACGAACAATTCCTTTTTAAAGTATATGTGTGTACATTTTCTAAATTTATAGAAGCCTAGTAACTATGGGTATGGTATGTAGTTTGGGTGGACTGGTAGAGAATGCCTCAAGGCATTAAGTCCGCCCTTTGTATTCTTTTGTTTAAGAATCAATAAATTAAGAATAATTGTTAAGAATAAAATAAATAAATAAATAACTGTTAAAATGTATTAAAGTTTTAATTAAAAAATATCAGAACTTGCAATGTTAGTTAGTGACCCTTGGTAAATTTAATAGTTAAAAAGATTTAAGTAGCCTTTTTTACACGGAAATTCATTTAAATTCCTTCATATTTTTACGTATACACATACAACGTTTATATTTGTTTCGGAAATGCAATTACACCCCTTGTAACTTGTACTCTTATATAACTTAGAGATAGACGGCGCCGTGTTGCAGTGGCTTAGCAATGAGTTGCGGTGTTGTTGAGGATCTGTATGTTTGTCTTTTTACTATTTATGTATATGAACCGCCTCTAAAATACAGGTGAAAATCCTAGTATGGAGGTAACGTTTTAAAAATAATAGAAGTTTCATATTTTCAATATATATAAATGATTTAAATCACTACATACATATACATACATAAACTCTAACACCTGTCGTCCATAGGGGTAAACAGAGACTTGTATTTGGCACGATCTTGATTCATCTCTCCCACCTCCTTCAAATACAATCTATTTACGCATACATGCTTTGAATCACTAATGTAACTTAAATATCGCTCAAGGTCCACAGGCCGTTACCATGTAACATTTATAATCTATTGGTGGATATAGATATACTTATTTAGAATGATTATTTTAAGATGTACTCTTAAGCAATACAAAGAGCATGTGGGTAAGCTGGTTCGTGAGCGCAGCCAAACTCACATCATATTGCTGTCCTATCGTTAGTTTGCAGAAAATTAGTATAAAACTTATTTGGATTCATTGTCATCATTACATACTTCAATAGTCCACTGCTGAACATAAGCCTCCCCAAGAAATGTCACAAAGCACGGTCCTGTGCCACTTGCATCCATCGACTACCTGCATGTCTTACCAGGTCGTCACTCTATCTAGTGGGGGTCGCACTACACTTCGCCTAACGGTACGAGGCTACCGCTCGAGAACCTTTCTTTCTCATCGGTTTTCGGTTCTTCGAGCTTTTGGCTGGCCCATTTCCACTTCAGCTTACTAATTCTTTGGGATATGTCAGTCACCCTGGTCCTATTGCCTCATTCCTAAATTTATCGCGCATATAAACCCCATACATAGCCTTCTCCATAGCTCGCTGTGTGATCTTAAGCGTCCTCATATGGCCAGCAATGAAGAACCACGTGTCAGAACCATAAGTCATCTGGCAACATGCACTGGTTGCACAATCTCGTTTTCAGGATTTGGCTGGAAGTCGTCGAGTCTGCGTGCGAGACGATTTGTATTGACTTTCGAAAACAGCACGTAGACGCGGCTCAGAAGGGAAATCGATCTGTAGTTCTTCAAGAAATTGTTGTCGCCTTTATTGAAGAAAGCGATCACCGCACTTATGCGCCAAGCCTACCGAGTAGTCCCACCAGGAAGGACGGAATTTGATTCGTATGCAAGAAATCCAACATCATGCGCGGTTATTTAATATTTCCGCCGACGAATGGGTCGGCTAGACCGGGGAAGGACCACGCTCTCACAGAATACCAGAGTAAAATAGCAGCGTAATGCTGCTGTGTTTCGTATGGTGAGTGTAGAGATCTGGACATCTACTGAACATACCTCCAAAAGTAAGCAAGAGTTGACATTTCAAAGTTAAATTTAGTAATAATTGACGAAGATTCAGTTTATTTTGCGCTCGTATCGTAACCGTAGATAAAACGTGGGTACATCATTTTACCCGCAAACTAAAGGCCAAAGCAAGTTGAGGGAAAGACAGTCTTCCCCGCCAATCAAGAGATTCAAGGTGTGTACGTCCGCAGGAAAAATAATGGCCTCTGTCTTTTGAGATTTGGAAGCTATAATAATGGTCGACTATTTAAGTAAATGAGAGAGTATTCTCTCTTATTTACTACTAATACTAATACTAATAGCCGGCGATTATCACGCATCATTAATCAAAAACCTACGCGAAGAATTAAAGAATAAACCCAAAAAAAATTGCGTACTGTAGTGCCTTTTCATCTTGATAATCCCCTGACCATCGATCTGATATTGCATGCGCTGCCATCCGAACTTTTGGGTTTCAGTTGATGCATCATTCAACATATTTTCCGGACCTAGCTCTTAGTGATTTTAACCTTTTTACTCACCTGAAAAAGCACATGCGTGGTGTAAAATTAGACGGCGATGATGAAGTGATGTGTGCTGTAGAGGCCTTTTTTGATTCCCTGGATCATGTTTTTTCCAACTTTTCAAAACACTATTCAAGGTGAAAAAAATCCTCAAAAGGCAATTACGTTGAAAAATAAACACAATTTACATATTAATAAAATAATTTTAAACTTGGTAGAGCCATTCTGCAGTTATATTAGTAGTACAGTTGTAGCACGAATGTGTCGGCTCGACCGAGGAAGGATAACGCTCTCACAGAATACTAGCATAAAATAGTAGCTTAATGCTGCTGTGTTTCATATGGTGAGTGTAGAGAACCGGTGACCCTTTTTACTGGAAACGAGCCATTCCATCTTAGACCTCACGGGTGACAACGCATCTGCATTTTGATGATCAATGGAGGATAGATGTAGATGTGTATGGGCCACAGCAACCACTTATCATGAGGTTGACTGTGTACTCGTTTGTCACCTTATTCTAATAAAAAGAAAATTAAAAAAAATATGTACTTATCCCAGCGTTTCATTGCGTTTCAAAAACCTTATTGATCAACCTAGTACGAATAACCTAGTTTTGTAAATATAATCAAAAACTTGTATCTATTTTAAACGACTAAACAAACAGGGGTGCCAATTTAATATTAGCTTAGGGGAGACTGCAACTCTTTAATAAAGCCGTACCTATATTCAAGCATGTTATTTACAAAGTATAAGTAAAATTAATTACATCCATCACTGAACATCTTTTATATCATGTATTATAACCATTCTGTAAAAAATTCAATTCGAAGTACGAGAATTTTCAAAGTAAGGATTCATTCATTCATTCATTCGTTACATCCTATCTAAAGTTCACTGATAAACATAGGCCTCCCCATATAAAGCATCATAGGGGGATTTTGCCATAGTTGCCACGATTGGGGTTTCAGTTGTTACCTGAAGAGTACTGCCATTTCCTTTTTTTGTTTCCTACCGCCACTCATAACACCCACGGGATAATATGGAGTAAGTAGGATATGCCGCCACTATACGATAACATCACTTGAATTTATTTTACCGTAATCGCTACTGTTGGCGAAACTACTTAACGTCGCTAAATAATGAAAAAAAAAAATAATAAAAAAAAACGGCCCCCTTTTACTTTATTTTTTTTTCCCACAGAAAGTATATTTTTCTTAATTAAAATAAATTTTATAAAATAAAAAAAAAAAAAAATTAAAAAAAAAAAAAAAACACAATTAATATATATCAAAAATAAATTTTTTTTTTTGGATGATATATATTTGTGTATTTTCAATATATCGCCAATTTGGTCGATAAACTTTTGCCTAGGACGTCCATTTCCGACTCTGCCGTTCACTTCTGCTACGTAAATTTGTTTTGTCACTCTTTCCTCATTCATTCTTTCCACATGACCAAACCATCAAAGCATTGCCTTAATAATAGTATTTATCTACCTAAAACCTCTTTCGCTGACAATGTTGCTGAGCCAACCCGTCCGTTGGTGAATACAAAGGTCGCGAGGGTCGTTTCGCTATGGTAATGACGTTCTCTATAAGCAATTCTGCATACTTAAATAAATATAACACGTTAAGTTAAGGTCAGTTAACAAGGTGCACAATATGCAAGATAGGTATTTAGAGAACATGTTTCCCTGATGCTTCATTTACAGGCGAAACACGCGTTGTGTTATCGATGATGTTGTATGTGTCTCACCCCCGTGCCTCGAAAAGCACGTAAAGCCGTTGGTCCTGCGCCTGATCTCTCTCCGGTCGTGTCGGTTTAACGTCCCATCGGATTATGAGAGTGAAGGAATAGAGAGTGCTTGCGCATACACTTGGGCACTATAGTCCTGTCTTGCGCCGTTGGCTAACCTCCGTTGAGGCTGGCCGCTGTGACCGAAATCAGGTCTGGAGGACATTATTATTATTATTACGTTTCTTACTATAGTGGTGTTGGAGTAACTCGACATAGTTAGGGACTAGCCTGCCACTCAAGAACTTTCCTGTCCCACCGGTGTTCATTACTATTGTTAATTAGATTAAAGAGGCTTAAAACTCAAACAAAAATTTGCATGACAGAAGTCCTCGACAACTTGCTAGCACCGCGATCTTCTGCCATTCCTCTCAATTATTAAAATTGGAGTTTGAGGGAAAAAAACTTGACCTTTACACCTCTACACTAATTGAAGTTACTAACTCGTATTATTCATTCAAAACTTGCACGCGAGCGCACCACGTTCATGTCACGCGTCTTTAGCGCTCAACTGTTTATTGGAAGAAAGAAAGAAAGAAAGGCAAACTTTATTTCAGCACAAATAAATGACGTACATACACAAATTAAAAAGTTAAATACGTAAATTATATAATTAGTACGTCGTAAGTCATGCCAAAAAAGATCTTATTTTGTATGAGTTGCAGTAAGCCACAACGAAAATATATTTTAGCACTTACCATGTGTTCTAAGAAAAGAAAAAGTGCGATTTTGTAGTCTTAACCTGTGTCGTAAACTGCGTTGTATTTTAAATATATTTGCAGCGTAAAATACTTAAAACATATCCACATGGCTTCTTTGTTTTAAATAAATTAAATATTTTTTTAACATGTCTAAATACATTTAAATACTTTTCCCTCATATTCAGTAGTAAGTATTCCTTGAATATTGTGATTTTACATACTCACCATATCAAGACTCCAAAAGTTAACAGAGAAGACTTTAAAGAATTAACAGAGAAGCATAATGTCAGACAATCTGAAAGTAAAACTAGATCTTCTCAGGTCTCTTATATTACACATTCCAAAATTTAATTAAGTGTGGAGTTACAGCGGTATGCATATATTTTTTATCCATAGCACCCAAACAATTCAATTAAGGGTGGCAATGCTTAAGTACGCGGTAACAGAATGTCAATCTAAGAAAAGAATATCAATTCCACTCGGATATTGAAATTTCGGCTTCCTTCCGTTATAAAAATCAGACATTTTATACTTTGAAGTACTTTCGACGAAAAATCCTTTGTCTGATTGTTTTTGAACAGGAGAGAAAGAAAACCGTTATGTCTAAACGATTTTAGAAATAAAGCTAGTCAGTTATAAGATCATCGAGTTTTCTTTTTAAATCGTCAATGCTTAGAAAGACTAGTTTACTAGGTAGCAGGGTCTTTTTTAAATCCCTACGAGTCCATCTGGGGACACTCTGGGTTACTTTTAGCTTCTTCTACCGCCTAGCGGCAGTAGACCCACTTTGTGTTTCGATTTGTACAAGAACCAGTATAAATACAGGATGTTAGGCATTTCAGCCTTAAGTGGTGACAACGAATCTATGGTCTTCTTAATTTAAAATTGGTTGGAGGTGGTATAAACACAGCAGGTGGACTGTTAGATGGGGGAAATATTTGCTATAGTTGCAACAAGACTGCGTGTAGGCAACCGCATATTTTTAAGTTTTTTTTAGGAAGTCGCTGCTGCCCGTCTCCAGGTTTGTTTCGTTCTGTCGCTTTTAATGAAAATCAGGCGTTGACACGCTGCCACTACACAGTCTGTCTCTTCCTTTCCTTGTTGATGAAGTTGATGTACGTCGTAGAGCCATGCTACTGCTATATTATGGTTGTGGCATGAATGGTCTGTCTGGGGAAGGACCACGCTCTCACAGTATACCAGCGTAAAATAGCACCTTAATGTTTCATATGGTGAGCGTAAAATTCCCTTTTTACAGGATACAAAGCAATCCATCTTAGTCCACCAGGCTGACAACGGATTTGTATTTTGAGTCTTAATCGAGATTAAATGTAGATGTCTATGGGCCACAGTATCCACTTACCATCAGGTGGATAGTGTGATCGTTTGTCACCTTTATTCTGTTAAAAAGCTGAGCTGAGAAAGTGGTACTTTCCTGGTCGAGTCGACCCAATCGTGCTTACAACTATACTAATAATATAACGGCAGCATGGCTCTACCACGTTAAACTACCACGTTATTGAAAAACCCTTTACGTATTTGAATGACATAAGTTCTCTTAGTTGTGCTATTAAAAGGGGTTAAAGAATGAAATTGCCGTTTTAATGGAGGATGACGATTTAACAATAGATAAACAGACCCTTATTAACAGAATAAGGGTGCACTATTGGACATAAAATTAGCCTTCAAATTAGTAGGAAGGAAAATAATTGTTACGCTTACCATCTGGTAAGCGTAACAATTATTTTTTGGATTGGATGTCGTGGTACCAGATTTAAACCTTCAAAGCTGATATACGGCATCGATCTGAATATTTTATACTCAGCGTTATACGATCATTGTCGTGAAGTAGCGACGTAATATAATGCGCTTCACCGTGTCACAAACCGTGTCATAAGAGTCAACAGTGGGAAGTAAAAACTGGGGATGGGATCATTTTTCTGAAACTAACTTATAATAATAAAAAATTGTGAACTTTTGATAGGCATCAACGCATGAATAATGATATACATGCCTTCGAGAGGCATGTGAGTACAGTGGCTAAACGCTTGCTGTAAATTTCTTAGAACGTAGGAACCCTGGTTCGATTTACACCGAATTCCATTAATGAAATTGGTAATTGCAATTTCAAGTGCTCACCAAAAACTCAGCGGTGATGGAAGACATCGTGAGCAAGCCTGCATATTTAAGAAACTAATAAAATATTTTGAAGACGTGAAAAGTCTGCCAACACAATGCGGTGGGCACTTCCCTGTTCTTAAACCCACTCAGTAGTAGGAATCGATTTCTGCCCAAGAGTGTAACGAATGTAGGTTGTATTTTAACTTTTAACTTTTACACGATTTACTTACTCCGTCACTTATTGGAAGCAATTTTTAGAAATTATCCTATTTCGTATATTAATACACTCACGGAAAGAAATTCGATGTTAAATTCTATTATACTGTCACCACTCAGCGTGCTAACAACAAACCAAGCAGAAACTTACCCCCCCTCTCCCCCCCCCAACAACAGGGTCGCCCCCCCCCCCTTCCTCTCCCCAAAAAAAAAAACGTTAGGTAAAAGCTTAAAGAAGCGAGAATATTAATTACAGAAAAGTGTTCCTAGCCTACCGTTACTGTTATAGCCAGTTCGAACCAATACGTGACGTGACGCGGCAAGGCGCGCACTTTTTAGGATAGTGATACAAAATATAACCTTATTAACTACACAAAAAGATACACATTTTATTGAAAATTCCCCGAGTCGCGTGACGACGCGAAGTGCAGTCTGAAGCCGTCATGGCGGCTTGTTTCTACTATTATTACCTACTATCGTGGGGCGTCAAACTGCGCCGCGTGGTATCTTGTTGCGCAGCGAGGCATCGCGTTGAGGCCAGCGACTTCATGATGCGTTTTGGGACGTCGCGATACGTCTCGCGGTGACGCGCTGCGCGGCGAAAAACCAATGGCCTCTTTAAGCATCGTCGCGTCGCGTCGCGTCTATGCGTAAACTGTCCCTTAATGTTACAAGTTTTCCAAGGTCATGTTTAAACGCTGTTGCTTCTTACGACGCTCACAGGACGACATGGGTAGTGAATATTCTTACACCGATATTACACGGTAAATTGCTAGCTTAAATTATAATGAAAAATTGCTTGGTAATTAATCATGACTATTTCGCTAATCCTAAAAATACGCTAATATATAAATAATCGAGAGCCGTGGTAGCTCAGATAGTTAACGCTCGCTGTAAATATAACAGAACGCGAGTAATCCGGGTTCGATCCCCGCCAGCACCAATAAAATTGTTAATTGCAATTTTAAGTGCTGATTTACCATCTGCTCGGCGGTGAAGGAAAACATCGTGAGGAAACCTGCATATCTGAGGAATAAGAAAAAAATATTTCGAAGGCATGTGAAGTTCGCCAACATGCATTGGGGCAGCACGGCGGACACTTCCTTGACTAAAGCCCTCTCATAAATGAGGGGAGGCCTGTGCCCAGCCGTGGGACGTATATAGGCTGTAACTTTATTACGCTAATCATGAATTATGGAACCTTTATATTATTTTACAAAAAAATATACATTTCGATGAATATATTATCGCACGAATAATCTCGGGTTTCAAACATATCAGTAAATGTATTCATTCCACTTTCGGCGATCGTAGTTCTTTTATTATTGAATAGATTCATTTCCATGGCTTTGATGTGTAATAATTCTTTATGCTAGTGTGAAAATGGGCATGTCGCTCTAAAAGGTTTTAGTGTGATCGATTATGTTAGAGATTCTTATAGAAATAAATAATATCTAATTCATGGTTTGCAATCCTTGATCGTGTTAAGCACGACGTTCTTATACACATTGTGAAGACCATCGGCCTTGACACGAAAGGCATACGCATAATCCAAAATCTGTATTGGCAACAGAACGCAAACATAAGGGTGAAGGAAAGTTTTACCGACTCAGTCGCTGTCCAAAGAGGAGCACGTCAGGGATGCATTTTGTCGCCTCTGCTATTTAATCTGTACTCGGAGAATATTACAAACGAAGCGCTAGAAGATGTTGAAGAAGGAGTCCTTGTCAATGGTTAACTGATTAACAACTTGAGATACGCTGACGACACTGTTCCTATTGCATCTTCAGAACAAGGTCTTCAAAAATACTAGACCGCATATTCGAGTGCATCACAAGATCAGGACTTAATATAAATGTGTCTAAGACCAAAATCATGGTAGTTTCGAGAGCGCCAAAGCAGTGCAGTATATGTATAGGACAAGATAGTATCGAACAAGTTCAGAAGTACCAGTATCTTGGATCTTGGGTAACTGATTCTTGGGAGAGTGACATGGAAATACGAGTTCGAATTGAAACTGCAAGAGCCTCTTTCATGAGGATGAGCAAAGTCCTTACTACAAGGAGACTATCAATTGAACTACGTACAAGACTCAATCACTCACTCGCAATGTACTACGTACAACTCTCACACACTCACTCGCAATGCTATATTTGGCCTGTCATACTATACGGATGTGAATCTTGGACTATGAAAGAAGATCTCCGTAAGAAACTAGAAGCATTTGAAATGTGGATGTATCGCCGTATGCTCCGAATAAGTTGGATAGCCAAAGTTACCAACATTGAAGTCCGCAAGCAGATGAAAAGGAATAAGTCCCTACTTGTCAAAACCATCAAACAGAGAAAAGTTGCGTACCTAGGACACGTGCTAAGGCATGAATGTTACCAACTGCTGCAGACTATTATGATGGGCAAAATAGCGGGTAAAAGAGGTGTTGGTAGAAGAAAAATGTCGTGGCTATGTAACATCCGGAAATGGACCGGGATAAAGAAAGTTGAAGATCTGTTCAGGCTAGCCCTGAACAAAGAAGAATTTAGAAGAATGACTGCCGACCTTCAGTAATGGAGAGGCACTTAAAGAAGAAGAATCCTTAAAATTTAATAGATCAAGGATATAAACATTGTGATTTCTAGATACTATATCAAGCTTAAAAGAATTAAGGAAGAAAATTAATTTTTATTTTCTCCACATATTAACATGAAAGATTAACAAAAACAAGATAATATCCTCATTTCCCTATTATTACGCATTTCAAAAGTTTATTTAGTTTTAAATTTAATTTAGAATTAAGCAAGATGCAGAATAGGGTTTTACATTTTTTTAATATAGCGCAGTGCAATGGTAACCATTAATTCCGAAAGATGTTATGCAATGGGAAGACTTCTTTAAATCTACACGTTGACGCTTATTCCTCAATCAACGGGATAAAAACACAGTAAAAAATAATTCGCCGTAAAACTTACTGCTAGGCTTATCAACATTTCCGGGTATATAAGTTCTCCGTTTCTGAAAGCATTTTTTTCTGTTTGGTATTTAAAAAAATCTCGCATACGAAAATCATCCTGAAAATATCGTATGAAGCCCTATGGCAAATATCTTTCTCAATTTATGCGGACGCCTAAGTTCCGCAGTGGACTTTCACAGGTTGTAATGAATTTAAAAAAAATCCCATAACTGAGCTCAAATAAACAGGATTTTCATTAAAAATATTAATATGAAAAGAGTTGTACTTTATTGGTATTCGTTAAGAATGAAAGACAAAATTGAGTACAGGACATTTAAAAATTAATTAATTTCCCATTTGGATATCATCATTTTTGAACGAATGAATTAATGAATTTCATGTACATCAAAAAAAAAAGATAAAAGATAACATTGAAAAGCAAGTAAAGAATGCAATTTGGCAGTGCTATCGATATATACCGATATATCGATTATTTACATTTTTGTTTTTGTAATAAATATTTTGATGATGATCTAGAAATGTTTATTATTTTAAAAACGACCCAAATATATATAATAACTCTTCTAGAAATCTTGTATTTTACGTAAAAGTTACTTTAAAACATAGATTGTATACCTTACAAAGGAATTATGTAATAATTTTTTTATAGTGCTCTAAAAGAGTTCGCTTATCGCCATCTACAAACAAATCATTTTTCAAGTGTTAAAATTAAAAGTTTTGTACAACCGACTTCAATATAAATATGAGAAAATCATCAATGTATTCGAAGTCAATTAAATACGCATTATTAAGGATAATTCAAAAACTACTGGTTAGATGTTGATCAAATTTACATGGGACTGGGAAGAGAACCACCAGCTGTCAAATAAAAAAAGAATCATCAATATCGATTTACCTAAAAAATAGTTTTGAGTTCTAAAAAATGCAGTCGAATTGAGTACTTCCCCATTTTTGAAGTCAGTTGAAAAATAGTTCTGAGGGCTTTAATTGATGCTGAAAGAGTAACATTTCTTAATTTAGTTTTTCTTTTAAATTTAATTCAGTTTCACAGTTTTAGATAAATATCATTATATAGCGTAAATTGTTATTGATTAGAAGGCAGAATTATTAAACGTGAGTAGTCCTTTAGACTATCCAGATCTGTCTTTCTTCATTAAGATTTGATATGGGAAAATGGCGTTTTTATTTCAGGTGTCTAAAAAGTCAAACAAGTTAGACGTTTAGTTGGCATTCGAAGAAATTTGTTTTTAAACATTTAATGTACCTTTATTATTCTTTGTTTTTATGTTAAAAAAAAGTAGATAAAAGCATTATTTGCCTATACACGTTCCACTGCTGGGATATGTGTTTTTGAGCAGAGCAGTATAAAAATGCTTGCGCTCTTGACTTCTGCACGAAACGGAGAGAAGAAGGGGGGGGGGGGAGAAACAGCCATACTATATTATAGTTGTAGCACAAATGGGTCGGCTCGACAGCGGAAGCACCACTTTCTCGCAGATACCAGCGTAAAATAGCAGTTCAATGCTGCTATGTTTCCTACGATCAGTACAGAACCGTAGATCCTTTTTAATAGAAAGGAAGCAATCCATCTTGGTCCTCAGGGATAGCAACGCAGCATTTTGATTCCAATTGAGGAAATATGTGTTTACTCGTTCATCACCCTTATTCTATAAAAAAGACATCTTGTACCTTTAAACCTGTTCCTTGTTGCCGATCTGGATATTTTACCTTACATAAACAAAATTCCTAAGAAATTTTCCCTTTCTCACCTCCTTTCACATAGGACGTAGGACGAAATGAGTTGATGGATGGGCCCGTATACTAAAACCAAATGTGTTTATTAACATCGCCGTGTGGCTCTTGGCTGTTGCTGATAATTTCTTGACAGAAAAACCCACTACTCAATGAGTCAGTTATTTGTACAAAAAGTGCGTATATATTTTCAAGATCCAATAAATACTAGAAGTATATGAAGAATTAAACCTATATTTTAAAAGGAAGTATACAAGAAATCCTTAACAAAACGAATGGAGGCAAATAGAAGCGCAATCCAAACTCGCTAGACAGGTAATCTCGTTTACCTCTCTGTCTAGGGGATTTATATTATGTCCTGAAATGAATCGTACTCTAGAAATAAATTTCCCTCAACTTTAGGGCTGAAACGCAGTTTAGTCACCATTTAAATATAGAAAATGAATTAATTTGTTATTAATATTCCTGAAGTCTAATAATCCTGTCTTCTACAGCCTGGTATAACAGGTAGATAACCTCATACGGGCTTTTGTCACAGTTGCCACGCTTGGCAGGCGGGTTGGCAACTGAAGATTTTTTTTATTCGGCTGTTATCAGGAAGATGCTGCTGCCAATCTCCTGTCTTAGTTTCCCTCTGTCGCCTCTTACGGCACCAACGGGGCGATATGGGGTAGTGAGTATTTTACACCGCCACTACACAGATTATTCTGTTATACAATTAAATTAACTAATTAAAAACAAGTGATATGCACTCTGTAAACACTAGGAATAAACATAAGCTAGTGATACCAGTTTCTCGACTCCATAGGATCAGTAATTCATTCTTGGGGCAATATGTACGCTATTACAACAAAGTCCCAAAAAATATACAAGGTCGCTCTATTACCAAGTTTAAATATTTAATTAAACAAAAACGCTATAAAAAGGGTTATTCTAATATAAATTAATACATGGTTGATAACCCCTGGTAATGGGGTGGTCGCTTCCAGGCTGTTTTTAAAATATTGTTACGCCGCGCTCAAATCAGCGCACTAGCGCCATCTAGTGTCAGGAACGAGAGCGAGGGGAGCTGTGCAGTAAATGACATCACAAATCTTTCGACCGACAGCGCCACCCGAAGAACTAAGTTTTTGGAAAATCTACACTCGAATACTCGTTGCCTGGCGCGCATTTACTTGAATGTTCGGGACGCTTCTTTGCTAATTATATAAATAGGCGCTGCAAGATGCGATCGGGGCAGAGTTGAACTCAGCGACACAAGCGAAGCTTCGGAGCGGAATTAAGTGAATTAGTGTGTTTAATTATTAGTGTTTTTAGTTTTAATTTGTGTAAAGTAAATTAAAGTGTTAATTTAGGTAATTTTATCGGCAATTTTTATTGTCACGAACCTCAAGCTCGTAACAATTGGTGTCAGAAGTGGGATAAAATCATGCCGATTTTACCTAAGGAGGAAACGGAGGGTGTCTGTACCCGAAGTCAACGCCAGCAGGAGACGGGACTTCTTCCTGGTCAGCCTACAAAATCCAGTTCGAGGCTGTTATGAAGGCGAACGGCTGGAATAAAAGTCAGGCCATGACTGCTCTCACACTAGGCCTGCGCGACCAGGCCTTAACAGTTCTGGAAGCTTTCGGTGAGGAAGTGACTTATGAGCAACTCCTTGAGGCATTGGAGGCGAGATATGGCGACGCTCACCTGGAACACGTCTTTCGTGCGCAGCTTAAAGATCGTGTGCAGCGCATCAACGAAAACCTGCAGCAGTGGGCTCTAGAGGTGGAGAAGCTGGTGCGAAAAGCATACCGGTCTGTACCTGCGCTCATTGAAGGGAACCTGGTGCAGACATTCATCGACGGCATCCGCGACCTGGAAGTCAGAGCTGCTGTGAGGCTCGGGCACCACGAGACGCTTAAGTACGCCTTGGCCCATGCACTGGAGGTAGAAGCCGTGCGGCAGGATCATCCTTCCCATCGCGTCAGGGAGGTTGCAGCAGTTACAGTTCGCAACCGCAACAGAGGATACAGCCCTAAGTGCTATGGCTGTGGGGAAAAGGGCCATCTTCGGTCCAGCTGCCCGAAGCACACCCTAGGAAGGGAAGGTGAACGGTCTCAGAAAGGAAGTGCGGCTAACAGCACCGCCCAGCAGCAGCAGGAATACGACTTTACTATCAGACACTGCAGCGGGAAATCTCACGGCAACACAGATGCATTGTCAAGAAGACCTTGTCCTGAAGATGGCAACCATTGTAGTAGGCAAGGAAAGGAAGTGGTATCCGTGAGGATGCTCAGAACAGACCACCTCAGCAACGGGTGGAAGGACAGCCTACGACATGCACAGCAGGAAGATCCGGACATCAAGCCGATTCTGGGATGGATGAAGGCCCGTGCTACTAAGCCTAAGTGGAAGGACGTCTCAGCGATGAGTTCAACCACGAAAAGCTATTGGGCCCAATGGGACAGCTTGCTGCTTCAGGATGGAGTCCTGTGCCGTAAATGGGACAATGGTCGAGGAGACAGCTGTCGTTTGCAAATGGTTGTCCCTAAAGCTAAAGTGCCGAATGTTCTACAGCTGTGCCATAATGGTCGTTCAAGAGTCCATCTGGGAGTTAAACGAACTCTACTGAAGGTCCGAGAACAGTTTTACTGGGTCCATTATCGTAACGATGTTGAGGATTGGTGTCGTACATGTACAAGTTGTGCGGCTGTGAGGGGACCTCAGACACGGAGTAGAGGAGCATCGAAATTGTACAATGTTGGTGCACCACGGGATAGGACAGCCCTTGACATTGCGGAGCCGTTACAGAAAGGCGCAAGAGGGACTCCTAAGATCGTCCATGTGGATCGCTTGGCGCGTTATTATGGGACCGATAATGCTCGGGACGAGCATGTCTTAGGAGGGGGCGGTGTTACGCCGCGCTCAAATCAGCGCACTAGCGCCATCTAGTGTCAGGAACGAGAGCGAGGGGAGCTGTGCAGTAAATGACATCACAAATCTTTCGACCGACAGCGCCACCCGAAGAACTAAGTTTTTGGAAAATCTACACTCGAATACTCGTTGCCTGGCGCGCATTTACTTGAATGTTCGGGACGCTTCTTTGCTAATTATATAAATAGGCGCCGCAAGATGCGATCGGGGCAGAGTTGAACTCAGCGACACAAGCGAAGCTTCGGAGCGGAATTAAGTGAATTAGTGTGTTTAATTATTAGTGTTTATAGTTTTAATTTGTGTAAAGTAAATTAAAGTGTTAATTTAGGTAATTTTATCGGCAATTTTTATTGCCACGAACCTCAAGCTCGTAACAATATGTAAAAATCTGTAAATATTTTGTGACCACTGACGTTGTAATTTAAAAAAAAAGTTCCGCTGGGTTTCTTGCTGGTTCTTCCCAGGACAGAGGTTTTTTTCGAACCAGTAGTAAAGTAAAAAATTGACTTTCAATAAGAATTACTTGCAATCTATATTGAATAAAAATTATTCTATTCTATTCTATATCTCTGTAATTTTCCCACAAGTGGGTGAGACAAACATGATCAAAAATGTGTATACTCAACGTCAGTGACAGAAACCCTTTCTGATGGCAAATTATTACTATTATCTTATAACTGCTTTTTTGCTATATTAGCCGTTGTATTGCTTGGTGGAGTATATGTGTCGACCTCGTGCGGGTGGTAGCTGGAGCGAGGATCTGAGGAGACTATAAAGGCTGCGGCCGAAAGCCGCACAACGTGGGACCCCATTTCCTTGAGGTGATCGGTAGACTCATGACACGCTCTGCGGCTAGTAGCCGTACTGATCTTGCAATCGGTGGTGATGCCACACGCTTACATCAAGTCTGCAGGAACGGCGGTCTGGCAGGTGGTGGCGCTCACGGAGGGTTTTTATGGCCACTGTGTATATTTGCCCAAACCGTGTGACATACATTCACTTTGGCTGGATTTGTTCGTATTCTGTATGGCGTTTACACACATTGACATGCACGACTTCGGTCGATGTTTGTGCTTACGCACTACCAGGGGGCCAAGCCCTCTTTAACTGGTTCGTCAGTTATTTTGCTGTCCACTACGATCCAGTTCCCAACTTAACGTCCCCTTCGGGTGAAGCGCGTTAGTTTAATGCCGCTCAGAACACACGGCGTGTGTGGAACCGTGTGCCTCCCCCACATTTGTATTTTTAAATGTGGGAGAGCGAAACTCTTGTATCGAGTATTTTATATATAAATACATTGTGAGCCTTTTCAAAGCGAGAAAGGATTATCAATAATAATTGATATTTGAGAATTAATAAAATAGATACAAATGGAATAGGGACGTTTAATGTTCTTAACCTTTCTCGAGCCCTGTCTTCGTGAACGGGGTTCACTTAGCTTATGAGCCACTACCAACGGCTTTCAATTGCTCTAGTAAACATTCATTCTTCCAAAAGACATTTAAAAGAACTAAGTTACCAAACTTTACTACGTTCATGTTGCTGTTCGTACTGTGCATGTAAAGCATCTTCCTTCTTCTTGGCTAACTGATTATATAAAAAAATCATCCACATTAAAATTATGCCAAAGTAAAATACAAGTCAGTTCCCAGCGACTTGAATCGAGAGGAGTATAGATTATTACGAAATCGTTGCAAAAACCTGTGTCTGTACATATTAAGTAATTCACTGAATTCTGCTTTTTTCCTTCATATTGGAAAGTGTTTGGAAAGCTTGCATCTGTCAAATCGTTCTATTTTTCTGAATAAAGACTCATCTTAATTTTGTATTTCCTTTCCAAAGTTCTAGAACGTCTTGTTCACAATCAATTAAACACTTATTTTTAAGGCATAATCTTTCAAATCCTTTGCAATCCAGTTTCCGTTCTTTCCATAGTACGGCTACTGCAATTTTACAAATCACGGATGATATTCGGTATCGTATTGAGAAACAAAAGTTTACTATTCTTACGTGTTATAGTTTGGTAATGCATTTAATACTGCAGATTTTGACATCTTGTTAGGCATCTTTGCGCTCTCTCAACAAATACCAAACTGTAGTTGACTGGTTTCGAAGTTACTTGTTTGGTCTCCGACAGCTCATTCAGGTGAAAGATATTTATTGCACCTGGACTACTAGAGCGGCTGGTGTACCACAAGGTAGCGTGTTGTCCTCTCTTGATTACAATTTTCATTAACTCTATAAGACATAATTTGTTCTCTTCCTACCACTTGTATGCTGATGATCTCCAAATCTATATTCAGTCCTCTGTTGAAGATTTGTCTTAAGCATGTGGCCGTGGAAGGAAAAGGGGAGAACTCCCGCCGGGCAAGGTGTTCTGCCCGGAGAGCGGCCAACGCTCCGTGTGATAGTTCGGAGAAGTTCTATATATACTGTTTATGATTCGGAATGTTGATAGCGCGATTTAGGCTTCGGTGTGTTTTTGCTTGTGGCGCGACGACAGCGCCGCTACATCCCCCCCTGCTCAGATCGGAGGTCGATAGTGCAGTCAAGTTGTCGACGAATGTGCAAGTGCCAGGAGATTGCCTTGTAGTCTGCGGTGAGTCGAGAAGAAGGCAAGTAATCTGCGAGAGTGCCGTGAAGCAGAGGCGAGCAGTAAGGCTCAGAGCCGTGCCGAACACTGTATGGCGCAGAGAGTAGCTTGAAGGAACAGGAAGCATTTTTATTCCAGTGCTGCGATGAACCTTGTGAAGCTAGATGGCTTGCAGAATATGAAGACTGCAGACGATATCTGCTCGGGAGCGAATGGGTGGGGTATTCAATGACGATGATGAAGCTTGAAGTTTCCGAAGGTTGTTGGTTGCGTCTTCAGATCACGTCGGGGACACCACTGTGGCCGAAGTAGGAAAAGGGGAGATCTCCCGCCGGGCAAGGTGTTCTGCCCGGGGAGCGGCTCACACTCCGTGTGATAGTTCGGAGAAGTTCTATATATACATTCGGTGAAGTGCGATAGGCTTCGGTGTGTTTTCGCTTGTGGCGCGACGACAGCGCAGCTACATCATCCCCCTGCTCCGGTGTGTTTCGGTGTGCTAGTGGCGCGACGACAGCGCCGCTACAAGCAGTTGACACTATTAACACTGATCTGACTTGTATTTTGGACTGGATTAAACGTTATGGTAAAGGATATATCCTAAGTAAACCCAAACCATGTCGTAAGTAGTACTAGATTAATTGTAAAAAACTGGTCTTCCCTACCTCCTACTATACTAGACTGCACTCTTATCCCTTATAGTAACAACGTTAACAACTTGGGGTTGTATCTCGACTCCTGTATGTCTTGGACCTCACAGGTTAATGAGGTTAGTACAAAATGTTTGCCGCGTTAATGACTTTACATATATTACGTAATTTTCTTCCCACAGTAACTAAAGTTACACTCGGCTAGTCTCTACTTCTGCCTATCCTTGATTGTGCTGATATTTGCTATCTTGATATTACCGAGGAGCAGCTTAATAGGCTGGGAGCGCATTAAAAATTTATATATTAGTTTTATATTTGAGCTTCGCAAATATGATCATATCTCTGAATTTCGCAAACTGATCAAATTTCTCCCGATCGGCTTTTACAGGAATACTCACATTCTCTTCGCATTGTGTTAATCCTTCCACCCCTCATTATAAATATATAATATAAATACCGTTTCCAGAATCTTTTCCTTACCCATAATCGGTACCTCCGACCCTCTGTCAATCTTTTTCTCTCTACTTTTTGCACTCTTCCTCCTTTTCTTAAAAATTCTTTACTGTAACTGCTGTGCGTTTGTGGAACTCTACTACCTCTTCACATTCGTTGTGCTAAATCCTTTCACTCTTTAAATTTAAATTAAATCCCTTAATCCCAAACCTAAAATTAAATCGTATTACATACTTATAACGTTATTAGATAAATTATTTTTCCGTTTTCGTACTCTTTTCATTTCATCTATTATATCATATTAAATATAATTTTCACCTATCTTTATTCATATATATATACATATACTTTTTACACCTCCTCTATTGTAACTATTGTTTGCGCCAGTTCTCCTTTAGATTTAGCTGTACTCGTTATTTTGTATTTTGGTGTAAAATAAAGAGTGAATAAATAAATAAATAAAATGAATACATATGTTGACGTAGTTTTTTGGTTTGCTGGTTGAATTGTAGGTTTTTTCTCGGTTTTTAGCCGCAAAACACGTGATTAGTTAGCATTTCAAATTTACATACAAAGTTACATAAACTCTCACGCCTGTTAACTAGAGGGGTAGGCAGAGATTGTAGACTTCCATTTGGTACGATCCTGACACATCTCTCTCGATTATTAATATTTCAATTAACAATTTTATTGACGTCAGTCGTAATCAAATCTTGGTTGTCAGCGTACTACCAAAATTTAAGGCTAGCGCTTATCTGATGACTGCCGTGAGTCTTCCGGACAAAGTTAGTAAAAGGCGCTAACAAGCAATCGTTTAAGAGTAAATATTATTAGTTTTATTTTATTGGTAAAACAAAACTAATAATATTTCACGATAAGTATATCATTGTACAGGTTTTTCAACTTCAAAAATATAAAATTCTGTCCACTTTCAGTATTAGTAAGTCAGCATAGATGGTAATAGCTTTTGATACGGGCATCTCGCACGTATAACGCGGAAGTCACCTGAGCTTAGCGAGCGTTCCAGTGAATGCGGCCGTAAAATGCTCCGTTACTTCGCCCGTGGACGTGCAACAAATGTTTAAGCATAACTTTTTTACATAACTGGTGTAAATTTACATTTTATTTAGAATTAAAATAGGTTGTTAGTTTTTTATTTTTTCGTTCTTTTATTTTTGAAACAATGTCTGTTTACGAACTCTGTTCCTCTACTTCTTCATCCATTCATTATAGTCTATAAAAGTCCACTGTTGAGCATGGGCCTCTCTAATAGATTTCCTCATGGGGGGATTTTGTCATAGTTGCCACGCTTGGCAATCGGTTATCAGGAAGGCGCTACTGCTCATCTCCTATTTATTTTCCCTCTGTCGTCTCTTAAGATACCATCGGCATGATATGGGTTAGTAGGCATTCTTACCACTGTGCTTACCACTGTACGGTTACTTCTTCATCAGTCCATATTAAAGACAACTATAGTTACGGATAGGTCTTAAAATGAACATAGATAAAACAAAGGTCCCTACCCACCAACAGAGAAAGACAAATCAGGTGTGGGCAGCAGCATCTTTCTAGAAACATAACTATTGGAAAATAAAGAACTGTGGTTGCTAGCTCACCTGCCAAGCGTGGCAACTATAGCAAATATCCCCCATAAGAGGCAATCTATGGGAAGGCTTATGTTCGGCAGTGGACTTTGGTGTAACGTCCGTGTCACATTCACAACTATGCCGGTAGTTGTGGGGAGCGCGTCGCACGGAGTTGTTGTCTAGTATGTGTACCAAGGGTAAAAATTCCGACTTTGTAAGTCCAATTCTGATCGAGAGGTCAACCGAGAGATTACGACACATGTACTCGTCAACATAGAATACTATAATACATACATATATAACAGAACGGGGGAGTGGGCGAAGCCCGTGTAGCCACTTATTTGTCACTAACATGTCAATTCACACGTATAAATGTCAACACGAGATGTGTTTTGACGTAACAATCCTTTCCAAATTTCGCATGCAAATTATTTAGAAAATACCAAATTGCACACTATTTACATATAAATATGTACTAAAATTTAAACGATTTTTTTGATGATTTTGAACATTAATCGAATGTCTAAAATGTGTAAATTTACTCAGCCTGTTACTACAGCGAATCGGGTTTGTAGTAGTGATAATACGACGTAATTGCTTGTATATCTGCTACCGGTGACACCGAATCTACACAAAAAAGGTTGACAGTCACTCTATTGTGTAATAGTATTCTATGTTCGTCAACTATACCTCAAAACTTGAAAACAAGATTGTAGAACCAGTACGTGCTGCAAATGATGACACATTGATCTAAAACTCCTGGTTCCTCTGCATGATATATTTAGAAATGAGGATATTTGCAGTAGAATCAAATTAACCGCTATAAACTAACAGATTCGTAAGATTATGTCGTAATGGGCCACCCATATAGCTCAAAGAAACGTCAACTACTAAGATATATAAGACGTTGATGGATCCAGAGAGCTCGGGACCATGGTCTATGACATTCCTTGGGGGCTGCCTATATTCATATGTGAACTTGTGAAGGGCTGTAATGATGACGATGATATTATTATTAGGTACGTGTATCACTACCTGAAGAGAAGATTTCACTAAATGGCCACACTTCATAGGCGGATTTGCGATCGCAGTCCCAAAAAAAAGGAGGATGTTCTCTTTTTTTAATAGGATAGGGTGACAAAGGAGCATACAGTCTACCTGATGGTAAGTGGTTGCTGTAGCCCATAGACATCTACATCTATCTTCGATTACGAATCAAAATGCAGATGCGTTGTCACCCGTGAGGACTAAGATTGAATGCCTCGTTTCCAGTAAAAAGGGTCTCCTCTCACACTCACTTGTATGTATTCACTTGCTGGTATTCTGTAAGAGCGTGGGCCTTCTGTGAGAGCGTGATCACACCTGTAGTATAACTTACGTCATTAAAATAAATGTTAATCCAAAATAACATCCTTAATGGTGACAAAATAGGGGATGAATCTTAATGTTACTATTATATAACACACGAAAACCATGCAAATTTTAGTATTCGGTTTTCTTTGTAATTTGCCGAAAGATATGTGTGTGATCTATGGTTGTATTTTTTTTTAGAAATTGTCAAATCGGCGCGCATCGTAATGACTGATAAAATTCATAATGGTCTGTAGTCTTGCAATAGGAAAAAAAAAAAGGAGGAGCTACTTAATTTGCCTGTATGTTACTTTTGACAATAGATTTTAATAAGAGTCAGCCGGCAGTGCGGGTCGCGCGGGAGTCAAAAATAAGTCACAAGTAATACCTTGCATAAAAAGCATTACTGTAAGGAAACATAGTGAAATGACATCAGAATATGACAATATTATTTTCAAGTGATGCTGTGGATAGAAAAAAAAAACAAAGAATAAGGTATTTTTTGTTTTTTTCTTCTTCTTCAAACTTCAATACAATATTTTAGCGTACAACGAAAAATAAATTATTTACTTTAATCATCATCATCATCATTACAACCCTTCACAAGTTCACTGCTGAACGTAGGCCTCCCCCAAGTAACGCCACAAAGCACGGTCCTGAGCCACCTGCATCCATCGACTTCCTGCATGTCTTACCGGGTCGTCACTCCATCTAGTGGGGGGTCGCAATACACTACGCCTACCGGTACGAGACTGCCACTCGAGAACCTTTCTTCCCCATCGGTTATCGGTTCTTCGAGCTATATGGCCGGCCCATTGCCACTTCAGCTTACTAATCAGTTGGGCTATATCGGTCACTCTGGTTTTACTGCGGATATCCTCATTTCTGAGTCTATCACGCAGAGAAACTCCGAGCATAGCCCTCTCCATAGCTCGCTGAGCGACCTTAAGCGTCCTCATACGGCCAGCAGTGAAGGACCACGTCTCAGATCCGTAAGTCATCACTTTTTACTTTAATGGTATCAAATATTTTATCGTCATTGTATTTGGTATGTATAATTGTCAGATATATTTTATATCACTTTTCACGTTCTTATAAAACGTTCAGATAATTCTAAGTCGACTCATAAGCATCTAAAAATTAGACTTAAAAATAAGAAGTAAAAGTAAATTTCAAGGAAATCAAACTGTATCACGTGGTAGCGCCACGCTGCAGATATTATTAGTTGTAGCATAAATGGGTCGGCTCAACCGCGAAGCACCACGCTCTCATAGAATACTAGCGTAAAATAGCAGCAAAAGCCTGCTATTTTGGAGTGTAGAGAACCGGAGATCCTTTTTACTGGAAACGAGGAATTCCATCTTAGTCCTCAGGGGTGATGACGCATATGCTTTTTAATTATTAATCGAGGGTAAATGTAGATGTGTATCCAGTTTTCACTTATCAGGTGGATTGTGTGCTAGTTTGTCACCTTTATTTTATAAAAAAAGGGAATTAAAAATAATAAAATAATTTAGCTATAATCGCTTTGGGATTCGGGGGTTAAATTATTCACAATTTGTTTTATTACCAACTGAAACAATCTACTCTTTTCATTTTACTTTATGTTAAAAGCTTCATTAAGTTATTAGTTAGTTATGCAACAGTTTCTGCCAAAACACTTGGAATGCAAATATGATATACATTTAGCATATAATATACATTTAGCATATAAAATATTACAGCAGGTACACAGCAGTTTCTTGAAAATGAACGCATTTACATGTAAAATTTGACTTGAGTCCTAGAATTAGTGCATGAAGTAATTACTAGATTCCGGGTGCACGGCTACCATACTTGCGTTTGAGACATTATAACCTAATCTTCTCCGTATTATGTATAATTTTAAAGGTTTTAATAATTTAGTTCTATATATTTAAAAATAAAATAATAGTTTAATAAGAAACCAATTCTGAAACTAATCCATTACGAGTTTTCAACAGTATCTGAGGGCGGAAATGTTGGAAGTGGATAGTAGATATTATTATAAGCGTTGCTTAAAAAATTTTAAATATTTTTTGCAATCATGTTACATCCGATAAGAAAAAAGTTTAAGACCTTTATAAGATTCCTTCTGATATGACTTAGTAAAGAAAATACATATCATAAGTCCCAAGGACTTTTAAAGCGGTCTGGTGATTCCTTTGGTGTCAGCTAAACTAAATTATCTACTGGAAGAGTGGTAAAGGAGCATGCGGCAGACCTGTTGGTAATTATTGTCGCCCGTGAACAGCTGCAATCCTAGAGGAACCGTAAAGGCCACGAGGTCTCTCTAGAGTGTCTTGTATAGCCTATTAAGATAAAACGGGAAAAAAGCTGAGTTTAATCAAAGACAAAAAAGTAAAATAGTTTTACGTGCACTCAAACCATAACTTAACTTACTTCACAGTTTTTTTATAACACAAGTAACAGGAAACTATTGTGAAAACTAAAAACATACATAGAACTCCCGTGCACAATACTTAGCAAAATCTAAAGCCTCAGTTAAACATGTTTTTAATTTGTTACACACTTGATTTAATATTGTGAAGTAACAAAAATTTTATACGGAATGATTAAAAAATCTTTTTAAAGTTGTATTACAATGTTCATAGCTAAATAAAACACGTTCTCTGTATAAAGACTAAATGGATAAACGTACTTCTCTCCGCATATTATTCAGAATTTTTCAAGGAAAATGTTGTGTTCCTTGGAGAGTAATAAAACTGTTGCACGTCCACAATTTCTTGTTCTACATTTTACCTAGCTCTTGCAATCGCTTGCAATAAGAAGAAAAATGCGACAAATAATGAATGAACACTAGATGAGCTCAAATATATTTTTTAAATTTATTATAATTTATGAGTATGTAAATACCTCAGAAAGCTATTTTTATGTATGTATTTTTATTACTATTTTATGTATATATTATCTATGTCAAGGATTACAAATAATAAAATAGCGTGTACCCGAAGCCTGGGTTTATATATTAAAAAATGCATATAAATTATAATATAATATTTATTTATTAGAATAGAATAGAATATTTATTTTACAACATATAATAATACTGCTTGAAAGTTTCGATATAAAATAGATTTAATTTAGGACCTTTTGAAAAGGATAAGCCATACAATAATATTACTCATTTATTTTATTTATTACGAGAAACAGTAACAGCATCATAACAGTACAAGACCAAGACTATGCTGTACAAAAATAAACGAGAACAGATAAATATAACTACTGAGATAAAAAAATACTAATACAATTAAGAAAAGTGATTAGAAAAAAATCTCATAAACCCTGTGCGCCGTTTCTGTGAACTTTGCCAGACTGCAGTGGTAAATGTCTGTTTCTTCGGAAATAATATTTAAAAATTTTAAAGCATGTGACATAGGCGCAAACCTGAGCAGATTTGTCTCTGCGTACGGCACCTAAATGGTCGGAAGTGGGCGATACCTAACCACCGCCGTATCAGGTACAAACAGCTGCAACGCCTCCAGTATCTCAAGATAGCGTGGCTGGCCACGCAGGACTTACCACACGTACTTGCAGAGCGCGAAGTCACACTTTACACATGCCGATCACGAACAAACTCAGGTACATCAGCGGGTAGAAAGGATAGACGCCGTACTTCTTTAGATAAAGAAACCGCATGAATTTATTTTGATTTTTTCCACCATGTTTGCGATGGAGAGAGGCTGCAGCTTTAATATGGTTGTAACTCAAATGGCTCGTCAGGGTAAGGACCACACTTTCACAGAATACCAGTCTACAATAGCAGCATTGTATCACATGAGTAACGTTTGTATCTACAAATTAGAGGCAAAATACATTTATTTAGAGAGCTTATCGCTCAGTAAATTTTAACAAGCTAGCCAAAGAGTTTGACTTTGATTTGTTTAACACTAGTGCTACGTCACCCAAGCGCATACCCAACGACGCATTTTTGTTGATTATAAATGAGATATTGATCTAAAACTTACGTTTTGGTATTTTAAATTTGTGTTATTAATTTTCTTTTATATGTATATTACATTTTATTTCAGTTAAGCCCTCATTTGGTTAAAGTATTTGGTACTTTTACGTGTTGAATCGCATTTATTACTGTTGTAAATTCACCTTTGTATCTGCTAGTGAGGACCTTTAATTGGCTTACTGTAGTTATTAATAATTTCTATCTTAATTATGATAGCTGTTGGTCTGCCAAATAAAATTTAAAAAAATTACTCTTGTGTCAGTGAGTGTAGATAACAGGAGAACCTTTTCAATGGGAACAAGACATTCCATCTAAGTCCTTAAGGGTGATATAGCATCTGTATTTTGATTCATAATCGAGAATAGATGTAGATGTCTGCAATATATACATGCATATAAAGTTATATATTCACCTATCTCGACTTAATCTTTTTTTCCTTCTATCTATTATTCGATTGGCGTTTACTATGTTATATATCAATAACTGTAGGGGGCATAGTGTTGACGCAGGAGCAGGCAGGACAAAACTGTCAATTTGTGTTTATACATAAATGTCTTTGCCCGGGATTCAAATAAAAAGGCAGCAAAGGCTGATGAAAACATTATTTTAATAATATAACAAAATAACTTACATGATTTTCAGCTATATTTACAATTTATACCACTGCATTTTAAAAGAATACATTTCGGTTAAATAATTTTGCATACGTTAAAATTTTTATGATTTAGTTATTTAATTATCTCTAGAATATTTTCACGCAGCTCTTAACTAACTAATTTTCACATAGTTAACTTCAAATAGTTCACAGCAGGGTTATGTAGGTGCTTCCATGATTATTTAAGAACAAAATATATTCTCTAAGTGTTGAAAGAGTTATAAAAATTTAACAAAATTAAACTTTATTGAAACTTTACACCCACAAGTGGATTTTTTCCACTATATAATATAAACATCCAGACATGAAAAACTATATGTACGGGTTTCAAAGCCGGCGGCCCTCAGCGCCGTAAGTCAATGCTAAACTTAAATTAAATATTTTGAAAGAAATGATTTTACTTCTATACCATACGGTGGCGGAGTAAAATAATCAATCACTTCATTTTGTAAATTACAAAAGATCTAAGGGCTTCCGATAGATGGCGATATAATCATTCAACTAACGCAAGATGTAAAATATCCAGACAATAGATGCGGAGCAGCGTTAGTGACATTTTACGAGGGTGGATTGAAAAGTACTCGGCCTAACTAAGATAATAAACACATACTAAATCAGTTATATTTTTATTTTTCTACATAATCACCATCAAGTTCAATACACATTTGCCACCTCCCCTTCCAAGCATTTAGACCGTTGAAAAAAATGATTCTTCCTTAGAGTCAAAATATGCGTCTACAGCTGCTTTGACCTCGTCGTTTGTCGAAAATCTTTGACCTCCCAAGTGCTTTTTTAGGTTAGGGAACAGAAAGAAGTCTGATAGTGCCAGATCAGGTGAATACGGCGAATGCGGTAACAGTTCAAAGCCACAGTTGTGAATTTCAGCCATTGACTGTACTGACGTGTGAACACGGGCGTTATCTTGATGAAACAGGACTTTTCTTCTGAGCATTCCTCGACGTTTTTCTTTTATTTCCTCTCATAAACGACGTAGTAAG
This sequence comes from Parnassius apollo, assembly GCA_907164705.1. NCBI lineage: Eukaryota > Metazoa > Arthropoda > Insecta > Lepidoptera > Papilionidae > Parnassius > Parnassius apollo. Next base: position 3,230,507 of record CAJQZP010000585.1, read on the forward strand.
GTGCAGTAGTAATCAGAGTTTATAATCTGACCCCTTTCAAGATAATCAATCATAATCACACCTTTCGAGTCCCAGAATACTGAAGCCATCACATTACTTGCCGACAAAATCGACTTAGCCTTTTTAGGGGGTGGTGAACCAGGTCTTCTCCACTGTTTTGATTGTTGTTTTGTTTCCGGTGTACAGTAATGAACCCATGTTTCGTCCATAGTAACAAAACGATTCAAAAAATCATCTGCATCGGCTTCAAATAACTCCAAACAGTCGCGTGAAATAGTCAATCGCGTCCTTTTTTGTTCAACTGAAAGCAGTCGCGGATCCCACCTCGCAGACACCTTGTGGAAACCCAACTCGTTGACAATGATGTTTTGAGTTCGTTCATAAGAGATGCCTATAATCTCGGCTATCTCTCTAATTTTGAATCTGCGGTCTCCCATTATTAAATCAAGTACTTTTTTAATATTTTCGTCAGTAGTTGACGTCGAAGGCCTTCCAGAGCGGGGTTCATCTTTCACACTCTCTCTACCACGCTTAAATTCTGCTATCCATTTTTTGACGGATGAATATGACAGAGCACAATCGCCTAATATACTGACCATGTCATCATGGATGGCTTTTGATGATAGCCCCTTCTTATGGAGGTACTTAATGACGGCATGCTGCTCGATTTGCTCCATTCGCGGAAATTATGTCCGACTACTTTGTTAATAAATTTATAAAATCACAACTGATTATCGCACACGTTTCGAACTTCACACAATGAACTAGTCTGAACTGAACTAAATAATGTGGGTGGATTTGATTTTTAGAATTGAATGGATCTGTGTTAGGCCGAGTACTTTTCAATCCACCCTCGTATTAATTGACTTATGCCAAACATGACGAATACGGCACATCCCCCTTATAATACAGTGATTGATTTGGACATTTATATGCTGATGATGAAAAAGGAGAAGATGATGATCTACTTTTATAAAATGTTTATTAATTTATTTATAAGTATATCAATACAAACCCTAGCAGAAACACAAATAATTACTTTTAATATCACATCAATTACATATCACAATAATATTCATTTTCCTGGATAAAGAATTATTATTATGATTATTACATACATAAACGGTCACGCCTATCAACCAGAGGGGTAGGCAGAGACTACGGACCTATTTATTAAGATATGAATAAATAAAACTTGTATTTCTTTTTTAGGTACGTTGGAACACAACATTTAGCAATGACTACCAATATGAATTACTGACACGTATGTATCAATATGATTATGTAATTATCTTTTAGTTTACAAGCAACGTAAATCTTGATGCAGCTTATTTCCTCTATTGCTCAATTTTTTTACAATGTATTCAATGTCCAAAATTTTTGTTGTAATAATCGTCATCATCATTATCGTTACAGATCTAAGTACAAATACACTGCTAACTCAAAGGACCACAAAGCACGGCCCTGAGACACATACTTCTATTTCTGCATCTCTTACCAGGTCTTCACTCCATATGGAGTAGGGAAGCCTACTGTAGGCTGCCCTATTATGATTCATTTCTGAGAGTATTTTAGGGCAAGGAAGTGTCCGCCACGCTGCCGCAATGCGTATTGGCGAACTTAACATGACTTCGTAATGTTTTTTTTCTTATTCCTTAGACATACAGGTTTACTCACGATGTATTCCTTCACCGCCGAGCACATGGTAAATCAGCACTTAAAATTGCAACTAACAATTTCATTACTACTGGCGGGAATCGAAATCGGGTAACTCGCGTACTGTGCATATTTCAGCGAGCGTTAACCATCTAAGCTACCACAGCTACCAAGTTATGAATCATTCAATTTCAATGTATGTATTATCAGTCCTAATTAAACAATATATAACTCTTCCAAATTTAAAACGATATTTTCACATTTATGAGTATTTCTTCTGGAGTAGCATCGCGCCAGATACCACCTAGTCCAATATATAAAAATTAATATTTGTTTGTTCTTATTTATGCGCTGCCAAATCTTTCATAAGATAGCGGTAAAACTTTGTCAACTTATTACTTGCACTTGCACGAAACTCATAGGCAGTGGTAGTAAATACAATCAACTTACAGTAGTGGGCGTACGTATGGCACCGACAAATTTATTTGAAAGTTATAATATATCATTCAACTTCAATGAATGCGTTATCATTCCTCATTATACAATATAGGTCTTCCAAAATTAAAACGATATTTCCATAATGATTTCTGCGGCAGCAAGGCTCCAAGTGCCAGCTAGTTTTTTTAAAAATAGAATTAGGTTAACAAACGACCACACAGTCCACTTAATGGTAAGTGGATGCTGTGGCACATAGACACATTTACAGATCTAAATTTGTCCTCAATTAAGAATCAAAATGCTGAGATGGAATTTGTTTCCAGTACAAAGGGTCTCATGTTTTCTACACTCACCATACGAAACACAGCAACATAAAGCTAAATAATGTAGCTTTATGTTGCTGTGTTCGTATACATAACATAAAGCACCGGTCGAGCCGATCCATTTATGCTCCAACAATAATGTAGCTACAGCGTGGCTCTACCACGTATAAATGTAGTTATTAATAAATTTAAATTTAAAAAATATAAAAAATGTGTATAGTAAGCTATTGCTTGACTTCTAGCTCACCTGATAGTAAGTGGTAATTTAGCTCAGTATATAAAAGCCTTTTCAATCTTGCTTTTATATAAATGAATAAAACCAATTTATAGTTTTTTTTTTTTGAAAACGGTGATGCTACCCACATCGGTAGACGTACAAGTTTCACGGCTATCCATTTCCTAAATTAATTTTAGGGCATAATGCACTGCGTAAAATTTGAAAATTTCTAAAATATTACCCCATTAAGGATAAGTAGAAACCGTGGAACTTTGTTTAATATGCTTTTAAAGTAAGTAAAAACGAGAAAAGCAATAGTTAAATGTTTCGAAGCAGTCTATTATAAATTCTTCATTTGTAGCAAGCAGTGCCTGTAAATTAGTTTCATGATAGTACAAAAAGACAAGTCTTTAGAATTTATGATACATTTACATAGTAAAGTTAGTGTTAACATTATTTCTTTTATAATTGGTGCTTTTTTAAACAGATAATAGTTAAAAATTTTAAAATGATTTTTAATGTTTAATTTAATTGCGATCAATCTAAAATCTAACATAAAAATACATAGGCGAAAGGTCCCCTGAAATTCATAATTTAGCATATGACTTGGTTGTTGAATATTTAATTAATCTCCTTCGTCTTTCATAAAGAATTACTAAAGTGTCTGCATAGAGTTCATGCAATATTGTCTATTATAAGCTACACATTACTTAACTTTATCACTTAGAAGATTCTTTAATAGTCAGATTTCAGCAGCTGAATGTACGGTAGCAATACAAGAGATGACTTGACAGACTAGACCAGACTAGACTAATTCCATGTGATGAACATGCCCCACCCACCGCAGACGATCTGTGTAACCTAGTAGTAGCGTAACCAAAATCTGTTTCTTCTTGCCTTCAAAACAGCCAAAAAAGAATTAATCCGAAAAACTTATATTGGCAAATTATTATACTTGTTTTTAAAAGAGCAGAATTTAGAATTTTAGCTGCCTCCAAAAAAGGTTCTCAATTAGGTTACATATATAGATCTCAGTTCGAATTTGTCCTTTGTATTTATTTATTTAACTCAAAAAAGGGTCCTATCAAAAATTATTAATTTTAATAAAAAATAAAATCTGACTTCAAAGAACTGCAAAAATAATTTCACATTCTGAAGTCAGGGCTTTAATTCTTCTTTACACTACGATACGATGTCTGAACACCGACTTCAGAATGTGATATTGTATGGATTTTCAATTATTTTATTCTTTTTAGTTTCTGGAACTAATATTTTATTATAATAATAAAAAATACCTAATTTAAATAAAATAAAACTTCTTTAGGCACTTTGGGCATTTTTCTGATGAGGAAAAATCACTAACTCGTGTGATGGATACGCTCAGAAACACGTACAAAAATAATATTTACAGTTTTTAAAGCTCAGTTTGTAAAACTCTGACGTAAAGTCCTAAGAATGACAGTTTGACAGTTTTTTTAATAAAGCAGACCGATGTGAAGAATTTCGAAGCAAAATATTATGCAAGTGCGGTTCTTAACGAAATCACTTCTTATTAATTAACATAAACGTTAAAATCCAAAATATTTTGGACGTAAAAGAGCTCGGTTAGATCCTAATGTTTTAAGCATACCGTGTGCGAGCAATTATTCTGGAAGCAAAGGTAGTAAAATTTCATACGTTCAGCTCTTGCCGATTGGTCAGATAAAATTGCTATAAAGCGTCAGTTTCAAATGTAAGGTGATTTCTGCTTCTGCAAAATTTATATACATAATATATTATATCACTCCATAAATTCAACAGCTAAAGGGGCCAAAGTTATATGAATTTTAAGTATTGAGAGTATTTGCCATGTTTCAAATGGTACCAACCCTTATTGACAAGAACTTTGAAAAGTAAAATTAAATTAAAGCATAGTTATGTTACATTAATTAGCTTAATGTATCTTGCAATAGGTACGATATTTGGAAGTACGAGTCGGGTGGTCCATAAATCTAATCCTAAGTTTTTTTTTAAATATACTTGTGTGTATCTTTCAAAAGGATGTAAAAAAATAATAAATGAGAAAGGCAGAATGTATTATAACTTGAAGTTTTACAGTGGTACGCTTGGGTTTGGATTTAACTTTATCAAAATATATCTTATATTATACATTAGCAGATGCATATTTTCAGCCGCATTATCTGTTGAAATAGGATGTTTCTAATATTTCAATAGTCTCACAAAACATTCTTGATACAGATAAGTGTTCTTTTCCGAAATTTTTTAGTCATTAGTAAATATTTAGATCGCTTTGGAAGCGATACTATTAGAATAAAACGATTGTTTATAAATGAGATGGTATATAATATTATATATATATATAGTATATATATATATATATATATATATATATATATATATAAACTACCTTTTACACACATACCAAAGCATTTTTTTCTTGCAGATTGTATGAAAAGAAAGAAATACTCAACAAGGTCACGTTCGTGTGAAACGAAGTAAAAATGAACTGAACAACGAGAAATACAAACTCGGAAGACAGGTAATAGAGTTCACCGTGTGGTCTGCAGTTTTCTCTTTGTCTACGTTATTACATTCTTTTTGAAGCGAAAAGTTGCGGCAAATAAGCGAAGCAAAATGTAAATTTAATAGCAACATTTTGATGTACATAGAAACATCAAAATAGAAATGTCGTTTTTTGGTTACCACCGAGATTCTTGTGGCCTCAACATTTTCATAAAATTTAGTGTCCAGGGAGTTTCGAGGGCAATAAATCGATCTAGCTAGGATTCATTTTTAGAAAATGTCCTTTTGTCCGTGTTTTCAGGCAATATAAACTGCACAAGAATGTAACACTAATGATCGTAATAGCTCAGGTAGGATGTCGTCGGGCGTGATATCGGAGTTCCGTGGTTCGCGTCCCGTCTTGGGTCCGACTTTTTTTCCTTTTTTTTTCAAATTCCCTTCTTTTGTGAGAAAATCTATTATTTCGAGGCCTTTTTTTTAGTAATTTTTAAAAATAAGAAAAATTTTAATTAAACTAATTGCACTCATGATTTTCATTCAAATAACCAGTTCAGTTTTTTCTATTATGTCAATAAGATCAAAAAATATTATTCATGTAATTTGTATCTAAATGTAACTTAAAAAAAAACCGAGCAAAGCTCATCCGGGTACTTAGTCTTATTTATCAGTTTCTAAGGAAAAATTGATGTAATTTATTTTAAGTTTTCATCGGGACATAATATCGGTCCATGGGATAAAAATGAGGTGGAGATTCTGAAATTATTGTATCCGTGTCTTGTCTGACTGGCTAGTGACAAGAGTGTTCGTTCTTTTTAACTCCGCGTTTTCTTGCCGTTCAACGAAAAAATGCAGTGTTATCAATGCTATATACTACTAGGAGTTTTACATATGTATTGATATTTAAATTTCTAGTTTTTTGTATTTATGTTGTAATAGTGTCAATATTTGTTGAGAGTAATAATAGTATGACCTGTGCTGGCGACGTACGATTGACGTATAAAGTAGTAAAAAAGACATCGGAAAGAGGTAAAACGAAAGACGAAAATCAATAAAATCTATAACTAATCTGTAACTTTTCTTATTTTTGAAATTTATTTGAATACATTTTCCCCACATTTGAATAAATTGCCCAATATTTTCTACCATTATGCATGTCGACTGAACCGCAAAGAGCTTTATTTCATATGCTTTGAAATTATCCAGCTAAATTTACGTTTCCGGGAGAATTTAAACGACGAACCCATTTTAGTTACTGCTTTATTTATTAACTTACTGCAATAATAAATTGAAATAAAATGGATTAATATTATGAAAATTTAACGTGTAATATAAAGCCCCAAAGCGGCAATAAAAATGACGTAGACCTGTATTTATTTCATATAGCTTATAAACATTTAACAAAAACGCTGTGGTTCCCGTTAAGTGCGTTATCAGAATCGGTATTCAAGCGTATAGAAATATTTTTTTTTCAAGTAATCACATTAAAAATTTAACTAAATTAAAAAAATCTGCAAATTGTATGTCCCCCCCCTCCCCGCATTACCGATTCTCGTGTAATTTAGAGGAAATAAAACCACATACAATTTGCAAAGGTTTTTTTATTAAATTTAAAAAAATATGGTCGAGTTTTCTAACAGGGTTTTAGTTACGTTGTATAATGGGCTTTTAAAATATTGTAAAACAATACTATAATTACAGCAATTAAACAGCATGTAATGCACATTACATTGTATTACATAGGTATAATGCCAATTTGGCTACAGTTACGGCGCGTGCAAAACGGATGCTTAAGCAACACACCGTTTTTACTTGTTTACGTGATAGAGCCTCGCTGCAGCTATATTATAGTTCATAAAAGATAGCTTGATCTCTGCGACAGCTGTCAGTAAAAATCACGCCTATGAAGTCCTGAATTTCTTAGTAGTACAGACAGTACCTGTCAATGTCATACTTTATGGGCATGCACTAATTAGGTCGGCATGCCCATAAAGTATGACATTGACAGGTACTGTCTGTACTACTAAGAAATTCAAGAACTTCATAGGCGTGATTTTTACTAACAGCTGTCGCAGAGATCAAGCTATCTTTTATGAACTATAGTTGTTGCACGAATGGGTAGGACCACACTCCCACAGAATACTATCGCAAAATAGCAGTTTAAGGCTGTTATGTTTCGTGTGGTGGGTGTAGAGAACCGGAGACCCTTTTAACTGGAAAGAAGGCATTCCATCTCAGGCAACGGGGTGACAACGCAACTGCATTCCAATTCTTAATTGAGGATAAATGTAGATGTCTACGGGCCACAGCTTCCACTTTCCATCAAGTGGACTGCGTGCTCGTTTGTACACCCTTATTCTATTAAGTAAACACCAGTTACGTAATGTTAGTACTGCGACACTTATAATTTATGAAATTGTAACTTGTGACGTGGCGTTTTGTATAAAGCCTCAAAGGCCGGAGAAAATTAAGGTCGTACGTTATAATGTTTACCCAGACTCATACTAAGGTATACTTTCCAGGTAGCTTTATTAGGTCGAGCTTAAATTAAAGTTGTTATATGACTAATTATTTATTTCAGTACCAGTATCCATGATATAGTTAAAAAGAAAAAAAGGACGTTTCGTTACTGGATCAGTAGAATCAAGGATAAACCATTTTTGTTACTAAATTTTGATTTAATGTGATCCAATAACGACTCTTTTCTCTCCATTGACCGTGTAGTCTCACTGTAAGAATATCTACTGTACTATATTCTCGTGTGTGTCGTACAGAATGAAATAAAACAGGAGATAGGCAGCAGCATCTTCCTGTTATTACGGTAAATAATAAAAAACAGCGGTTGACAATTCGCTTGCCAGCCGTAGCAGATATGGTAATTATGAGACAATCTGTGTAGAAGCCTTTGTCCATCAATGGACTTTTATAGGATGTAATGATTGAAATAATTTCCCCGCGTCATCTTCACTAATTGGAATATTTTCAAATGAAATGAAAGATGCATATATATACTTTATATGTGCACGAGAAAGGATACATATAAGGTCACCTGAGGCAAGTGTGACAGAAATTAATTAAAACTGTAATCGACATTTGAATACTTCTACTTACTCTGTAAGGTTACAATGTTGTAAATTCAGTTTATTAACATCAATCACTCATCAGGTTGTATGTTTGATCAAGCATTTTAGTATCTACAAGTAGCATTTTGTAATTTGAAGTAATTAAAACTAATTGAGGTACCCTTACCCATCATAGAGGCAAGTGTGACATTACGCTTCTTTCTGTAGTTACTTTTACTGATGAGATGATACTGACGTCGATGTATTTTATGGTTGATGAAAACGATTTGAACGTCCATTTTTTGTAATAATGAATTTTTCAACATGGGACAAATGTGATTGTTTTAACCTGTATAGTAATGTGCCTGTAAATAGGTTTACTACACTAGCTCTGAATGTTTTGTAAGTATAATAAAAAAATGCCAAGTACAAAATAAAATTTTATTCAGAAATTTTAACAATTTATAGTTATATAATCATAATGCTTTGGTACACGTATTATGTATGCTATTTTAGATGAATAAAAACTTATGAATAAATGTATTATTCAGTTAAATTTATAAGAAAAAAGCGTCATCTTCGTTGTTAACAAATAAAAACACATTGTGGTTTTCTTCTATTTTGGTCCATATAGGTAATCGTTTTCATCAATAATAAAGTACTTTTTACCGATCATTATTTTCAATATTCTGTACTCCCAATATAATATTGCCATGTTTTCTTCTTGTACATCGCACTAAAACAGTATTATTTTCTTCTAAAATCAAATTATACTTGTATATTCTTCTTTATCTGTTTCGATAACATTTATTATTTATGATTCTGACATGCTCTGACATTTTTCTTCAACATGTATTAATTCCTTGGATTTAATTTAAAAAAAGTATATACTTAAACATAAATAAATACAAACATACCGTTAAATAGCATCCTCCTTTTTAGAAAGTCGGTTAATGATAGGCTGTCCCATCACTAGGTACGATATTCTCATATAACATGATCGGGTGACACTGTCACACTTAACTCGATGTTAGGTATTAGGTGAGGTATATTAGGTAAGTGTAACTGTATTCGTATTTAAAGGAATAGTGGATTTAAGGTCACAAAAACATATTACTCTATAAGTACCAATACTATTCTTTATCACTCACCTTGTACCTGGTGTAAAATTGTTTAATGACACATCGAAACACTTAATAACTTCACCTCTTAAAATTGCGCTGTCTGTCGACAGTTGAGTAGTTTAAAAAAAAATAACGACTGTTGATAATTTAGTTGAAGCTATGTTCTTAACTGTCAGTACAGTTAGAGTAAAATTTCCTGCGTTGTTTAATATACGTAATTTAACCAAAAACCGTGTTTAGGCCGCATAATTTCCATTTGTTACACTTGCCCAACTGTTAAACTCGCCTCGGGTGACCATATACATATTATGTTTATTTGTTTACATCAATCATTTTTATCGATAATAATAAAATTATGTATAAATAGCTGGTGCACAGTTATGTATAAAAATTTTAAAAGTATAGAATATTGTTCGCTTAGAACGAAAGCAGCTGCCAGAAATGGAGGATAAAACTCTCTAAAAATATAAGAAAAAGCTGAAAAATAAAGTAAATAAATAGATTTCGGTACATTATTCAATTTGCATTTACCTCGTTTTATCTCCATGTATTCATTCATCAAAAAGTAGTCTCTCTGAACCACTGTCAAACGGTGTATCATTGGTGTATCATTAAGTTAATATTTTGTATAAGTATTTTAATAAATTGTATTGTGTTAGTTAGTTATAAGGTACAATGTTATGGGACTGGCACATATTAAAAATACCGTAAGTCCCTAAATTAAAAAAGAATAAAAAATCTCCATGTATAAAAATCAATTGCTGTCACACAAATCAACGCAAAAACTTCTCGACGGACTGTGATGAATTTTTTTGTGTGTGTATAGTGGTTAATGTTCTTAAATGGGTCCCTAAAAAGGTTAAATTCACGTTTAGGCCGAGTGGGTTGCGCTATTATCGAGATCCAAACGTCATCCGTGTGAAGCCGGGGCGGATTACTAGTTTTCAATATCAGAAAATTATTTTTGGCAAATTACTATTATTTCTTTTTTCCTTTTCCTCTTTAATCTGCTTTAAATCAAAAAAAGAAATATCACGTATCATTTTGCTGCAACCAATGAGGATACTAGAGCTAAATCGTGTACTTTTTTATAGCATTGGGTCACAAACGATCACACAGTGCACCTGATAGTAAGTGGTTGCGGTGGCCCATAGACATCCACATTTATCCCCAATTAGGAATAAAAATGTAAATGCGTTGTCACCCCTGTGAACTAAGATAGAATTCCAGTAAAAAGGGTCTCCGGTTTACGCTGGTATTTTGTGAGAGCGTGGTCCTACACCGGTTGAGCCGACCTATTCGTGCTACAGCCATAATATAGCTGCAGCGTGGCTCTACCACGTACTGATTAAGGTATTATAGTTATTTGTGGTTATATATATTTATATTTAAATTCACGTATATATATTTTCATGTTTTTATGGCACCTGCTTAAGTTTCTCTTCTCAGCTCGTGGTTAGTTGACCAGCATTGACTTCCTGCATGTATTAACAAGTTGTTACCCCATCCAGTGGGGGGGGGGGGGCGTCGTCCCACACTTCCTACATGCCATCTCCTTGCCGGTACGTACGAGGCTGCCCTTCTAGGATCTTTCTTCTCCGTAGATTATCGGTTAGAAGTGCTATGTTGCCAACTATGGCTCAGCTCACTAATCTGTTGATATCACTAAAAGGTATTGGTGACTGACTGGTTTTTGATGATGTTAATGTTGTTAGCCTTTACAGCGGTCTGAAAGGCTGCGGGCGAGTAAAAAGTGAATTTAAATCATTCCGTATCGCTACTTACGTAACGATGACTCCTATGACAGTGTACGGTGCACGTGGGTGAGTTATCTAACGGTCGTCCGAACAGGGGATGGCTGACCCCGGCTCCGACGGTTAACTCGTGTCGTTCGATGTTCTGGGTAGTGAGAACCTCCCAGGGACGCGGGTGTACGGCGTGTACGCGGTGCAGACTCGCTGTGTACCATACGTTGTCCTAACAGTGTTTGTGGTACTAGGTGAACGTGTAGTGTCTGTGTGACGGGCCGATGATATTTATGTCGCCGTAATCTAGCGGAACTGGGGGTTCAATTAAAACGTTACGAGACTTCCGAAGGCTTTGCTTATCATAAGGAGTCGAAGCGTAGGTTGCGGCGTTTACCACTAGCGGATTGGGATGTGTCACAGCTCTCTCACAGTAGCGCCGAGACATTTCCTTGAAATATTCAGAGATCGTCGGAAGTTGACAATCTTTGTTTAAGTCCGAGCTTCGCTGGTGCTACCAAGCTTTGGTGTAGTGGGAATGAATCTGTTTTGGACAACTTGGAGGTCGTATAAATGTTTATGAGCCACGTGTGCGAAGGCTTGCGTAGGACATGGTAGGTCTTACGCAAGCTTTGTAGAGGTGGAGTTTGTGTCTTAGGGACAGTTTTCTCTTATTGTTAACTAGCGGGTGGAGTCAACTAATGACGAGTTTGGTCTGAACGAAGCGAAACGATTCGCCTAAGCGACTGGCGGCTCTTTGGAGCATCGATGTGAGATATTTCTTGCTAAAATCAGCGACGTAACGTGCCGTGTCATCTGCAAAGAGAGCGGTGTTTATAACTAGATCCTTCGGGGTATCACTCATATAGAGTGTGAAGAGGAGCGGGGAGAAAACGAAGCCATGAGGAACTCCAGCCCTGAGAATGTGCTTGGAGGAGCGAGTTCCCTCTGTACTAAATCGGAAATGGTGATTGACAAGGAAGGCTCTGATCATGTGAGTGAGCCTATCGAGCACGCTATGTTTAAACAGATTGTCAAGCAAGCCGTTGTGCCAGACTTTGCCGAACGCTTTGGCAACATCAAAGAAAAGGGCTTTGGTGTTACGAATTCAACTGTTCCCCTTGAGTGGGAGAAGTGTATTTCATAAGACGGTGGATCTGATTAGTGCACGAACTCTTCGTCAGGAAGAAGCTTGTTGGTAAGGACGTGTTTACGGAGGCGATCCAATATTATACGTTCGTAAACTTTCCCCAGTGTGCTGAGGAGACTGATGAGTCTGTAACTAGAGATTAGGTTGCACGGTTTCTTTGGTTTCGGAATTCATATGACGTCCGCTGCTTTCCATGCGACCTAGAAACAGTAGCTGGAGAGCGTTGAAAATGCCTACTACGAGACAGACAAGTGACGCTGAGAGGGATATCAGCACATTGCTACTAATGCCATCAGTGCTGATTTCTTTTTATGGCTTTTGATGGTTTCTGTGACATCTTTGAGTAACGCTATGTCCACCTTCTGCAGGGGACCCGCGGGCTTGGAGGATTAAGCGCGCGCAGTGGCCTGATATTTTAGCCGGAGTGGCGATGGGGGACGGGGGAGGGGGGAGTTAGTCTCGACTACCTGTTTCGGTGTTGCCTGCTTGCGCTTTTAGCCCTGGACGAAGGTGAAGCCTTTGTCTTTGGGCTTGCGCGGGGCACGCGTCTCGGTCTTCATGTCGGAGCCTGAGTTGGCATTCAAGAAGACCGGAGAGGGGCCACGGAGCGTGCGGGATACGCAGTGTCGTTCACCAACGCGAACGAAGCTGGTGAAACCAGGGCAAAGCTGAGGGAATAGAGAGGGGATTCTCCTCATGGCAAATCGGCGTGTCCTTGCGTTGCCTGAGAAACGCCAATCTAATGTCGAGGAAGGCTCGACGCATTAAATCTTCGAGTTCCTCGTTAGAAAACGACGCCATCTTGCCTATGCTAACACAAGCTTACACAGATATGTACCAAGCTTCCCCACCTTTCGTCGGGGGAGGAGGGTGTCTATATAAACACCTATACACCTAGCGCGTTGGTACGCTAGGATATGTACCTAGCTGTTGCCTAATGCAATAAGCAACACAGAAATTAAAATTAAAATAGATGGCTGCCTCTGAAGCAGCTGGTGTGTTTCACTCTACCCACGGTTTGCCCAAAACCAGGAAGCCAGGAAGAGAGTTACACAAAACACTCTTTGTACTACAACAAGCCTCCGATAAACTTCACTGTGAGAATGCTGTCACACGAGACAGCGTGCTTCGCGCACCATAATGTGAGCACTAGTGTGGTCACCAAACAGAGTATCAAGCAGCAAGCCAGGTATATAATCTACTGTAAGTCGCACATGAGATAGAAGAGTGGAGTGACGGGATTTAACTCAACCGACACATCCAGAGTCTACAAATCTCAAAGCAGGAATGTATGTATGATAAAAAGATGTATCGGTATTATTGACAAACTCCAAATAATATTTATTCTATTTATTATTTTATAAAAGAAAAAATATATTTATAACTGAAGATTTTATTATACTTGTATTTGGAATATCTGAATATGTGTTTGAAATATATACCAGAAATGTGCACTCATCCGGGACAAAAGGTATCCTATGTCATTTCAAGACTTAAAATATCTTCATACTAAATATTATCAGGAGCCATTTTCGCATAAAAAGTTTATTACACAATTACGCTCTAGATTTATTCTACATGAACCATGCATGTTCTCGAGATAAAAACTTCCATTTCTTCTTTTTTATTAATATATTCATAAACATGCCAAGCTCATTTACGTACGGTTAACCTGTCCGATGAATGAGACTACGAATACTGACTGTTAGTGGAATATTCTTTTTTTTATAGGTTTGGGTGACAAACGAGCACACAGTTCACCTGATGGTCAGTGGTTGCTATGGCCGATAGACATCTACAACTAGTTAGTAATGGAGGATTACGAATCAAAATGCAGATACGTTGTCACCCGTGAGGACCAAGATGGAATACCTCGTTTCCAGTAAAAAGGGTCTCCGGTTCTCTACACTCACCATACGAAACACAGCAGCATTAAGCTATTATTACACGCTGGTATTCTGTGAGAGCGTGGTCCTTCCCAGGCCGAGCTGACCCATTCGAGCTACAACTATACTACTAATATAACTGCAGCATGGCTCTACCACGTATATATATATATATATATATATATATATATATATATATATATATATATATATATATATATATATATATATATATATCTTATTAATATTTTCTTCCTAATGTGCTCGTATATGTCATCTACTAAAGATGAGCCTCTCGGTAGAAGATTGGCCGTATTTACCACGCTTGGCGATTGCAGTACGTGACTTCTCGCAGCTTTGAGACTTTTGTTGAGATTTTAGAAAAAAGTAAATAGATGAAATGGTGAAGCGGAATATTTATGTTAAAAATATATCGAACTCAAATCTTATAGCATGTTGATGGCAGCAATACTAATGTAAGATCTTGTGTAATTCCGAGACATTCCACCTTAGTTCTCAGGGTTGACATTGCGACTGAATTTTGATTCTTAATGGAGGCTAGATGTAGATATCTATGGGTCTCAGCATGCACTTCCCATCAGGTGGGCTGTATGCTCGTGTGTCACCTATATTCTTTAAAAAGATAAAGAGAAAAAAAACGGCTAAGCTCTTGAATTTGGGCTACTTGAAGAAGTATTATTTTTAATAAGTAACATGCCTGTTAGAATACTTCAACGCCAATGGCCAGTAGAGCATTAACGTGGCTATTTACTGCCTTTTAACTTAATTAATTTAGCTAAAGCTATTTTAATAAGTAGTTTGCTTACTCAAAAAGTAAGGTCAATAAAAGAACAAAATTATACAAATATCCTTAGCAAAATGTCGCCAAGGGAAATTTAAACTGGCTTAGGCCTAATAAGGAAAAAGCGCTGGGTTTTCCAGCTTTATAATTTTTATATGCTGATTTTAATTAAGAAGTGTAAATTTACTGAATTTTATTTTCTTTTGTATTTTAGTAACAGAAGGTAAAATTTGCTGTTAATCTGTATTATCTTAAATAGCCTTATTAACAGGTAAGAGATAACAGTTAAAATTTTCTGTTTATATTTTATTAAAGTTTAATCCAAATATCTCCCTATGAGGTAATATAGTGTAGTGGCGGTTAAGAATATCCACTACCCCATATCTTCCCGTGGGTGTCGTAAAAGGCGACAGAGGGACACAGGCAGGAGATGGGCAGCAGCATCTTCCTGATAACAGCAACTGTACGACAAAAAAACTGCGGTTGCCAACCCGCTCGCCAAGCGTGGCAACTATGGCAATATACCCCCCATGAATAATTACACAAATAGACGGCCCCCAGTCCCCGGCGGCCCCGCTGTTCCTGGCTACGGTGGCGACCATGGTAACGGCGGGGCAGGGGGTGCTAAGAATCTCCGGTGGAGGTTCGGTTGCCACCTACGACGACTCGACCTGGCAACATTTAACGCACGCACTCTGAGGACTGACGAGAAGATCCTGGAGCTGGAAGAAGAGATAGACAAGTTGCGCTGGAATATTATAGGATTATCCGAGGTCCGAAGAGAGGGGGAGGACACGGTGATTCTCGAATCCGGCAACTTGTTCTATCACCGGGAGGGCGACCATCTGTCCCAAGAAGGTGTTGGATTTATCGTCCACAAGTCTCTCGTCAACAATGTTGTAAAGATTGGGAGTGTGTCGACGAGGGTCGCGTACCTGATACTCAGAATCACCAAACGGTATTCGTTGAAGGTCATACAGGTTTACCCCTGCTGTTGAGCCCTGACGGTAAGACAAAAAATGAGATTGACTTCATTATGACGACCAGACGCCAACTGTTCAGTGATGTCTCAGTGATCGCAAGGGTGAAAACTGGCAGCGATCACCGAATGGTTAGAGGCACACTGAACCTAAACGTTAAGTTGGAGAGGTCTCGTCTAATGAAGTCTACGCTCCGTCCCCCTCGTGCTCTAATCCAGAATCCCGAAAACTTTCAGCTCGAGTTACGTAACCGCTTTGAGTGCCTACAAGATTGCAATTCAGTGGACGATATGAATGACAAGCTCGTGGAAACTGTCCATGCGGTCGGAGCTAAGTTCTGCAAGACCCGCCGCAGAAGAACACAAAAACTCTCCGATCACACTCTTAATCTCATGGCTGTTAGACGGGAGATGAGGCTACAATCGTCAACAGATTTGACAGCATACAGGCAACTGAACAGACAGATCTCCAAATGCATGCGGCGAGACTTACGCAACTTTAATACTTCTGTATTAAAGAAGCGATCGAGCGGAACCAGGGCTCCAAAGTCTTTGCCAGAGATATGTCTGCCAGTAAGAGCCAACTGTCAAAGCTGAAGACTGAGTGTGGCAGCATCGTTTCCGGGACACCTGAGATTTTGAGTGAGATTGAGAGGTTCTATGGGCAGCTATACACATCATCGTTGGAGCCACACGCAAGTGTGAGTAACGATCCAAGAGCAAGTCTTATCCGACACTATTCCGATGATATCCCGGACGTCAGTCTAAGCGAGATTAGAATGGCTCTCCAGCACCTTAAAAACGGCAGGGCCCCAGGCGAGGATGGAATTACAGCGGAGCTTCTGAAAGCGGGTGGAACACCGGTACTTGAAGTCCTTCAGAAGCTCTTCAATTCCGTCCTCCATGGCGGCACTACTCCTGAGGCGTGGAGCAGAAGTGCGGTGGTCTTGTTCTTTAAGAAAGGCGACAACGCTCTCTTAAAGAACTACAGACCGATTACCCTTCTGAGCCGCGTCTATATGCTGTTTTCGAGAGTCATTACGAATCGTCTCGCACGCAGACTCGACGACTTCCAGCCTCCCGAACAAGCCGGTTTCCGGAAAGGCTTCAGTACCATAGACCACATACATACCCTGCGGCAGATTGTACAGAAAACTGAAGAGTACAATCTGCCACTTTGCATAGCGTATGTGGACTATGAAAAAGCCTTTGATTCCGTCGAAATTTGGGCGGTGCTACAGTTCCTCCAGCGGTGCCAAGTTGACTGTCGGTATATCGAAGTGCTGAAGTGTTTGTACAGTAGGGCTACGATGGCTATCCGAGTACAGAACCAGAGCTCGAAACCTATCCAACTGCAGAGAGGTGTAAGACAGGGTGACGTTATATCCCCGAAACTCTTCACCGCCGCATTGGAAGACGTTTTCAAGCTACTGGACTGGAAAGGATACGGTATTGACATCAATGGCGAGTACATCACTCACCTTCGATTTGCCGATGATATAGTCCTTATGGCAGAATCGCTGGAGGACTTAAGCACTATGCTCAATGACCTCAATAGTGCCTCCCAACGGATAGGTCTTAAGATGAACATGTACAAAACAAAGGTCATGTTCAATGTCCATGTCACACCTATGCCGGTAGTTGTTGGGAGCACTATGCTCGAAGTTGTTGACGAGTACGTTTACCTGGGACAAATAGTCCGGCTAGGTAAGTCCAACTTCGACCGAGAGGTCAATCGACGGATTCAACTCGGCTGGGCAGCGTTCGGGAAATTACGACATATATTCTCGTCAGGTATACCTCAATCTCTAAAAACTAGATTGTACAACCAGTGCGTGTTGCCAGTGATGACTTACGGATCTGAGACGTGGTCCTTCACTGCTGGACGTATGAGGACGCTCAAGGTCGCTCAGCGAGCTATGGAGAGGGCTATGCTCGGAGTTTCTCTGCGTGATAGACTCAGAAATGAGGATATCCGCAGTAAAACCAGAGTGACCGACATAGCCCAACGGATTAGTAAGCTGAAGTGGCAATGGGCCGGCCATATAGCTCGAAGAACCGATAACCGATGGGGAAGAAAGGTTCTTGAGTGGCAGCCTCGTACCGGTAGGCGTAGTGTAGGGCGACCCCCCACTAGATGGAGTGACGACCTGGTAAGATATGCAGGAAGTCGATGGATGCAGGTGGCTCAGGACCGTGCTTTGTGGCATTACTTGGGGGAGGCCTATGTTCAGCAGTGGACTTGTGAAGGGCTGTAATGATGATGATGATGATGATGAGGTAATATATGAGGTAGGCCTATGTACAACGGTGTACTTTTATTGACTTGAATAATGACGATTGTGATGATGATCATGAAACATTTTAATGTTTAATATGTATTATTTTCACTTAGGTACCCTTACTGACGAGCACTCAGTCCAACTGATTCTAAGTGGATATTGGGGCCTAAAGATGCTTAGTATTTGTCTTGTATTAAAAATAAAATACTAATGCTATGCACTAATTACTGAGATAAAATGCCTGGTTTCCAGAAAACACGATGTTCGACTTTTGTCGTTCAACTTATTGACTGTATTCTGTGAGAGCGTGATTTTTCCCCGAACGCTCCTACCTATTGGTACAGCTATATTACAACAGTGTCGAGTCTCCACTAGCTAAAAAGTGTTGCACGCTTAATCAAATAATAAATAATTTACAATGATATACACTAATGTACAGTGCTAAGGTATCTGGTGGGAAATATAAAAGGATTCGTACTGTATCGTCGAAATGCTTCAAGCTTTTAAAAAGTCCACAGAATATTTTCTATGTCTACAAGAGGTCATGTTTACGGGCGTATATACGGCTGTTATATACTCGTATGTATATTTTGTTGCTTCGTTGCACCTGATTTCTCTTTAGATAACTCAAGCATAGCAACTATAGCAAATATCTCCCTATGAGGCAATCTATGGGGGGGGGGGGGTGCACGTCATCAATAGACTTTAATAGGCTTTAACAGTAATGATAACAGTCAATAGACTTCTGTAGTCACGAAACATCTGGTGGACTGTAGGTTTGTTTGTCACGTCAGATTCACACTTTCAGTCTAAATCTGCTATTATTAGTTGTTCATGAAGTTATTTTGTTTACTCAAGTTACACAAATAGGGGAATGGTAGGAATTCTGTTCTAACGCACGACATAAAAGTTGATAGTAAATTTACAAGAATTCCCACTAGGGTAATAAAATGCTTCTCGTTCCAATCTACATTTTTGAGCTCGCTTTTAAAAACTAAAACGTTTTAAGTTTCCACTTGGTCATATTGGCGAGTGGTTAATGAGTGTAATTTAGTTTTAAATGATTAGTTTTTAAATACGTTCGCACGCAATTTAAGGTAATAATAAAATATATTAATGAGGATTTGTTTTTAAATCCTTTACTCGCGTTTTAAAATGATAATAACATTTATTAATTAGGTCTATATGTATGTTTATCATGTATGAGGATAAAATATTTATCCCACTTTCCAGACCGGATTAGAATAAGAAAATTTTTATATTTTAATTTCAGATTAAGCTCTTTATTATTTTTCATACATTAAATTTAATTTTATGTACACAAGTGAATAAAATCGAAATAAAATTTATGAGTATTTACGCGACGTATAACTGGTCACCTAAAGAAAAATTCAAATCTATTTCAACTATTTTTAAACTTAAACATCGTAGAAATAAATAATTGAAAGTAAGCTTTGCATTTATTAATCATTCATACAAATAAAAATAGATAATTCATAAAAATGGAGTAAATCATTAGAGTAAAGAAACGTAGGATATTTATCACAATGCCCCCTATAGGGGTTCATTTAAATAAAGGTTTGGAGAATTCGCTTAAAATATCATCATATGTACAATATAACGTTGTAGTGCAGTATAATGACAAAAAAGGAAATCAAAAAATCTGGGCTCGATAGTTAGATAGCACTGTGGTCGAGTTATCAATATATTATATATTTTCACTGTAGTACGATCTTAGTAAACTCTGAGAAAAGCTCATTGCGCCATATAATGAAAAGGGTAGTACATTGTCTGCCGGCCTAGCTACAATAAAATGAAAAAAAACAGCTAAAATGTACACATTTTCCAAAGCACTGTGATCATCTTGAAATATTCAGAATTCCATTAAGGAAACGTATTACGGAGTCTCTGTTTCCGTAACCCTTTGCAAATTCTTTAATATAGTTTTATTTCCAAGTGAACCGTAAGAAGGAAATCTATTGGAAAAATTCAAAGTCATTCAAACTAACCTAAACTCTCGACGATATTTTCTATATCGTCGATATTGCTAAGTCTTAGTGATTTCCTTGCTATTATCATTGAATTATTTTAATTATATTTAGATAATAAATATGATTTGTTTAAATTTGTAATAATTGAAATGTAAATTTAATATTACATAACTGCTAATTTATAAAATATAAATTCTACTCTAATTACACTTGAATCTTTGAGGCATTTTATAATTTTTTATGTTAATGATTAATTTATGAATTATGATATACCAATTTTAAGTGTAGATAATTGTGTAACAATAATGGGCGTTAGTGCAATTGGGTCTGACTTCAGTATATCTTCCCATTTTATAATTATATCTTCTAATTAAAATTAGTAATGAAATGTACATGTATTTAAAAATATATATAGAATAATATAGCAGTTATACATAGAATAAAATAATTTAATTAATGATTATGAAATATTGTATGAGAATAAGAACTGAAAAAACAATGGAAAATAGATTTATATTTTAATCTATTAGGAGTATCGCTACCCGCTTTTAAATTGATCCCGAGCTCGACATTTGTATTGTTTGGCTCGACACAAATCCCTCGACGACTAGGCTTACAAGCGATGCATTGTGCTGCATTCGAGTAGAGAGACGAAGCGTGTCGGGCAACTCTACCGGGGCTAAGCTCAATAGTGAACCGTACGATCCAATTAAGTATCGTCGATTGCTTTCTGTTATTTCAGTGGCTTTGCTGTTCCGTACCACGGTACATATTCACGAATAATGAAGATGTAAGAAACCTTTATCTGCTATATCTATATCTATATTATATACCCATATCTGCAGCAGTAGTTGCACTGGTATTCGGAAATGAGAGAGTAATGGACTATGAGGCATCTCATCGAAACCCTCGTACGCACGTAGCATCGCATGTGTAGCCTTCATTGCTTGAAGTTTGTTGCAAGTGTTCATAGGCTGCGGTAGTAACTTAGGTTTAATAAATCTATAATGAAGATATAAGTTCCTGTGCCGCTTCCATTTTAAAATAATAATAATTAAAATTAAAATAATTTTCTTCCAGAAAACTATAATACAAACAGTTGTTTTATTTTAATTCTTTTACCTGATGCCAAGTTGATGCTGTATCCCATAGACATCTACATTTATCCTCGATTAAGAACCAAAATGAAGATGCGTTGTCACCCCTAAAGATTACAATGGAATGCCCCGTTTCCAGTAAAAAAGGGTCTCTGGACCATATGAAACACAGCAGTATTAAGTTGCTATTTTACGCTGTTATTTATTCTGTGAGAGTACTTCCTCGGCCGAGCCGACCCATTTGTGCTACAGCCACAATATAGGTGCAGCGTGGCTCTACCACTTTTAATATAAACATCTAATTAAAAAATACGTCATACGTTCTTGGATTATATCAAGCGTCAAGCCTCAAAATCTCAGCATGCCGACCTTCCAAATTTTCTAAGAAAAGTAAAGTTTTTCTTTTTCTTCAACATTCGGTAATAATCCGCTGGACATAGAACCTCTCACATTGTTGAAAGGAATTGCCTAAATCGTCACGCTTTGCAGATGCATTAACAATAAAGTAAAGTAAAGTTAAGTTACAGCCTATATACGTCCCACTGCTGGGCACAGGCCTCCTCTCATTTATGAGAGGGTTTTAGGGCAAGGAATAGTCCGCCGCGCTGCCCCAATGCGTGTTGGCGAACTTCACATGTCTTCGTAATATATTTTTTCCTATTTCTCAGACATCCAGGTTTCCTCACGATGTTTTCCTTCACCGCCGAGCACGTGGTAAATCAGCACTTAAAATTGCAATTAACAATTTCATTGGTGCCGGCGGGGATTAAACCCGGTTTGCTCGCGTATTGTGAAATTTACAGCGAGCGCTAACCATCTGAGCTACCACAGCTCACTAAAAATCACAATGCCAAATGTCTCGCAACTTTTTTTATTATTACCAAAAACTACAAGTAAAAAACCACACTAGCTATTATGTAATCAATATATTAGCCGTATAGTGATGGTGTAAGAATATTCACTATCCAATATCGACGTGGGTTAGTCGTAAGATGCGACAGAGGCAAAAATCAGGAAATGGGCAGTAGCGCCTAATAACTTAAAATACAAACAGCGGTCGCCAACCCATCCGTCAATAGTAGCAATGTATGGCATATATCTCCCCTATAAGGCAATCTATGGGGGAGGCCTATGTTGAGCAATAGACTTTTAATAGGCTATACTAACAGTAATATCACCAGTGCCGAAATAATGGTATTTCAAAGTCCAATCCTTCTGAAAAGTGTTTTGTCGATTCTGTTTTCATTTTAGCATTTCTTATGGTTCTTTTGAGGTACACTGACTAAAATTTAACTGAATCTTCAAGAGTCTAAAACTGAATCATTTATGCGATATTGGTGAACTAAATGTACCCTGTCAAATTGAATAACATCTTTTTACATAAACACGAATATCTAATGTACAGAAAAGGTTCTAATATTTTTATTATCTCTTGAATATCGTACGACGAAATTGGGACTATCGAGGAACCCCGGTACTCTTGTACGAAATAAAAAAAGCTACCGAGCGGGATTGAAATTTTATTAGAGACTTTGTAGGGGATTTCATTTTTGATTGACATTTTTATTATTCAATAATTCTGTTTATATCACACAACATTTTGAAGTTGAATTCTATAAAGAACGGCATGGTTAAGTGGTTGGCTATACTTAATGGGGTTCGATTCCCAAACCGAGTCAATATAATATATAAAAAAACAATTGGTATGTAGTGTGTATTGTTGTGTATCCGACACGTTGTTTTATTAGAAAATGCTTTGAACGGTTGCGGAATTCATAAGTCGCTAATGTTTCACCGCTAGGTCACGTAACTTTAACTTGTCTGGTTATTGTTTTTATTTATTTATTAAATCCTACTATAATTCCACAGCTGAACATAAACCTTACATAGATTAATTCACATTCATTTGTCATTGTAGCCACGCTTGACACGTGGTTTTTTACTTGTAGTTTTTGGTAGTAACCATATACATAGAATATATAGACGGACATAGTGTGAAAGAGAGAAGAAAATTCCTTATGGCAAAAATGCATGATAGAATAGGATAGCAAAACTCATAACTTTGTGACCGATTTAGATGACAGGTCGTCATGCAAGAAATAAGCTCCTAGATATTTTGTAATTTTTGGAACATAAGAGTGATTAATTTTGTAATTAATTGTTTTCCAAAATAGTCACATATTTTCTGAGTGTCTGTGGTGTCAACAATAGAAATAATCTTGATGATTGCACAAATCACAGGTAAATTTGCAAGACGTCGTTACTGCTATGAGCCGCCTTTTTTGGTTAAAATTTGTCTTTTAAACTGTTTAACATATAAAATATTAATGATTTCTTAAATTTAAGCGAACACTACACATTGAATAAAACTAAACTTACGGATTTTATCGATTGATAACTGATTTTACTTATTTTTAATTCCCGACGTTTCGGGTGCTTTACAGCACCCATAGTCACGGGGGGGGGGGGGGCTGAGATGTTTGACGTCCCAATGTCATAGTTAGCCTGAAAAGTCGGGAATTAAAAATAAGTAAAATCAGTTAAATAAACACGATAAAATCCGTAAATTCAGTTTTAATCAATATAAAATATTCTTCTTTATTTTATTAAGTTTGATATTTTGCAAAGAAAAAACTCACACTGTTGATAATTTGTATGACATTGGTAAATTAATTTTTACATAAACGTAGGGATTGACCCAAATATATCAAAATTAATGTCCATATTTATCCTGAATGTTTATAAAGAATCGATAGACTTGTTCACACAACAAAAAGATGAATATAATTATATGATCGATTGCATTCTAAAACCGTAATGTTGTATAGTGAAAAATCTTGAGATTATCCTATCTAAGCTATTATGAACTCAACAATCAACCTTTTTTTCAATCAAAAATGTCCAACCCACCACCGCCAAAAACCACTACTCACCCACTACCAACCCTATTTTCTCCAAGGGGTTACGCAGAGCTTCGGATTATATTCCCAAGTAACAATATATCAAAGTTTAATAACAAATAATCAAAGTTTAAGTTGGTATCCACACCTAGAACTAACAATTGGGAGGGTAAGGAAGCTCATGTGGGTTTTCAAATCTCTGAGAAACGTGATGAGTACCAAGCTACTGAATAAAATATATATCGCACTAGCCCAGTCTGTAATAATCTACTGCATATCCGTATGGGGAGGAGCAGCTAAATCATACTTTATAGATTTAGAAAGGGCGCAAAGATCCTTGATTAAGGTAATGTACTGTAGGCCCTATAGGTTTTCCACCGAAACCCTATACCAAACATCTAAGCTGCTCTCCGTTAGAAAACTTTATATTTTACACATGATACTAAGATATCACAAAACATTACCATTTGACCATACCAAACTTACGAAAAGGCGGTGCGATATTGTGGCTCCCTCATACCCTGCACGTACAGTATTTGCCACTCGACAAAATATATCTCAAGCTCCTCATGCCTATAACAAGATCAACCGTTTACTTAAAATTTACCCAATGCAAATGTTTGAGTGTAGAAAAACTCTGACCGAGTGGCTCTATACTCTTAATTATGATGATGTGGAAAACATTTTGGTCAGAAAGAGATGAACCAGTTTTAAATAACACACACTGACGCCAAGATGAGAATTACAAAAAGACAGCCTCCCGTCTCCGGCGGCCCCGATATTCCTGGCTATGGTGGCGACTATGATAACAATGGCGCAGGGAGTGTTAAGAACCTCCGGTGGAAGTTCGATTGCCTTATTACTTACTTGTTTTGCATTGCAGTGATATCATCTTCAGTTTTACAATTGCCGAAGTTGAGCCAGAACACCACGCCATTGAAATTGTTCGTAATCAGGTCAGGGTTGGTCCGGAGTACGCTGATCGCCACCGTCGTTTTACCGCAACCAGGCATGCCATGCAAGGCTAATATTTTATGACGATTTAGTAGCTTTAATTTAACAGCGACTTCTTGCTCCTGGAAAGGAATTATAAAATTCATGATCAATTACATAATGGAGAATGGTCAAACGCGCGGGGTTAAGCAATAATCATTGAGTGTCAGTAATATTAAGAAAAAATAACCATCATTAACAATGTTTTTTTATAGGATAGGGTGACAAAGTAGCACACGGTCCACCTGATGATAAGTGGATGCTGTGGCACATAGACATCTACATCTATACTCGATTACAAATCAAAATGCAGATGCGTTGTCACCCGTGAGGGCCAAGATGGAATGCCTAAAAAGGGCATATCCGGTTCTATACACTCACACAACATTTTGATGTTGAATTCTATAAAGAACGGCATGGTTAAGTGGTTGGCTATACTTAATGGGGTTCGATTCCCAAACCGAGTCAATATAATATATAAAAAGACAATTGGTATGTAGTGTGTATTGTTGTGTATCCGACACGTTGTTTTATTAGAAAATGCTTTGAACGGTTGCGGAATTCATAAGTCGCTAATGTTTCACCGCTAGGTTACGTAACTTTAACTTGTCTGGTTATTGTTTTTATTTATTTATTAAATCCTACTATAATTCCACAGCTGAACATAAACCTTACATAGATTAATTCACATTCATTTGTCATTGTAGCCACGCTTGACACGTGGTTTTTTACTTGTAGTTTTTGGAAGTAACCATATACATAGAATATATAGACGGACATAGTGTGAAAGAGAGAAGAAAATTCCCTACGGCAAAAATGCAAGACAGAATAGGATAGCAAAACTCATAACTTTGTGACCGATTTAGTTGATAGGCCGTCATGTAAGAAATAAGCTCCTAGATATTTTGTAATTTTTGGAACATAAGAGTGATTAATTTTGTAATTAATTGTTTTCCAAAATAGTCACATATTTTCTGAGTGTCTGTGGTGTCAACAATAGAAATAATCTTGATGATTGCACAAATCACAGGTAAATTTGCAAGACGTTGTTACTGCTATGAGCCGCCTTTTTTGGTTAAAATTTGTCTTTTAAACTGTTTAACATATAAAATATTAATGATTTCTTAAATTTAAGCGAACACTACACATTGAATAAAACTAAACTTACGGATTTTATCGATTGATAACTGATTTTACTTATTTTTAATTCCCGACGTTTCGGGTGCTTTACAGCACCCATAGTCACGGGGGGGGGGGCTGAGATGTTGGACGTCCCACTGTCATAGTTAGCCTGAAAAGTCGGGAATTAAAAATAAGTAAAATCAGTTAAATAAACACGATAAAATCCGTAAATTCAGTTTTAATCAATATAAAATATTCTTCTTTATTTTCTTAAGTTTGATATTTTGCAAAGAAAAAAACTCACACTGTTGATAATTTGTATGACATTGGTAAATTAATTTTTACATAAAATATTTTACATAAACGTAGGGATTGACCCAAATATATCAAAATTAATTTCCAATTTTTATCCTGAATGTTTATAAAGAATCGATAGACTTGTTCACACAACAAAAAGATGAATATAATTATATGATCGATTGCATTCTAAAACCGTAATGTTGTATAGTGAAAAATCTTGAGATTATCCTATCTAAGCTATTATGAACTCAACAATCAACCTTTTTTTCAACAAGGTCAGGGTTGGTCCGGAGTACGCTGATCGCCACCGTCGTTTTACCGCAACCAGGCATGCCATGCAAGGCTAATATTTTATGACGATTTAGTAGCTTTAATTTAACAGCGACTTCTTGCTCCTGGAAAGGAATTATAAAATTCATGATCAATTACATAATGGAGAATGGTCAAACGCGCGGGGTTAAGCAATAATCATTGAGTGTCAGTAATATTAAGAAAAAATAACCATCATTAACAATGTTTTTTTATAGGATAGGGTGACAAAGTAGCACACGGTCCACCTGATGATAAGTGGATGCTGTGGCACATAGACATCTACATCTATACTCGATTACAAATCAAAATGCAGATGCGTTGTCACCCGTGAGGGCCAAGATGGAATGCCTAAAAAGGGCATATCCGGTTCTATACACTTACACAACATTTTGATGTTGAATTCTATAAAGAACGGCATGGTTAAGTGGTTGGCTATACTTAATGGGGTTGGATTCCCAAACCGAGTCAATATAATATATAAAAAGACAATTGGTATGTAGTGTGTATTGTTGTGTATCCGACACGTTGTTTTATTAGAAAATGCTTTGAACGGTTGCGGAATTCATAAGTCGCTAATGTTTCACCGCTAGGTTACGTAACTTTAACTTGTCTGGTTATTGTTTTTATTTATTTATTAAATCCTACTATAATTCCACAGCTGAACATAAACCTTACATAGATTAATTCACATTCATTTGTCATTGTAGCCACGCTTGACACGTGGTTTTTTACTTGTAGTTTTTGGAAGTAACCATATACATAGAATATATAGACGGACATAGTGTGAAAGAGAGAAGAAAATTCCCTACGGCAAAAATGCAAGACAGAATAGGATAGCAAAACTCATAACTTTGTGACCGATTTAGTTGATAGGCCGTCATGTAAGAAATAAGCTCCTAGATATTTTGTAATTTTTGGAACATAAGAGTGATTAATTTTGTAATTAATTGTTTTCCAAAATAGTCACATATTTTCTGAGTGTCTGTGGTGTCAACAATAGAAATAATCTTGATGATTGCACAAATCACAGGTAAATTTGCAAGACGTCGTTACTGCTATGAGCCGCCTTTTTTTGGTTAAAATTTGTCTTTTAAACTGTTTAACATATAAAATATTAATGATTTCTTAAATTTAAGCGAACACTACACATTGAATAAAACTAAACTTACGGATTTTATCGATTGATAACTGATTTTACTTATTTTTAATTCCCGACGTTTCGGGTGCTTTACAGCACCCATAGTCACGGGGGGGCTGAGATGTTTGACGTCCCAATGTCATAGTTAGCCTGAAAAGTCGGGAATTAAAAATAAGTAAAATCAGTTAAATAAACACGATAAAATCCGTAAATTCAGTTTTAATCAGTATAAAATATTCTTCTTTATTTTATTAAGTTTGATATTTTGCAAAGAAAAAACTCACACTGTTGATAATTTGTATGACATTGGTAAATTAATTTTTACATAAAATATTTTACATAAACGTAGGGATTGATCCAAATATATCAAAATTAATGTCCATATTTATCCTGAATGTTTATAAAGAATCGATAGACTTGTTCACACAACAAAAAGATGAATATAATTATATGATCGATTGCATTCTAAAACCGTAATGTTGTATAGTGAAAAATCTTGAGATTATCCTATCTAAGCTATTATGAACTCAACAATCAACCTTTTTTTTCAATCAAAAATGTCCAACCCACCACCGCCAAAAACCACTACTCACCCACTACCAACCCTATTTTCTCCAAGGGGTTACGCAGAGCTTCGGATTATATTCCCAAGTAACAATATATCAAAGTTTAATAACAAATAATCAAAGTTTAAGTTGGTATCCACACCTAGAACTAACAATTGGGAGGGTAAGGAAGCTCATGTGGGTTTTCAAATCTCTGAGAAACGTGATGAGTACCAAGCTACTGAATAAAATATATATCGCACTAGCCCAGTCTGTAATAATCTACTGCATATCCGTATGGGGAGGAGCAGCTAAATCATACTTTATAGATTTAGAAAGGGCGCAAAGATCCTTGATTAAGGTAATGTACTGTAGGCCCTATAGGTTTTCCACCGAAACCCTATACCAAACATCTAAGCTGCTCTCCGTTAGAAAACTTTATATTTTACACATGATACTAAGATATCACAAAACATTACCATTTGACCATACCAAACTTACGAAAAGGCGGTGCGATATTGTGGCTCCCTCATACCCTGCACGTACAGTATTTGCCACTCGACAAAATATATCTCAAGCTCTTCATGCCTATAACAAGATCAACCGTTTACTTAAAATTTACCCAATGCAAATGTTTGAGTGTAGAAAAACTCTGACCGAGTGGCTCTATACTCTTAATTATGATGATGTGGAAAATATTTTGTTCAGAAAGAGATGAACCAGTTTTAAATAACACACACTGACACAACAAATCAGACACACACACTCACACACACACACACACACACACACACACACACACGCACGCACGCGCACACACACACACACACACACACACACACACACACACACACACACACACACACACACACACACACACACACACACACAATAAACTAACACACAACGGACACAACTACTCAGGTATACATTTCTCCTAAACTTCTTTCTTTCATTTTAAAATGCATGAATAACTGTAATATTAAGTTTAAAATGTTTATATATTTTTTTTCTGATGTAAATCTAAGTTGATACAATTACGTAGGTTGAGCGAGACTCTCCCAACACAAGTATCTTATGATTACTTTCTGGGAGGCCTCGGCAAATAGCTGTAAAATGATTTACTGAAATAAAACATTTTTATTATTTATTATTATTATTATTTAAAATGATGAAAATTTAAGCGTGATTAGGTAAATATATTTAGTATAATGCTCCTGAAGCGCCGTTAGACGCCCGCGCATTATACACGCGGTTCAGTGTGCCCGGATCACAGAAATGGTAATAATAAGACAATAGAAGTCGCATAGACGCATGACCTTGTCACCGCTATGATGTGTAGACGAACATCATTCACTATTTTTTGATTTAGTTGCGAGGGGAACGTCGTACGTTAATTTATGTTATTATAAACTTATAATGGTGAACTGCAACATAATCATTTTTAAAAACTCATCAAGGACGTGTAATTCAACTAATAAACGCATAACATTTCATCGATAAGTTGAATTTTTACTAATTATCATTGTTTTAACTAATTTAAATCTAGACGAATACTTTACTATGATATTTACCTTTGTATACTTTCATTTATTATTTTTCGTATTGTACAATACCATTGCTGCTTTTGTTCTACCGTAATTCGCGACGCACGCGACGTTGACAAACACGCCAAACAATGTAATGTGAAACATTAGATATCATTGTGCATTGCGTATGTTTTTAATACGGTAAGATATCACAGGATATCAGCGTAAAATAGTAGCTTAATGCTGCCGTGTTACGTATGGTGAGTGTAGAGAACCGGAGACCCTTTTTACTAGAAACGAGGCACTCCATCTTAGTCCTTACGGGTGACGATGCATCTGAATTTTGATTGGCAATCGAGGATCGACGTAGATGTCTGTGGGCCGCAGCAACCACTTAATATTACATTATTGTTGAGTTGTAAAAATATAAAAATAGCTTACGACTGCAGCTGGATTTTATTTTAGACCTTAAATTAACATAAAAGTAAGTTTTACTTTGTGTTGTGTAAATTATAGCTCAACTGACTCGTGAAGGACTTTATAAAAAACAACCTTAGACGAAAAGCACCGTTAAAGGTGCGAGACGTCTCGTGTTGCGAACGTCAATTTGTGTCAAGAGCGACAATTAAAGATAATTTTTTCTACAATCTGAGAGGCTCATGTCCAGCAGTGAACTTCTACGTGCTGATAAAGAAGAAGGAGAATGAGATTTAAAAATAAAAATTGCATTGACCTATATGACATATAATTTATTTTTTTATAATTTACGATGTTGTGGGATAAGACGAATAGAATGAAATTATGATATTACCTTATAGCAGAACCCTGAATATGGACGATTTCCTTTGTACATATCACTTAGCAATAAAGTTTTCAGTAATGAACTTCTTACTGTCACGTAATTTTTATATTGTCATGTAATGTAAGCTACACGAACAGTAAATAAAAGTACGAATAAGATAAATAATATCGACTATTTTTCCTTAATCATTAAGTAAAAGTTATTCCTCAAATAAATTATCCATATCGATATCTTACCCTTAATTCCGTCCTCCATGGTGGGACTACTACGAGGACGTGGAGCAAAAGTGCTGTAGTCTTATTCTTCAAGAAAGTCGACAATACTCTCTTGAAGAAATACAGACCGATTTTCTTACTTTGCCGCGTCCATGTGCTGCTTTCCAGTCTTGTTACGAATCGTCTCGAATGCAGACTCTTCCAGCCTTTCGAACAAGCCGGTTTCCGAAAAGGCTTTAGTTTGCCCTTCGAAAATTGTACAGAAGATGAAAGAGTACAATTTGCCACTTTGCCTTGCATGTGTGGACTATGAGAAAGCCTTTGAATCTGTCAAAATTTGGGTGGTTCTATAACGCCTTCAGCGGCGCCAAGTTGACTGTCGGTTTATCGAAGTGCTGAAGTGTACGTAGTTGTGCAGTAGAGTTACCATGGCAATTCGAGTACAGAACCAGAGCACGAAATCTATCCAATAGCATAGAGGTATAAGACAGCGTAACGTTATATCCCCAAAACTTCACCGCTGCATTGAAAGACGTTTTTAAGCTACTGGACGTGGAAGGATATGGTATTCATATCAACGGCGAGTACATAACTTACCTTCAATTTGCCGACGATATATTCCTTAAGGCAGAATCGTGGAGGACATAGGCATTATGCTCAATAACCTCAATAATGCCTTCCAATGAATAGTTCTTAAGATAAGCCTGGACAAAACTAAAATCATGTGTAACGTCACGTCACACCTATACCGGTAGTTGCTGGGAGCACTAAGCTCGAAGTTGTGATGCACAGTTTTGCGCATTTCACTTAAACTATAGCTTTTGAAATATACATCTAGCAATCAAAATTTCATTCGCATAAATGTCTGAAAGTGATGAGAAATATTCTAAGGCACTGTAAAATTGAATAGAATATAAAATAAAATTACATATTGTTTAATGGTAATGGAAATTGAACATTGAAATTAAAGGACATTGTTCTGCTTCCATACAATGTTCGCCTAAGAACCAACAGTAACAAAAAATACCTTTTTAAGTCCGAAATTATACATAATTGTATGTAAGAACAATAAATCTTGATGGACACTTCCGAAAACAGAGATATTAGCAGTTATCGTAGAGATTTTAAGGTTATATTTTTATAAAATATTACTATCTTATTGCTAATGTAATGTACTGTATACACTCATTTGGCAACCAAAATAATGATTGATACTATCAACCATCATTACTTTCGAGCAAATAGAAGAATATTATTGAAAAATTGAGCAGGGGGTTGATATTTTCTTGATATCGGGCCCAACTTAAATACCATATTACGGTCATAACATGGGCGCAGCAACCTATAGTTCTGGACCGAACAACACAATTACAACGATATTTTTTATTGCCTCCCTCCCAATTTCTGATTCATCAACCAAAATGTATACAAAATAAGTTTTACTACTAATAATATGGCGGCTATGTATTCTCCCTCTCAAGAGCCATACATTTTCAGAATGTAGTAAACGTAATTCACTAATCAGTAATCAACTCCTGTTCGACCTCCATGCAAACTTCAACAACATAATTACCGATCACACGTCTGACGCCTATCTATTTTATCGTCTTGTCACCTGTCAACATAACATTTTTTTTTGCGTAGCACAATGTTGATTGGCTAATGAGAGTACAATAGTATTGTTATTTTTAATGAATACACATGATTTTACACCCCGAAGCACTGGATTGGTTTTCATCATATCTTCGAGGGCGCCAGCAGTCGGTTCGCATCGATGAGCTATCATCTAGCTGGCTTGACATACATGCTGGTGTCCCTCAAGGCGGCATATTATCTCCTTTGTTGTTTTCTATATTTATTAATCTCATTACTAAAAACCTTCAGTCTGCGTATCATCTGTATGCTGATGACTTGCAATTGTACACACAAGCGAGTATTGACGATATTTCTACAGTATATGTATATGTATATATATGTATATATGTATGTTTATATGTGAGTAAAGAAAAGTATATATATGTATATATGTATGTTATATGTTATATATATTCTTATTGTTCTTATTGTAATTTTGTATATTATATATTTTATATACATATATGTGTATGAATATTAATGTAATTTTATCTATTTTTTTGCGACGTACCATTTATATCTTATGTATTTTATTTCCATGTATTACAATTTTTTTGTTATTTTATTTTAGTATTCGCACATTAACTTTTTATTACACCTACTTCATTCTATCTCTGCATCATCCCAAGGTAGACTGGGAGGAATGCCTTAGGCATTAAGTCCGCCTATATACCACTTATGTATATGAAGTTTTAATAAATAAATAAATAAATAAATGATTTTACTGTATTCCAGTTCCTTGTGGTATATACTAATCTTAAGTATATTTTAAATTATTAACTTTTTCATAATATATTTGAGTTTATGACAACTTTTGAAATACTGTTAAATGTAAGAGGTATTGTGCGATTGGCCAAATCACAGGAGTCCAGACGCAGCAAATTAATAAAAAATACGTACAAAGCTTAAAATCTAAAAAGTCCTTTTTATTTTGACTCCATAATTCAGAATTGTCCGTAACTATCTAATGAATGTTATCTAATGCATAATTAAGGATAAGAATTTTAGTAATTGTCAAATTTATGTTGGTTCTTAGGCGAGATTTAACAATGTCCTTTCAACCGAATGTGATACACGCGCATCGATGTAAATGATTGGTTATAGGATCTGCTGAATTATAATTATATTTGGCTATCTGGAATGGATACTGTAGCCTGTTTAACTTGATCTCATTTGGCATAGCATCGCTTTTTTTAAGATAAAAGTAGGCTAAGGCATCATAATATTTTCTATGTTTGCATCAACATGTAATAGTAACGGAATTAACGTATGGAGTACACAGTTTAACAATTTTTAAACATTCTTTATATTTCATCACTTGGTCGAATTAAAAAGAGGGTTTAACAACAAAGAAAGATTGAATGCTTCATAAACATTTAAAATCAAAATGCCTGTCTGAAAGTTAGTGTATACTGAATAATATGAACCGTATTATAATTTAAAAATAAAACAATGACCAAGACAAATTTTTTAGTTAAGAAACATTAATATTACGAGAAATCCACATATAATTAAGTACGCCCATTTTAAGATAAAGTAATAAAAATTACAAATATAGCATTTTTACCAACAGGGTTACTTTATAAAATAATAGTTTTTTCCTATTTTAAAGAAAAGTAAAAAAGCTATTTCAACGTCTTGTGTACAAACCTTATAACATAATACAAAACTTTGCAGGAAATTGACAAAGAACTCTTTGAAAGACAGCTGAAAGTCTCCTTTCAACCTAAATTAGATTACAAGACTTGGCAAGGTGACAGATTCCATATTGAAAATACCGCGATAAAGTTAATATCGTGGTGACGGATTTTGAGATATATTTTTTTTATTCGAAGATTAAAGTAAACTTGAAAAAAGAGTAGCAAACAGTGACATTCTTTTGAATGATGTTCTTTTGAATACAAAAAATACTTCTCGACTAATCTTTAGTTTGAAACACGTCGGTAATCTTGTAAATTACAAAAAAAATGTTCAGATCTAGATGCATTATAAAATGTTCCCTAGTATGTGACTCTTTACTGTTCTTAATTTCATATATACCTTCACGTGAGTGTGACATGTTTGTGTCCTTCTCATATCTTCAAGACAAGATGAGAAAGGACATGACTCGCATGCACGCACACGCTCAAACACAGATTAATATATCTAGATACAGTTATAATGCTAACAAACAGTTTATTCAATTTACAGAAAGTACTGCATGCAATCAATGTTGAAAAGTACTCGTACAGTTCACTACTGAGATTATTCTCTGTAGAAATGCCTAGCAAGCTTTAATACAGTACAAGTACCTCTGAGTTTAGCGATTGTGGGAATTGCTTTCTACCGAACAAAGCCTGAACAGCACATACGAAATTAAATTTAAAACCGGAACTGCGATGAGAATCCCCAGAAAATGGCAACAGATAGTGGTTGCATAATAATTTGAGAGTCAAAACTTTCACTGAATCCCTTTGATGAATATATATATAATATATATATATATAGAATATATTTTTTATCTTTGCTGCTTCCTGCCTCTCTCCAAGTACGAGTACTAATCATAAAAATATCTTCTTATTATATTTAGATCTGAGTTTTTCAATCATCGAATAAAATTTACTGAAATGATACAATACAACATCAAAAAAAAAAAATTAAAATTGTAGTTATATGAATTATATTTCAATTGTCTGTTAAGGATCAATTTTCAATCGTCAGATAAAAATATCCATCGAATAAATTATAATTTGATTGAATATCAAAGCAAAATTATTAATCTATTTTATTCACATAACAGTAATAATTAATTATTAATGCGTTGAATATGTATTTTACCTTAATAGTAACTTATATATCCTAGTGAAAAATCGACCCTTTGTCATATAGTTATATTCAGACAGGCTATATTTTTTCATTAGTCTTCCAAAGTCCACTGCTGAACACAGACCTCCCCATAGGTTGCTTAATTAGGGGTAAATTTGCCATAGTTGCCACGTTTGGCGGGTGGATTGATCACTTCAGTATTTTTTATTTACATTTGTTAAGATGAAGCTGTAAGGAAGACGCTGCTGTACAATCTTCTGGTTCGTGTCCCTCTATCGTCTCTTACCACACCCACGGCAAGATATCATTATCATCATTACAGCTGTTCACGAGTCACCGTTCGTACGCGGAGTTGTCTTCCGCGTACGACCTCTCTGTGGAATAGTTTACCACTGGTGATTTTTCCGGACCGATACGACCTGGGGAAATTCAAGAAAAGAGCTTACTCCTTTCTAAAGGGCCGGCAACGCACCTGCAATTACCTTGGTTTTGCGGTTGGTCATGGGCGGCGGTAGCCACTTAACATCAGGTGAGCCGCATGCTCGTTTGCCTACTCTTCTATAAAAAAAAACCTGTTGAACATAGGGCTCCCCCAAGGAATGCCATAAAGCACTGTCCTGAGCCACCTGCATCGATTGAAGCCTGCATATCTTAAAAGGTCGTCATTCCATCTATTGGGGGGTTGCCCTAAACCTTGCCTACCGGTACGAGGCTGCCACTCTAGAATTTTTTTCCCAATTTGTTATCGGTTCTTCAAGCTATATGGCCGGCTTATTGCCACTTCAGCTATCTTCAGGTATCCGTTGGGCTATATCAGTCACTCTGGTTTTACTACGGATGCATTTCTAAGTTTATCGCATTAAGAAACCCCGAGCATAGCCCCACCCAAGGTTAACTGATCGACCTTAAGCGTCCTCATACGTCGAGCAATAAGGGCCACGTCTCAGATCCATGAGTCATCAACGGCAATTCGCACTGGTTGTACAATATTTTTTTCAAGTTTTGAGGTATAGCTGATGAGATGGTCGTAATTTCTCGAACGCTGCCCATTCGAGTTGAATCCATCGGTCGACCTCTCGACCGAATTTGGACTTACTTAAATGAAGTTTTAGTCATCAAATCCATGGCCATCTGCAAACAACTTCATACAAAGAATTCAGATGCGTTGTCGCTCCTCACATTTCGCCTGCAATTTTACTGTCTGCCTGTACTCTTTCCACCGAGCGGGCGGCACTTACATATATAGGTTAAGAGGTAGTACCTATCCAGTTGGACTCGTAGGCAAAAAAAGGAGTCCGACTGGACTCTGGACATCAGTGCATTCACAGTAGCAGTTTTTACTTTTTTTGACTGCTGAATTGGTTTAGCGATCGTAAGTGTGACTGTTGGCCATAGGGTCCAGGGTTAGGTCAGAGCTACTTTCCTAGGTGTGCCACTCAGCCTGCATCTAGTTCCTACCAACCAACTTGCGGAGATTATCTAGTCTAGTCAATATGCATAAAATTATAACCATATAATTTAAAGGTTTTACGACGTATTCCACTCGGCTGGGCAGCATTCGGGAAATTACGACACATCTTCTCGTCAGGTATACCTCAAACTCTTAAAACTAGATTGTACAACCAGTGCGTGTTGCCAGTGATGACTTACTGATCTGAGACGTGGTTCTTTACTGCTGGCCATATGAGGATGCTCAAAATAGCTCAGCGAGCTGTGGAGAGGGCTATGCTCGGGGTTTCTCTGCGTGACAAACTCAGAAATGAGCATATTCGCAGTAGAACCAGAGTAATCGATATAGCCCAATGGATTAGTAAGCTGAAGTGGCAATGGGTCGGCCATATAGCTCGAAGAACCAATAACCGATGAGGAAGAAAGGTTCTCGAGTGGCAGCCTCGTACCGGTAGGCGTAGTGTAAGGCGACCCCCCACTAGATATAGTGACGACCTGGTAAGACATGCAAGAAATCGATGGATGCAGGTGGCTCAGGACCGTGCTTTGTGGCATTACTTGGGGGAGGCCTATGTTCAGCAGTGGACTTGTGTAGGGCTGTAATGATGATGATGATGATGAATTTAAAGGTAATAAGCAAGTAATGTAATCATGCCATCGCTAATTTTGACATCATAGATCTGTTCACAAAAGCCTTATAGATGTAACATGCAACCCTTATAGCATGGTCCAAGTTCAAATAAAATGTCCTAACATAAAGAGAAGACAGTTAATATATTTTTATAGTGACTGTTAATTATCAATATGAATAACAGGTGTTTTACTGCTGCCATTATGCTGTAAATTCATGCTGCTTAAGAGCGTGTTTCTTGTTACTACATTGCTGTGATCCTTTCGTCCTGCAGCTATGATATATCTGCAGTGTGGCTCCACAACATATGTTGCCATTATACCAGTATCTTTGAAACTGTATCCTAGTTAAACTCTTATCTTATAAGCGTTGCATTGGGCACAAGTAGACTAGATGTCAGGAGTAAGTGTATCTGTGTTAGCGCTTGTTTATGACTCGATAATATCTACTGTTTCGTTGATGGCTTTCAAAATTGCTATAACCGTGATCGCAGTTGGCGAAGAGAACATCATATGTATAACAATTGGTAGAGTTCTTTTGTGCTCTGCTGTACAAGCTACAGCTGTTGTACGACTGCTGCATATATAGATCGAAGAACGAGGTAAGTACTTTACTCTCACAGAATAGTATCATAGCGCTGCTGTATTATTATCGTAAGTGCAGGAACTGTTAAGCCATTTTAAATTTGACCTATATATATAGGGTTACTGGTAACTCGACATATTCCCGCCAAGGCGTGATAGTTGGGGTTATAACCTATCAAATGAACCATAAAATGCATTATGCAAATGTGGACCAATTTCGAGATATTTAGGTTTAATTATTTTTTATCAAAAATCCCAAAAGCCTGGTGTCAAAAATTTCTAAAAAAAAAACTTACAGCTGTATTATTGTCATTTTATTATTTTTACTTAATGAAGACCTGGATACTTATTTATCAATACTACAGTGTGCAAAAAGTCTCATCATTTTCGAAGTAACGCTACTAAAAGTACAACTTTTCCCAAACAGAAGATAAGTAATTAAAAATAAAAATGATTTTGTGAAAAATAATTGTATGTGACCAATTGTGCAAATCATGTTAAAAACATCCCTACTTATCTAGCTACCCAACGAAGTATCAATTTAGCTTGTGACTTAAATGGTACAGAAAAAACTTGAAAAAAGTGGTCAGGTAGACAAGTTCCGAGTAGCAATGTTTTGGGTAATCCCAAACAATCGCTTCTCGCAACCTTATCAACAGCTGCGGGAATGCTCGTAAAAGATTGTGCGTTTGAACTTACGCTATTGTTTATATTTCATGTGAAATTAGAAATAACGTGATGCTGGCAGGCAACGTGGCATACCCCGTATACCGCGTGCGGAAAATGAAGAAATTTTGAGTAAATTTCAAGAAGATCCAACCACTTCCACGAACATAGTTGCTCGTCGCTCAGGTGTATTGCAGTGGAAGGTCTGGTCTACTGTGCATACTGCGGGGTTTTATCCGTACCACCAGTACACACCAGTGCATGTGATGGAAGAAGGAGATCCAGTTAGAAGATTAGATTTTTGTAGATTTATGTTGAACGCAGATGCAGAAGATCCAATGTTTTTTTAGAAAAATTATGTGGACTGATGAGTCGAAGTTCGATCAAGACTGTATTACAAATTACCATAATTTACATTTTTGGGCTCCAAAAGAGCTAAGATATCCTGAAAAAAAAAAAGACCTTCTAAATCACAGAGAAGATTTTCACTAAATGTTTGGATGGGGATTATTAACGACAATTTAATTGGGCCTTATTTTCTGCCAAACTATTTAAACGGTGAAAATTTAGAAACATTTTTAAGGGGGGACTTATCCGGATTGTTACACGATGTTCCTCTCGCCACAAGGCAAAACATGTGGTATCAACATGATGGGTGTCCTGCGCACTATCGTGTAACTGTGCAACGATGGCTGGACGAAAATTATCGACATCGGTGGATTGGCAGAGGAGGACCAATTCCATGGCCAGCAAGGAGTCCTGACATAACACCGATGGATTATTATGTCTGGGGGCACATAAAGAGCATCGTGTACTGCGACAATGTGCCAGTGCCGACCCTTGATCAACGGAGAGACCGCATTATCAACGCGACAAAAGACATAAGACGAACATTAACCTCAAATGTTATTAAAAGCGAATTAAGAAAACGAATGCGTGTCTGTATACGGGATACGGGCTCCCATATTGAGCAAAATTTGTAAACCGTGTTAAAATAAATAAAGCTAATTTCAATCAAGTGCTTTGTTTTATTTCCTTAATTAATATTGGTTAAAAATAAAACACAAATTCCTTTGTCTGCTTAGAACTCGACTACCTGACCTCATTCTTTAATTTTTTTTTCTGTTTCTACATAAGCAAACTACAAAGTTGATACTTCATTAGGTAGCTAGATAAATAGGGATGTTTTTAACATGATTTGCACAATTGATCACATACAATTATTTTTCACAAAATCATTTTTATTTTTAATTACTTATCTTCTGTTTGGAAAAAGTTGTACTTTTAGTAGCGTTACTTCGAAAATGATGAGACTTTTTGCACACTGTAGTATTGATAAATAAGTATCCAGGTTTTCATTAAGTAAAAAAAAATTGAAAATAATACAGCTGTAAGTTTTTTTTAGATTTTTTTGACACCAGACTTTTGGGATTTTTGAAAAAAATAATTAAACCTAAATATCTCGAAATTGGTTCACATTTGCATAATGCATTTTATGGTTCATTTGATAGGTTATTACCCCAACTATCACGCCTTGGCGGGAATACGTCGAGTTACCAGTAACCCTGTATATCCTATATTGACACAAGATATCTATCAACCATATTATCCACTTACCATCAGGAGGACTGTGTGCTCGATTGTAATTTTCAGTTTTACTTTTTAAATATACAAAAGATATTTTTGTTGGACCGTTGCTTATAGTATTAGAATTAGGTAACACTGATTCACTATCACATTAAATAAATGTAAAACATAATCATATTTATAAATTTCTAGCATCTTAATGTTTGTATTCACATTATGGGTAACGAACAAAGTTCTAAAAACAAAAATATTGCCCAAGATTTCAGAGTATTGATAGATATTAATGCTGAATAAGCTTATAAACGATAAACAACTAAATATACATTATTGAATTAGGAATTACTCGAATTTCGTTATATCATTCGTATTTATTGTCGTGGAAATCGAATTAAAGAGAATATGTCTTAAGATCCTTCCTCTACCTTTGAATATAATATTATTGCCCACTGAGACGTAAGGGGGAAATCTATTGGAAAAATCCCAACTTGTATGAACTAACCCAAATGCTACTACGACAGAAATTAGTGCTTGGCGTAATGCTCCAGCGGAAGCGATTATTTATTTTGAAACATATAAATATAATACAGGCGAGTAATTTTTTATAATTATATATACACAGAAATCTAGATCTCAGTTGAAAATAGATTATATGATTTGAATTTTAAAATTATCAGTCTAACACAGGAGACTTCCGTTACATGTGTAGTGTGTGTAGTGTAGTATTTTGGTTTTAACTATAATGATTCGAAGCAAGGTTTTGTTTAATAGAACACCCACCCCCCATGCGGTTCCTACACCACATACCCAGCATTGCACTATTTCACAAAAGCTATTCAGTTCTATTTCAGCTGACCGCTATATGATGATCTAAAATGAATATTCCAAAAACTTTTTTATTAACAAAAACTCTTGGTAGGTTATTTAACAAAAGATGATTTTATCTTCGCAAAAATTTTCACACTCTATATTTTGAAAATAAACTTAACACGTCGAGAGCGTGAGAGTTGTAGGATGCTGTTGAAACATCATTATTGCAGCAAATTTTCAAGTTTGGGATAGACCTATGTGTATCAAGTAGCTGCAAATTGTTTGGTTCGTTTCAGTAATAGATTTCAACATCGTTACTCGCTTTTAACTTTTATTTTCCGAATAATACTCGTATCATTTATCTACATTCCTTCCTTTGAGACAAGGCGTACTGTTTCTATAGCACAACTGTGCCTTTGAGTAGTAAAGCCAAATGTATCTAAAAGTAATAACATAATAGAGAATGATGGAAACGTTTCTTATTTACTGTTTGCTTTTATATTTATGCGGCTTAGATGGAAAAATATTTATAATATATAATAAAACTATTACTGTTGTTTTTACGATGTTTCAAATAATATAGAAGTTTCAACGGTTTTTACTAGTAAC
Source organism: Parnassius apollo (assembly GCA_907164705.1). Lineage (NCBI taxonomy): Eukaryota > Metazoa > Arthropoda > Insecta > Lepidoptera > Papilionidae > Parnassius > Parnassius apollo. The sequence continues at coordinate 3,272,408 of CAJQZP010000585.1, forward strand.
AAGATAATTCCACAATGTCAGTCTTTTATTTCTAGAAAAGGGGTGACTAACAAGCACACAGTTTACTTGATGGTAAGTGGATGCTGTAGCCAGCATACATCCACGTTTTTCTTCAAATAAGTATCAAATAGCAGATGCGTAGTCACCCTTGAGAACTAATATAGAATGCCCCGTTTCCAGGAAAAAAGTATCCGGTCTTCTACACTCACCATACGTAATACAGCAACATTAAGCTGTTATTTTATAGCTGCAGCGTGGCTCTACCACCTATAAAAGTGTCACAATCTTCAGGAGTGACAACGACTCTACATTTTAACTCATAAACTACATAATATAATAAGTGCGCGCGTATATTTCTTCAACGTCTAACACGTGTTAAAATTTGCTACGAACTTCTTTGTATTCCAAATTCGTGCCGTAGCTGGAATCGTTCCAAATATAATTATTATAAATTATAGAATCATACGTAAGATTCCTGAGGAGTATGAGGAACATCGAAATATTTTAGTGTAGCTAGAGACAAACACAGTATTAGATAGAAATTACAACACCCACAACCTATTAACTGGGCTATGTTTTGACTACTACGCGCACTAATTGTGTATTTTCTAAAGTGCTTTTACTTCAATCAATTTTTTTTGTGCAATTATACTTTATGTCAAGGTTTCTTAGTTTAATATTTTAATGAATTATTAAGAATTTGAATATTAATATAGTACATTTACATTTATTGACATATGAAACTAAAAGCTTTTAAGTTTATTCCATTCGTAAAAGCAATCTATCTGTTTAGCATGACACAGATCACTTAGTTGCGAGACTTACAAGCATTAAAATTGTTGCTATATTTATGCTGGCATGGAGAATTAAATTTGAGAGCAAAATTTAGGTCTATATTAATAACGAGAATAAAATGTTTTACGCTACATTTCACTATTATTAAGTTAACAAGTAAACTCTCCTCACTATTGAATTGGCATTAGCTTTAGAAAGATTCTGTGCATTTAAAGTAGTTAGTTTTCCAGTTACATTCTTATTTGTTTAAGATCAGTTACATTTCCACTCAGAGGCTGTCACTAGAGAACATTTCTCTCGCATGTGTTGTCGGTTCTGCGAGCTATATGATCGATCCTCGGACCATTGCCATTTCACCTTACTGATCCGCTGGGTTATATTAGAGATAATAAAGTTAATAGCCAACAGTTGCTGTTTACTAAATACAGACGTGGCATGGCTCATAGCAAAGTCATTGCCGGTTTTTACTCGAGTGTAAAGGTATTTTAAGAATATGTCAACCGTACGTGCTACGTAATATTTCGAGCCAGTTATTCTTCACTTTGTAAAAAGCAACAAGATATTCTGGTATTTTATCATTTGCCTTTGGTGGAAGGTCTCAGTAGAAAGCATTCAGTAATCTTCGAAGCTCTTGACAATCGGTAGTCAGATGACTTTATAAAAGTCAAAAGGATAACAGGAGTTTAGTACCACAGTAGCGTGATAGTACTTTTACAGGATGGCGTCACAGGATTTTGACCATATATTGTGTGATGACACTATCAAGGAAAATTTAAGAAATCACGTACAAATTATAGAAAAAACGGCTTTCTTGTCGGAAACGTCTATGGGTCGAATAAATCAAATATGATTTATTCGACCCATAGACATCTTTTTTTATAGAAGAGGGGGTAAACGACCACTCGGCTCACCTGATGGTAAGTGACTACCGCCGCCCATTAACAATGAGTAATGTAAAATAAAAATGAGTCTTTATAATTTCATGTTACAAAGTTATGCTAAAACAATATCGCATTTTTTGCTTCCGTAAATTCTAATCTTTTCATCAATATTTATAATTCAGATTTGTTTGTTATTAAATATTTTCACTGATGGGGACACTTCCGCGAAGGTTATAGAACTAGTTGGACACGATAGGTGGCACTGTTGTAGAATCCAGATAGCACCCGTGCGAAGCCGGGGCAGATCGCTAATCATATATAATCATAATTTTTTCGTCATCAAAATATATGAGATGTAATTAGTTACAGCTTTTTACAATTTACAACTTTTAAAAAGGATATTCTGAATAAGAAATTGCACTTATCTTTTTTGAAATAGCCTATTTTTGATAATGTAATATTTACAAACGAGGATGGACACCTGCAACCAATTTTAAACTGCCTGTAGTAATCTCTCTCTTTCTAGTCGATCCCTCATGACTGAGGATCGTGATCACCATTACGGAGAGTATGCTTATTATGTATGATCTGTCGCCACCGAGTCTTATCGCTGGCCATATGGAGAGCATCGTAGAAATTTAGTGCACCGACATTTTTGACTTGGTCAGACCACCGGGTTGGTCAGATCTACCTCTGGGCTTTCTTCCCTCTACGTTTCCAACAACTATAAATTTCTCAATACTTTTGTCCCCGCGGCGAGAGATATGACCAAAATAGCTGAGGATGCGCTGAAGACATGTGGTGGAAAGACGCCTCTTGATCTTGAGTTCTGATATGATTATCACGTTTGTGCGCTTCGCAGTCCACGGTATTCGCAGCGTTCGCCTCCAGCACTACATTTCGAACGCATTAATTCTCTCCCTTTCTCTGACGCGTATAGTCCATGTTTCTACTCCATAGAGAAAAATTGGAAATATAAGAGTGTATACTAGGCGTAATTTAGTATCATTTGTTATGCTTCTGTTTCTCCAGATATTTGTCAGCCTGGTCATCGCATCCTTAGCTATTACTATTCTGCGTTTAATTTCGGAGACGCAAGTGCCCTCAATTGAGATCAGAGATCCTAGGTATATATAATTCTCTACAACGTCGATCCCTTGAATGCTGCTAGTGTTGGAAAGTTTGTCAGCCCGGTCTACAACCATGAGTTTCGTTTTATTCCTGTTGAATGACAGACCTAGCTTTCGCTTTCTCATTCTAGTTTTTGCAGCAGCTACTCCATGTCCTCATATAATGGTGCAAGAAGTACAGTGTCGTCCGCATATTGCAAGTTTGTCACCCTTTTTCCTCCAATATGAAACCCTTTATCCCAAACTTCCATGGTTTTCCGCTTGATGTGCCTCCCCATATATGTTAAAGAGCAACGGAGACAGTATACAACCTTGTCTCACGCCTTTCATAGTCATAAACTCATTGAAAAGACTGCTATCGAGTCTCACATAAGATCGGTTATTATTATACAGTAGCCTGTAGTAATATCTTTTTCAGATTTTAACCAGAAAAAAGCATTAGATGCACCCTGATGGATTTATTGACAAAAAAGGGCCCTTTATATAACGCAATGGAGGTAAAAATGTGGTGAAAAGGAAACATGCTATAATATGTCAAAACATTTATACGTGGTAGAGCCATGCTGCAGTTATATTAATAGTATAGTTGTAGAACGAATGGGTCGGTTGAACCGGGGAAGGACCACGCTTTCACAGAATACCCATTTTTCCTGGAAACGTGGCATTCCATCTTAGTCTTCACGGGTGACAACACATCTGCATTTTGATTTGTAATCGAGGATAGATGTAGATATCTATGGGCTGTAGCAACCACTTACCATCAGGTGGACTGTGTGCTCGTTTGTCACCCTATCCTATAAAAAAATGTACGCTTAGAAATTATGCCTTTTATTTATTCAGCATTGCTTGCAAGTTTAACAGAATTTAATGCTGATTTCTGTAATGCAACTGAGAATTCCAGACTTTTTGTAGAAGTGAACGGTTTACGTTCAGCAATTTAGTAAATCGCTTCAGCACGTCCGAGTAAGAAATTTAAGACGGCACAACGGACGATGTGTTTTGCATTTTAAGTAGATAAAACTTCCAAAGTAATGGCTATTATTGTACTCAGGGGAGAGCTTTCTGAAGAAACCTACAATTGTTATTTCAGTGCACTTTTCCTACATATGAAATATTAAAGAGGCCTCGTTAGTGTCTACTATTCAATACTAAATCCTCTACATGTTTTTCGTGAGATACATTACTTTAAAATGAAATGAATTGTATGTGATATGGTAGATATAGGTAAAAGTATAAAAAGATCTCTTTTATATAACGCAATGGAGGTAAAAAAGATTCTATGCGTCAATACATTTAGTGTACGCTTAGAAATTATGCCTTTCGTTTATACAGTAGTAAATATTTTGTAATGCAACTGGGAATTTTCAATTTTTGCAGAATCAATAATAAATTAATAAATAAGAAGTAAAGATATAGGTAGGTGTAGCTATATTACTGTCGCAACATGAACGGTCGGTTCGACCGGAAAAGAATGCGCTCGCACTTATTCTAATACTAATACTATACTGGTAACATATGATTTGTGAAGAGAATTGAATACCATATTTACTGGTAACGAGCAGTCCTAGCTCTTTAGAAGTACCAATGCTTGCCATCAGGTTGACTTTCCCACTCTATTTTGTTTGTACAAAAAATATTGAAACAGATGATAATCGTGTACTTAACACACGTGCAAGCTATGTCAATAAATTTTTAACTATTGTATTTTCTGAATATTGCACAGAGATAAATATTATACTTCTACCACTAATTTGTGATATAGTTTTAGTTGCTCTTTAATAAAAACGTAAAAATTCACAACTATGATTTATTTTGTGTAAATCTACAATAATAAACAATAATTTTAAATATATTCAGATTCTTTGATAAACATGCTCCCAAGCGTGCTGTTAGACTTAAGCGCCCTCCAGTTCCATGGATAACAGCGGGGGTAAGAATGGCCTTGGCAAAGTATGACAGATCATTGCGTGCCTTTAAGAGGAAGCTCACAAATGTAAAGTGGAAAGCATATAAAGTTGCGATAAATGGTTGCAATCAGATGGTGAGAGCTGCTAAACGCCGTTACATCCACCAACAAAAGCTTTAGTCATCTTCAGCTGATATATGGAAGTTTCTCAATATTCTTGGATATGGGAAAATACACCTTGCCCCTAATAGCGTCTCTTTTTCTCCTTACGATTACAGTACTCAAACTGTTTCTAATAGTTCTAGAGCAAATGTTATTTCATTAATTTTTTCCATGCCTCCTTATTTTCATAAATCATAGGTCTTTATTTACAAAAATCACTATTTTACATTTTATAAGCATAAAAAGTTGTTACAATTAATATAGTGCAGTCGTGTTTCGCTAACAATAGCATGCAAATTATAACTTTATAATATTTATTTAATGTTAATATTAATAATTATCTAAAACAAATCTTTTAATTCAGAAAAACATTCAATTTTTAACCAATTATACATATCTTCTGATATACGTTTATGTTTCGCTTAATAATTTAAATTCTTTAGATATTTTATTATATATTTTTACAGACATATTAAGGCAATTTTTGTTATATTTAACGAGTCTAGGCATGACATCTAGGACAAGTTACAAGTTAATGACTTATTTCTAAAAACAGACACGCCAACTTCATATATATGTATATATATATATATATATATATATATATATATATATATATATATAGTGACGGGAGGGGTAATATCCAAGTCTTTTAAATAGTGGTTTACACGATTCCTCTGGCGACATCCCGCATATTTGACGAATACCGCATATTTAAAGGAATAAATGATGGATAATACCTTGCTACTCCATCATCATTCATTCATTAATTATAGCCTATAAGAAGTCCACTAATGAACATAGGGGGAATATTTGCTACAGTTTATTTAATTTTGTTGTATGGTTTTTCTTTAAATTCTTGATTTTTAATGTCTTTTCTTTTAACAACTTAAATCTTACACTCAATTTTTATTTTTGTTTTTAAATAAAATAATGGCGTCAATGTTGATGTGTTGTACTCACTAATAATTAAGTACATATATATAGTATTTTAAAAAATATAGCTGAAATTTTTCGTAAGTACTTAGTTGGCAAGTCTAAATAAATAAATAATTCCCTCTCCTGGCAAGTGGTTTGGCAATCGCACTTTTTTATTATTTTGAGTTGTTATCAGGAAGATACTGTTTCCATATTCTTTTTTATTTCCTTCTGTCGCCTTTTATGACACTAACAGGGTAGTATGGGTCTTACGAGCTTCTAAGTAATAATATGTATTATTTGGTTGGAGGTAATGGTTTCTTGTACAACGATTTCGTGATTTCTGTATATATATATATATATATATATATATATATATATATATATATATATATATATATATATATATAATATTTTCATCCCAGCAGATAGCTTTTTTTCTTTTTTTATAAGGATAACAATAGCGTATATCACTCAATACAATTTTCAAATTTACCTCAAGTATGCCAATAACAGTCATCCACATATTAAATATAAAGGTAAGCTAGGTACAATTATAATGAATAAAAACGATGGAAATTAAACAATTTAAAACAGCTTAATAAAATAACAGTACTAAAATTAAGTAGTTTTAGGTTTAATAACACTAAGATATTAGGTCTTACTGACAAATTGATATGTGATTTACTCCTCGAGGTAATTTTATAATTCATTTATTTATATCATTGCAAAATATATTCCATATATCATTACGTATACATACAAGTATACGTACACACCATACATGTACATAAACATTTTAACATGTATAACTAACTCACTTATTATTTACCGGCATCCTACTAACCGCTTTGTTGTATATAACCGCTAAGCATGTGGTAAACCTATATAAATAAAAATTTATTCCCGCATGTATGAAAAATCATCAGTTGAGAACGGCTGGACCGATATTGATGACCTAGAAAACAGTCGTGTGAAGCTGGGGCGAGTCGTTCGTTTAGTCGTGTTTGTCAAGATTTAGTATTCTTACTTCCATAACTGTTTGTTTTTAAATTTTTCCAAAACGAGTATTTGCAATGTAATATAGTAATCATCATCACTTGATTTAGAAAACAATTTACTTAATCGTTCGAGGAATAATAAGTCTATTCCTATTTTATTTATATTTTAGACATGTAGTAAAGTAACAAAAATAAATAACTGAACAAAAAAAAAATACTAGCCAAGTGCTAGTTTCTGTTTCTGTAGGGTTCCGTGGTTGCCAGTCACAATGCGTGCGCTTTCTCAATAATGACCATATTAAGTTTGACCGCTATAACGACTAAAATTGAGCCTGAATAGGACGATGGTGACTGCAGAACTTATTTTACTATCAGATTTATAGGGAATGGTGTTAAATAAAGATTAAAATGCTATTAGATTTTGAATATACTATAATCTACATCAAATCATTCAAACTCCAAGTCGGTACATATAGTCATAGTTGGACTATCTATCTATATAGTCCTGGCAGTGCAACCTTAAGATATATATGACCGTAACCAAGCTTGCCGTAAACCATCAATGCCCTAAATTATACTGAGGGGCTAAATTTCTAATGCATTTTGTTCATAAAATTTTAATTTCTTACAGTTTACATTAACATTACAGAGTTTTAATGCAGCTAGTTATAGGTTATTATATGGGGTTGTAACGAGAAATATTACTACTTACTACTATTTGTATAATTTTCACATTTCCAAACACAGCGGTGGTAGTGGTTTAGTTGGTAGTGGGGTAGACGCATGACTCTACTTAAAAATAGAACATTAACGCTACATATTTCGCAAACGGACCCCTTAAAAAAATCTTAATCAAAAGGAATTGTTTTTAAAATACCTGTCCGATAATACCCCACAAGATGTAATAGACGGGTACAAGTTCTCCATTTACCTCTATGAGTGGTACCCAAAATAAAAATTGTTTTAAGATATTATTTCACAGTTTTGTAGGTGTGATTCATATCTATAATTGTACCAAATTACAGATTTGTGCCCCTAAGGTCTCTGAGTAAAACTACGGAAGGACGGACGGACGGACATGGCGAAACTATAAGGGTTCCTTGTTGAAAAATGACGAGTGTATCGATATCGATTGTTGTAAACATTGTGAACCAAATCACTATTGATTAAAGACATCATATTTTGAAAAGTAACGTCACATATAATACTACTACAACAAGGATGTCATTTTTCTAGTAAATTAGAATATAGGAGTGAACTTACTCACATATTTGGCATCGTATAAAGAGATCAAAGATGACTACTTGATATTTATTTTTCCATGCATGCATTACAATCAACATCTTTCAATAGATTTGTCTCCTTTTGCATTATTTGAAAATTAAATCAGAAAAAGCTAGACAAATATATTGACTCAATTTATGTTGAATTGTAGATTCTCTCTATGCATACGTATGTATGTAGTTACTCTAAGGTCAAACCTCTCTAAGGTTTATGAGTTCTAATTGTAATATTATTTTTATTACAAGTCACAAAAATGGAAATGTCATCAGCGTACAGAAAACATTTATGATTCGTAATGTCAACAATTTCATTAATATATAATAGGAAAAAAATGATCCTAATATACTTCCTTGCGGAACAACACATTCATTATGTTTATATATAGATGAATAAGTCAAGTTATTATTTTTATCTATTTTATCAATGATAACACATTGTCGTCTTTCCTTTAAATATGAAGATAACCACTGAAATACTAGACCTGTGATCCCAACTGTCTCTAATTTTTGCAATAATATACCATTTGAAACGAAATCAAAAGTCTTTGAGAGGTCAAAGAATAATCCTGTTGTCAATTTTCTATTGCTTAATTTACTAAACATTATTTTTACCAACAAAGCAAGCCAAACGAGGTCAATTTGTGTTGATGAAGTTCTCTCTCTCTGACTTTGTATTATTTAATGATAATATTTCCATTTTTACTTCATTTTCTGTCACCAGTTTAATGTACATCACAAATATGACAACTAGAAATTCGCTCTTGAATTTCTAGTTGTCATATTTTACATTTAATTTTTTTATGATGTGTGATTTGTGGCCGTATTTATAAAATAATCATTAAAAGCATCTATTTCTATGAGAGATATAACTTAACTTACTAATTTCATTTTTAATAATTCTCCATGTTGCCTTGCATTTGATGTAACTATTACTCCTTTATTTAATAGTATCTGGTTGACCGAGCTTTGCTCGGTATTTTTCGCTCGATTTTTCTTTAATTCGTGTGTTTTGGAAATTATATTTAGATAAAAATACATACTGATGAAATATAAATAATATTTTTTGATCTTAGCGACATAACAGAAAAAATGGAACTGGTTATTTGAATAAAAAATCATGTGTGCTATTATTTTAATTTAAATTTTCGGGTTTTTAAAAAATACTAAAAAAAAGGGCTCGAAAAAATAGATTTTCTCAAAAAAAGAAAGGAACTTGAAAAAAAAATTAAAAAAAAGACGGTCGGTCGGTCTGGGCTCGAACCGGGGTTTTACGATTCAGTAACCGCCCATTATACCAATTAAACTATATATAATCATTAACAATATGTCAAAATTTACCTTCTTATTCTAACGATATTGTAGCAGTTTTTCGTTGATTAAAAACACGGACAAAAAGACATTTTCTAAAAATAAATCCTAGCTAGATCGATTTTTTATCCCCGAAACTCCCTGGATACTAAATTTTATTAAAATCGTTGGAGCCGTTTCCGAGATCCCGATTATATTGTTACGAGCTTGAGGTTCGTGACAATAAAAATTGCCGATAAAATTACCTAAATTAACATTTTAATTTACTTTACACAAATTAAAGTTAAAAACACTAATAATTAAACACACTAATTCACTTTATTCCGCTCCGAAGCTTCGCTTGTTTCGCCAAATCAACACTACCCCGATCGCATCTTGCAGCGCCTACTTATTTAAATTAGCAAAGAAATATCCAGAATGTTCAAGTAAATACGCGCAAGGTACCGAGCGTTCGAGTTTCGACTAGGCGCTGTCGGTTGAGTGATTTGTGATGTCATTTTCTCAATGCTCCCCTCGCTCTCGTTCCTGACACTAGATGGCGCTAGTGTATCGTCGATTTGAGCGCGTAACAAAAATATATATATATATATATATATATATATATATACAAGAATTGCTCGTTTAATAGTATAGGATTATCAATTTGTTTGGATTTATAGTTAAATTTCTTTCAAAAACTTTTTGCTGTCGAATGTATAACGCAGGACCCGTTTAGTTAGAGAATTTTTTATACGATAAGGTGACAACCGAGCACACGGCCCACCTGATGACAAGTGGATGCTGTGGCCCATAAACATCTATGTACATCTATCCTGGATTAAGAATAAAAATACACATGCGTTATCACCCGTGAGGACTAAGACGATATGACTCGTTTCCAGCGAAAAGGGTCTCCGGTCCTCTTCAGTGATCATACGAAACACAGCAGTGCCAAGCTGCTATATTACGCTGGTATTCTGTAAGAGCGTGATCCTTTCCCGATCGAGCCAACCCATTCTTTCTACAACTATACTACTAGTATAGCTGCAGCATGAATCTACTACGTATAATTTTCCTTTTACGTTACGTATTCAATACTTGACTTATTCATTTATTTTCCTTGTGCAACTATTGTTTAATTTTAGGGAAAACTACTGGAAACGAGGCATTCCATCTAAGTCCTCAGGGGTGACGACGCATCTACGTTTTGATTCTTAATTGACGATAAATGTAGACGTCTATGGGACACAGCATCTACTTACCATCAGGTGAACTGTGTACTCGTATGTCACCTTATTCTATAAAAATAACTTAGCAATCAGCCGCTGCAGAGTTTACATCACCTGAGGATGCCTCGTGTAAAGGCGAAACACGTGTGTATTATCATCAATGGTGTGTATTTCCTAGAGTAGCGGTGTTGCGAGTAGTGGTGCTGGGGTTAGTGGTGACGGGATTAGTGCACGCAATTGAGGGAGGGCGGGAGTTGCTCTTCAAACAATTAACTGGAAGACACAGATAGTTGCGAAATAACTCTTAACATCTTCAATATAATGGATTTCCACAAAGTAACGCCTGATTCTATTAATAGTAGATATTAAAATGTTACTATTTAGACAGCTTCTTATAATTGTTTCTTCCGTTCTTCGGATAATCTAAAGTTGCTAACGCCCTTCCAACGAACTGAGTATAAGTCCTACTCTTGCGCTATTACGGCCATAAGACTCTGGAACGAAATACCTCTTAACATTGTAAAAGCTTCCAACAAGTTTCTTTTCAAAAACAAAGTTTGTGAATACTTTAGTAAAGCATTGCAAGTGTGAATTAACGCTTTTTCCGAAAGAATGATTCTATCGCCACATATTTTCCTTATTTATAGTGGCATATATTCTGGTTTATTCGAACTTCTTAAACTCTTTTCATTATTAGTTTATTTTTGCCGCACTAACTCCCATATCCTTATCTCTGCTTAGCTTTATGGTTGACTGGGAGATAATGCCTTAAAGCATTAAGTCCGCCATATGTACGATTTTATTCTTTGTTTATGAAAGTTTAAATAAATTTTTGATACAAGAGACGTGTGTACAGTTGTTTCGCTCACTGGGAGAAGTGTTTTCGTATGAGTCGGCTCGCGAACGGGAACCGGTTGGGGGGCGAAGTGACGTCACTGATAAATAGGTCATAGCGAGTCACTACACAAACCCCCTGGGAGAGTTAAAGCTTTAGAAAATAACAATTTGCCTTTTTAGTTACACGCTTAGGTTAAGGTCGAGTGATGATCGGAGACGATGGTGTGGAGAGTTCTTGACTGGACTCCTCGGTTGGTTAATAATTCTTCGAGATATGGCTTGTCCTTTGTCACTAGCTTTTTCCTATATTTACTACATACTATTTACATACATACATACTATTATTACATTACTATTATTACATACATACTACATACTATTATTACATACATACATACATACATACATACATACTATTTACTACATACTACATAATAGCTTTTTCCTATATTTACTATATTTTTTGTATATTCGCGCGTTATAATATTCTCTTCTTATGAACTCTAAATATGCGTAAATTGTAATAAAAACATATAACAAGGTACAACCACATTGCTAAAGCATGCAATTAACGCATATTGCAAAGGCCCGCAATTTGCTCCCCTTACTTTATCATTATCTGACTATAACGTCAACCTAACCGTATCATGAGTCATTCATCTATTTTCTCTGAGGGGAGAAAAGTACATTGACTGTTAATGATTTATTCAGTTCATAAAATTCATGACAGATCAGTAAGCTGTGTTAGAATTTAGTAGAATTCAATGACGAAATATATAATTTTTGTAAATATTTTATAACTGTCGTTCATAAATATTATTATCAAATAAAAATATTATTATTATCAAAAAAATGTGTATTTGTACTTTTAAAGGAACAAGGATGCCACAAAAGATCTGATTAAAGTCGTACTAATCTAAGTATATCCTTTCCCACTATTCCTCATTGGCATTTTCTCTACTATTCCTGATTCCTCTTTGAAGTATTGTAACGTAAACAGGAAGACTAGATTTTATTACGTTTTCGTCATTATTTTTAAAAAATCTGGCATTTGCTACATCGAGGTTAAGCCTATAAACGTTCCACTTCTGGACAAAGGCTTCCTCTTATTCTTGAGACCAATCCGTGTTAACATTGATTCTTAATCAAAGATAGATGTAAATGTCTATGTTCCACAGCATCCACTTGCCGTCATATGGACTGTGTACTCGATTAGCATCCTATTTCCTTATGAAACCTATTTTAATTCAAAAAATCTAAAATGTTTAATATTATTTCAGAGCTGTTTCTGTAACCATTTTCACGATAATTTAGTTCCCGAGAATCATCTACATTACTCATTAAATTTCGTGTTAGTTTTAGTTTGCCGCTAGCTTGTCTATTTTGTTTCCATGAGCAACTTGGGAAATCTAACATGTTGACTTCCGGACGCTTAAGCATTGACTTACTCACCAAAGGCCATTTCATTTTAATGCGAACTTTTTATGGTGCCTTTTTTTAGACTCAAATAATTTCAAGATTTGACCAGTTAAATTAATATGTGACCAACAATTATTGCTATTGAGATATTAGTCTACTAGCTAGTAATAGTAGTACTTAGGGTCCAGCGCCTTTACACTTCCAATTAAATAACCATGTTAAAAACATTTTATCGCACTATAATTTACAATTTATATAATCCGGCGTTATTTTGTTGAAATTCGTATATTAATGATGTACAAAAATTATTTATTACCTAAGATCCGAGCAATAAAGTAAAATGGTCTTTCCTGGTTTGAAGAGATTTTCTTGGTCCTATATAAGATAATTATTTTATTTAAAATTTATAATTCTAGTAATAATATGATCCTACGTAGTTTTATTTAAGCCAATTTCTTAAACGACAAACGTCAAATGCTTTATGTACTCTTTTCGGGAGTGTTGCGGTTTATTTATTCCCCTGAGAAAATGATTGCTCGAGACTTCAGTATTCTATTTTCATTTAAAATTTCTTACTATTATTAAACTACGGCAGTTTATAATTAGACACAGGTCTCATTAAAAGCCCTCTACTTAACTTGATCTTCGGCTATATGCATCCATTCGCAGTCTGCTGTTTTGTGTACAGACGCTCCTTAAAGCCGGTCAGGAACCTTAACGTGACTGAAGAAATGATCTTGCCAAGTTTACGGCAATGTAAATTTCAAAGAAAGTAGCCAATGCCACAATCATGGCTTATACAAATCGTTTATGTTTCTATTAAAAAAATATAAAAATAAACGTATTTCTTTTTTCTTAAAGGGAAAAAAAGTAACGAACACGCAATCTACCTAATGTTAAGCTGTGGCCCGTTGAAATCGCACAGATGCTCTGTCACCCCGAGTAGTACAATGTGCCTCGTTACTAGTAATTAAAATCGTTCAAGCGCGAGTCGGGCCTCACTCTATTATGGCTCCGTACATATTATGACAGTGAACTTTCTTCTTAAAACCAATTGCGTTTGTTTACGTCACAATAATTTGCATTTGAATAGATATTTTCAGTATTCAAGCAGTAAATACTGAAAACATCTATTAAAATACAAAACATATGATGTAGAAAGGAGACAATATCTTTTTGTATGGAGAATGGGCTTTCCATTAATTTTAGACGTATGTCGATTTATTCCGTATAACCTATAGATTACAATAGTAATATTTGTTTTTACAGTATATAATGGTAATACTGATACATTAAATATGAATATGACAATAACCTAAAAACAAACAAAAAGCGATTGTCTATTAGTTTTTACCATTGTTATTAGTTAAAATAGTACACTATTAAATAATTAATAGTTTATAAAAAAGAAGTAAATACAGTTAACATTTATAAGTATTTTAAGATTGATGGAAAATCGTTTTAGTACCTCCGACAATATATAATTCACAGACAAACAAACATGGTGTGGAAACTATTTTTTACATGTATTGATTGATTAGTTAATATACATCCCAAACACCACCATTACAGTAAAGTAAAGTTACAGCCTATATACGTCCCACTGCTGGGCTCAGGCCTCCCCTCATTTCTGAGAGGGTTTAGAGCAAGGAAGTGTCCGCCGCGCTGCCCAAATGCGTTACAGTAATTTAAGAACCATTACAGTAATTAAAGAAATATGATTAATGCTGAGATGACAAAGGGATAATATCTCCATTGGTAATGTTACCTATACACACTAAAGATAAAAAACACAAAATAAAATGCCACTGCATTATTCTTCATCGATTCTTATCATTATTTTATCATCTATTAAGTCATTACTTCCAAAGCAGTCTCTTAAAAGTACAATAGATAGACAGACAGACACCGTGTCAAGACTTTGTTTTAATATGTTTTTATTGATTAGTAGAGTATACACCGTAAATAACATTCAAGGTATAATTACTGGGTATTAAAATACCTATTCATCAATTTAAACACTTTATCATATATTTAGCACAAAGTGTGGTGTGGGTACTTTGTTTGTATATGTATTGATTGATTTAAGTCTAATAATGTATTGATAAATATTTAGCAAGACATTATAAACTGATTGTGTAAAGATGAATAAACACTATGTTTAAGGTCACTATATTTCATCAGTTAATTATTATTAATCATTATCATAAACCGACAGGCGCAGTGTGTTAACTTTGTTTTAAAATGTGTCGACATATTAATAATCATACCCCAAAAACCATAAAAACGAAAATGACTACAAACATGTAGGTATATCTATGTAATATGTATAACGTAATTGTATTTAATATTTCTAATTATTATAATATAATTTTTTTTTCTTATAGGTAGCATAGAGAGACAAAAACAGTGTGGTACAATATAAAGCCCAAAAATTAAAACACCAAAATAACTTGATGATCTGTTTATGATTTTGTTATGAATCACAAAGACATTTTCAACAATAAGAGATATGGAATAAGACAGTTTTCTTCAACATCAACAGACTGTATTTCCGTATTTCTATTAACATTTTGTTTCTGCCTCGGACAGTAGGTACACAAGCTTACAGCTATTTATTCTCAGCGATCCACCTGAAGAAAAGTTAATTATTATGAATATATATATATATATATATATATATATATATATATATATATATATATATATATATATATAGTTAATAATTATAATTATATTATAATTGTAGTGTCTATACTAAATAGTAATTATTATCAATATATTATTTTTTCTGTATTTATTCCAATCGTGATAGCATGTGGGGACTATGTTTATGTATGTATTGGTTGATTGGTAATTTATATTTTCAAATATTCTTAGTACCTGGTAGTAGACGACAAAATAATATCCCTTTCCGCAGAAGCAACAATACAGCTATTTTTTGGTGTGCTTTAATTAAAAAATCACGTTGAATGCAATTATTCATGTACCTACATATATATACTTGTATGTAATAAATAGTATAATTAGTAGTAAAATTATTTTCTTGCAATATCATTATGCATTATTACTACTGGATATACTGGAACTGGATTTATCTGAAAAAAAAGTTAATAGGTAGAGTATAAGCATGTACCTAATACAAAAGTAAAAGGGTATGAAATTCTTCGCATTTTTTAAACAAAATGAATAGAAAGTACTCTAGTACTAGGACTAAGGTAACTCGATAAAATAATCAATTCCTCGTTGGTATCGACAATTTTGCATCGATGGGGAGTACTTTTGTAAAAGATTGCTTATGTTACTATATTATGTTAGGATTCAAAACTTTTATTTGGTTTTCACAATTTTCATATGACTATAAAACATTAATATAATTTTACCGTAAGACAGCGGCAAATATTCGAATTATAGCTTTTGTATAAATACTTCAGTTATATAACTTATATAAATTTGTTAAAGTTATAAATATATTATCTAGTAAGAGAATCCATCTCTCCATTTTGTACCGTGGTTATCGTAAGAGTTAACTATAGGTAATGACAGACAAATCTTACGGATGTTTCTGGCATTTGTCATAGTCGCCTACTCGTACCGGTAGATGGCAGTAAACTACTTCTTTTATGTCACACATAAAATTGTATGCCGTACGTCCGTGTCTTCTTGATAATTATCACGCATGGCGATTAAGGCGAATTCTTCCTACAACAGGAGAGTCCCATAACTTTTAGGTTCTAATGACGAAGAACTAATATCATGGGTTTATTCTATTGCCAGACCTTTGGGAGGAAAGTGACACAGAAATAAAGTGCTGGATAACTAATTTCCGTTTAAATGAATTGTTGTTCATATATGTTAACAAGAAAATTATTGGAATTGTAAACAAATGGTAGAGTTAAAAATTTTGTACAACCAAATTCAATATGAATAAAGTGAGAACATCATCAATGTAGTCGACGTCAATTAAATACGCATTATTGACGACAACTCGAAAACCACTATTCAGATCTTAATCAAATATATAATATATGGGACAATATGAGAAGCATTAGCTTTTAAATAAAAAATAATCATTAAAATCAGTTATCCTAGAAGAAAGTTCTGAGATAACGCACATAAAAAAAATGAATTGAGTTCTTCCTCATTTTTGAAATCTTGTTTCACTTGAACTCAATTATTAATTTTCTCTTTAATATTTTGTACATTTTAACTATGTTTTATTCGCAGTTTAATTAATCCATTTTAATATAATTAATAAAAAATATAGCTAATATTTCAGAAAGAAACGTTATCTACACTTTGTAGTGTTATGCTTACATACATACTTACATATCATTTTACACTATTTTATTTTTATTTTTCCATTCTGTTTTTGATTTTCTACATTCACCTCAAAACTGGATATTTTGCATCACCTTTATTTCCATAGGATCCTGTAATATTTTTAATTCATAAGAACACAATAACAAATCATTTTCACTTCGTATTTTCACGTTATCAGCACTTTTTAAATCGGTGTCAATGGAGTCTACCTTTTTCGATCTTTTATTTAGTTCTCCGTAACTCTACAATTTCGGGTTTCGTGCGCGCTCTTGCGCTACCTTTTTTCCTATATAAATAATATCTCATTTTTCACTTAAATCTTGCCGTTTCTGTATTACGAGCTTAAAACCAAAATTTGACATGTTTTGACATCGTTGTTTATCTGGTTGTCGTGGCAATTTTTATTCAAATATTGTTACCGGCCTGATGTTTTTACTTCAAAAATACTCTTTTCTTCTTGGCCATTTACAAAAATTTGCTTTTAATTTAAATAATTTCAAATAATTTCTCGTTCTTATCCCAGATCCGTCAAAAAGTATAAAAGCCGAAGAATCGGCCGATAGAGGTCCTCACTTCAGCTTTGATACGAGAAGCACCTCTTAAAGGCTTTATCCGCACTGCCTCGGGATCTTGCAAGCCTTCTCCTGAAGTCGTCGCCTAGCCACGCCTACGCCTCCACCTATTAGTGCCCGCGCTATCTTCGGCCACTGAGCGTGCTTGTCTCAAGCGCTGCGTGTTCCTACTCCAGACGCTGCGTGTCTACTCCGGACGCTGTGTGTGTCTACTCCGGACGGTGTGTGTGCCTACTTCAAGCGCCACGTGTACCTACTCCAGACGCTGCGTGTCTACTCCGGGTGCTGCGTGTATCTGCTCCGGGCGTTGCGTGTGCCTACTCCAAGCGCTGCGTGTACCTTCTCCAGACGCTGCATGTGCTTTCTCCAGATTCTGCGTGTACCTAGAGCAGGCGCTGTGCACCTATCATAGGCATAGCCTGTGCATACTTCGTTGCAGTATCTTTATTTTTGTTATTTTTTTTAATAATATTGTAAATCACTATCATCATTACAGCCCATCATCACCTTCATACCTTTTTTTTATAAAAGAAACTGTAAATCTTTTCAAATTTTTAAATAATTTATTTTATTTTTGGTTGTTTTGTTGTAGTTAGGTTAGGTTATTTAGTTTTTAATTGTCGCTTTACGACAATTTGGCGCCCAACGTAAAAGTTCTTCTTTTCTTCACCTTAGCTACGCCTTATCCATTTCCTTTTGATTGAATTGCTTTCTCTTTCGTTCTTAACTCTTTATTTACTCATCCTTATCATATCTTCCAAATTCCAAAACAAAACTTCATCTAGTTTTTCAACTTATCTGGATTATATTTAGACCTACATATAACACTTACATTCATCACCTTAATATTTTTATTCTAGAGAACTTAAAGAGGTACTATCTTCCAAATTCTAAAACAAAACTTCATCTAGTTTTTCAACTTATCTGGATTACATTTAGACCTACATATAACACTTCACTTACATTCATCACTTTAATATTTTTATTCTAGAGGTACAATTTTTTATTAAATTTTTATTTCTTAAACTTAACACTTAATTATAACAATGAAACGGGTTATTAAGTACGAATTCCTTAACAAGGCCGAACTCGAATACGAAGTGAAGATTAGATGTGAGGAACCAGCTAATACTGTTTTGCTTCTAAAAAAACAGGTTTTGCGTTTAGTTGAGAATTCTCACCCTGAAGATATTCTGACTTCTCCAATTCCGATCGAGGATGACTTGTCTCAAATTGGTTCTACTTTGACTTACCTGGACTGTAAAATTGAAAAATTTTTACAAGGTGAAACCAAATACTTACGATTAATAGAAACTTTTATTAATCATGTTTTTTACAGATTGGAGCGAATAGATACTGACTTATATCCAGACTTTAAAGCTATTTTCGATACTTTGAAGATGAAATTTGACGCTATTACTAAACAATTCGAATCCTTGACTCCACCTCCAACTGAAAATGACTCTCCATCACTTGACCCTCCTGTTGACCCGATTGTCATGGAACCTCCTCTTGTTTCTCAAACATCTGTTACGATCCATACCCCGTATCCTTCACCACTACCTCAATCTTTTTTCTCCAACTAACGTCTTCAAAGATCTGAAAAGACACACGTTCAATGGTAAAAGCTGTCCAAGATCCTTTCTTCAAAAACTTGAAGAATACTGCTTAGCTCGCGGCTTATCCAAAGACTTGTTGATCTCTCAAGCATTTGAAATTTTCACCGACAATGCTCTTCATTGGTTCAGATTTAAATATAATCAGAATCCAAACTTAACTTGGAACGAACTTTCCTCTTTATTAATCAAAGACTTTGGTGGTTTTGATTATGATTATAAACTTCTAGAAGCGATTAGGAACCGAACTCAAGGCCGTGATGAACCTATCGTCATCTATATTTCCATCATGTCTGGAATGTTCACTCGTCTTTCGAAGAAACTTTCTGAAACAGAACAATTGGAGATTATTTTGAGGAATATTCGCCCATGTTATTCAGTCTTCGTAGCTCTAAAAGACATTGACTCTATCGACTCTCTTCTGGCTACTTGCCAAAACTATGAAAAGTTCCTTGACAGAGACAAACAATTTAAAGAACCAAATGTACAACAAAGTCCTCTTATTTCTGAATTCAACTACAAGCATTCCACTTCAAGTTCAGTTGGCTCTTCAAATTCTTCTAATAACTCACAACCTTCTCCTCCCTTTATGAATAAATTCACTTCATCCTACAAATACCCTTCTAGACAAGTTAATAGTCTCTCTCAAACTAAAGCTCCTCAAGAAAGCTCTTTTTGTGTTCGCTGTCGTAAACAAGGTCATACTTTGAACACTTGTACTCAACCACGATTCGTGATTTGTTTCAAATGTGGTCTTAAAGGTTTTAAAACTGCAGATTGCCCTACTTGTTCTCCCAAACCACATACTAGTTCAAAAAACTAACTGCTGACTTGAAAAGTAACTTAAACTTTGATAATGACGATTGGGCTAGTTGGATTAAAACAATTCAAAACTTCTTTTCTTGTTACAAAATCTCTTCTACACTCTACTCCAAAGAACAAGATCTTAATCGTCCATTCGTTAATGTCAAAATTTATGACTTAACTTTATCTGGTTTACTAGATTCTGGCAGCTCAGTAACTATTCTGGGTAATAATTCTCATTTGGAAATTCTTAAACTGGGCTGTAAACTTTTCAAGTCAGATCTTATTAGTGTCTCTACTGCTAATAATCAAAAAGTTAATTCCCTGGGTTATTTTGACTTACCTGTTCATTTCAATAATCAAACTCATTTGATTAAAGCTTATGTTTTTCCGGAAATATTTCCTTCGCTAATACTAGGTATTGACTTTTGGAGAAAATTTAATCTGTTACCTAGTGTTTTATCTTCTCTTAACTTTACAGAATCTAAATGCTCTGCTATCGAAATTAAAGATATTAAAGTTTTACCTTATGAGCATTTAACTCCTAACCAAAAGGACATCGCTAACGACATCATCCAACGCTTCAAGACAATTTCTTTTGAAGAAAAAGGTATCCTGGGAAGCACACACTTAATCACCCACAAGATTGATACTGGTAATTCTCTTCCAATCAAACAAAGATGTTACAGACTGTCTCCTGAAAAACAAAAGGCGTTAATTAATGAAGTTGACAAGATGCTGGGATGGAACGTCATTGAACAATGCGAAAGTCCTTGGCTATCTCCAGTTCTCATCACTCCGAAGAAGAATGGTGAATGGCGTTTCTGCGTAGACAGCAGGAAGCTTAACTCAGTTACACGTCGTGATGCTTATAGTCTGCCACTAATAAGCGAAATTTTGGACAACCTGAAGAATGCCAAATTCTTATCAAGCATCGACATTGCGAAAGCATTTTGGGAGATTCCCTTGAATCCTGCTGATAAAGATAAAACTGCATTTTATGTACCTGGAAGAGGCATGTTTAGATTCAAGGTAATGCCTTTTGGTCTCTCTAACTCACCTGCAACTCTACAAAGATTAATGGATATGCTTTTTACTCCTGAATTTGAGAACAAGGTATTTTGCTATCTGGATGACATCGTTATTATTAGCGAGACTTTTGATGAACACATATCGCTTCTCATGAAAGTTCATGAAAAACTTTCATATGCTAATCTGACTATTAACTTTGAGAAGAGTCAATTCTTCAAGAAAGAACTGAAATACCTTGGTTTTCTAGTGGACGAGTATGGTCTACGTGCTGATCCAGATAAAATAAAAGCTATTTTAGAATATCCTGTACCTACTTGCAGAAAAGAAGTACGAAGATTCATAGGCACCTGCAGCTGGTTCAGAAGATTCATTCCAAACTTTAGCACCATTGCCTCTCCACTCAACCAACTAACCTGTTCCGGGAAGAACGCTCCTAAATTTTTATGGAATTCACAAGCTGCAGCTGCTTTCCAGAAACTTAAAGAAGCTTTGGTAACTGCTCCTGTCCTTGCTTGCCCTAACTTCAAACTACCCTTCTCTGTACATTGTGATGCATCAAATTATGGCATAGGAGCAATGCTTACTCAACATCAAGATGACAAAGAAGTCGTGATTGCTTACATGAGTAAAGCACTAAACAAAAATCAACAGAACTACTCAACTACTGAAAGAGAAACATTGGCTGTAATAACTGCGTTAGAACATTGGCGATGTTACCTAGACAATGGTAAAGAATTTACAATATATACTGACCATGCTGCACTTAAATGGTTTCAGAACTTATCGAATCCATCAGGAAGACTTGCTCGCTGGACTTTACGCTTATCATGCTTTAACTTTGTCCTGAAACATAAAAAAGGAAAGGATAACGTTGTTCCAGATTTATTATCAAGACATAAGAATCAAGAACGTCCTGATACACGAGAAACTTCACCTCAAGGCGTACATCCTATTACGATTGAAGAACCACCTAATCGTGAACTTGAGCACTACAACAAGATTTTTCTCGGATGCTCCAACAACCCAGACGCATATCCCAACTACACTATCAGGGATAACAAACTTTACCGCTGCATCCATTCTCCCGATCGTCTAAACGATGACTTTATTTGGAAAGAAGTTCCACTACCTCGAGATAGGCATACACTTATTGAAGTTAACCATGGTTCCCCTTCAGAACTCCATCTTGGTATCTTCAAGACATTCAAGAAAATATCTTTAAAATACTATTGGCCTGGTATGTTTAAGGACATTGCCAAATTAATCTCGTCTTGTGAAACCTGCTTAACCTACAAACACCCTAATCATTCTCCCTATGGTCTTATGGGTAAACCCAAACTTTGCTCCAGACCTTTTCAAACTATATCCTTAGATCTTATGGGTCCATTACCTATGACTCGAAGACGAAACCAATATATTCTAGTAATTAACTGCAATTTTACTAAATATACTATGATTTTTCCCCTTAAACGTGCTACTTCAGCTAATATTATTAATGTTTTGGAAAATTCAGTTTTTCTAGTTCATGGCATTCCTCAAACTATTATAATGGACAACGCGGTTCAATTTCAGTCGCGAGAATTCCACTCATTCTTAAATTCTTATAACGTTCCTTGTATTTTTCACACAGCTTTATATTGTCCTCAGGTTAATCCTACGGAGAAGTTTAATAGTACAATTATTACAGCTCTAGCATCTCTAGTAGGAGACGATCATAGATCCTGGGACAACCATCTTGCTAAGATTCAGTACGCAATGAACAGCGCTACAAATGTAGCTACTGGCTTTACTCCAAACTTTTTAGTCTTTGGTAGGGAAACAATACCTTGTGGTTCCTTCTATACTCCAACTCATAGCCTCGAGGAATTGATATTTATGCCTCGTGATATTTACGCGTCTAATGCTGGTCTCCTCTCATCTATTTTTCACAAAGTTCAAACTAAACTTCACATAGCTCACGCTAAAAATAGCGCTCGCTATGATCTTCGCCGGTCTTTTAAAGAATTTAATGTGGGAGACACTGTTTGGCGTAAAAACCATGTTTTAAGCAATGCCGGCGCATACTTTAATGCTAAACTTGCCCCTAAGTTCATCAAGTGCAAAGTGATAGCTAAACTGTCACCACTAGTCTATGTGCTTGAAGACCCTAATGGAGTTAGAGGCAAGTGGCACATCAAAGATGTAAAATCATAATTTTTTTTTAACTTTTATTAACTGTATATATGTATAAATATCACCATCATTCTCACCTTATTATTTTTATTTCTTCGTTTGTTTGGTGATCCAGTGTTCTTCAACACATCTTGCTTTAGGACCTCGAATTTTCGTTGGTTAATCTTCACTTTTTATTTCAGACACATTTCGTTAGTGATGTTGCTGATCTCTGGCTTTGAGCCCTACCGCTCTGGCCGTTCTTAATCTTTACTTAAGTCATAGCGGCTAAAGCTTGCTTAAGATTAATTTCTTTAACTTTATCTTCACTCAGGAGCGGATGACAACTCCTTAAATAAGCCTGGATGTCCTTTCAAAATGTTTTTTTTTCCACGCAGGAGCGGATGACAACTCCTTAAATAAGCCTGAATGTCCTTTCGAAAACACACTTTTAGAGTGGTAGTCATTGAATGTGAACTCCACCCTTACCTGAATGCAGATGATGAATGTAAGAGATAGTATATCTGATATTGCCTGGTGATGTCTGTTACTGCAAAGCTGTGTTTTTATGGTTTATTTTGGAATGTACATCTCAAAATTTTTGCTGAGTCAAAAATTTTCCAGGGTCGGGGGGAAAATGTAGTGTTATGCTTACATACATACTTACATATCATTTTACACTATTTTATTTTTATTTTTCCATTCTGTTTTTGATTTTCTACATTCACCTCAAAACTGGATATTTTGCATCACCTTTATTTCCATAGGATCCTGTAATATTTTTAATTCATAAGAACACAATAACAAATCATTTTCACTTCGTATTTTCACGTTATCAGCACTTTTTAAATCGGTGTCAATGGAGTCTACCTTTTTTCGATCTTTTATTTAGTTCTCCGTAACTCTACAATTTCGGGTTTCGTGCGCGCTCTTGCGCTACCTTTTTTCCTATATAAATAATATCTCATTTTTCACTTAAATCTTGCCGTTTCTGTATTACGAGCTTAAAACCAAAATTTGACATGTTTTGACATCGTTGTTTATCTGGTTGTCGTGGCAATTTTTATTCAAATATTGTTACCGGCCTGATGTTTTTACTTCAAAAATACTCTTTTCTTCTTGGCCATTTACAAAAATTTGCTTTTAATTTAAATAATTTCAAATAATTTCTCGTTCTTATCCCAGATCCGTCAAAAAGTATAAAAGCCGAAGAATCGGCCGATAGAGGTCCTCACTTCAGCTTTGATACGAGAAGCACCTCTTAAAGGCTTTATCCGCACTGCCTCGGGATCTTGCAAGCCTTCTCCTGAAGTCGTCGCCTAGCCACGCCTACGCCTCCACCTATTAGTGCCCGCGCTATCTTCGGCCACTGAGCGTGCTTGTCTCAAGCGCTGCGTGTTCCTACTCCAGACGCTGCGTGTCTACTCCGGACGCTGTGTGTGTCTACTCCGGACGTTGTGTTTGCCTACTTCAAGCGCCACGTGTACCTACTCCAGACGCTGCGTGTCTACTCCGGGTGCTGCGTGTATCTGCTCCGGGCGTTGCGTGTGCCTACTCCAAGCGCTGCGTGTACCTTCTCCAGACGCTGCATGTGCTTTCTCCAGATTCTGCGTGTACCTAGAGCAGGCGCTGTGCACCTATCATAGGCATAGCCTGTGCATACTTCGTTGCAGTATCTTTATTTTTGTTATTTTTTTTAATAATATTGTAAATCACTATCATCATTACAGCCCATCATCACCTTCATACCTTTTTTTTATAAAAGAAACTGTAAATCTTTTCAAATTTTTAAATAATTTATTTTATTTTTGGTTGTTTTGTTGTAGTTAGGTTAGGTTATTTAGTTTTTAATTGTCGCTTTACGACAACTTTTCTAAACAAATTAACTTAAAAATAATACTATATGTTGAAGTTTATATTAACGAAAAAACAGTATTGTGTTCGTGTAAAATTCATTTCAATTCATTTTGATTTATCGGGGAATGTACGTTGCACTTTGCACTTTTGTTAAGGTATTATTGTTCATATAATGTGTATTATTAGGCCTGTTTAAAAATGTCGCGATTAATCGAAAATCTATCTTTTAAAGCTCGATTTAATCAAGAATCGATTCTAGTATGTTCGATTGGATACAAATCGGAGATCGATTTTTTTTCAAGTAAATCAACATACCTACTCGAAAGTCAATTACTAAATAGCTTTTCGTTCCTCGGTCACTTTTAAGAATTTAAACAAAGCTCTCGTGGTATCTCATTTTAGTAACAAATATATAATATACAAAAACGTTAAAAATATGTATTAAGCAAGTTATCTTTGTAAAGTAAAATAATTCTATCAGAATCGGTCGAGCCGTTTTTGAGTTTTTGCGATACTTACGGAAAGCAATTAATTTTAATATATACAGATATCACATAAATTACAATCTTTATACATAAGCCCACTGCTAGATATTACTATGCTCTGTTTCAGAAATTATTTTCAATGCCACTATGTCAAAGAGGCTGCATAACAAAACACCACAGTAAAAAGGGTTAATGAGAGTTGTCTCTTCCAGAGAGAGCAGATCTATGCATAATTCATTAGTCAACAGAAATGATTCTATTCATCTAAGTGAACTTTAGATTTTTTTTTAATAATTTGTATCAAAATTAGTAAAACAGAATGCTATAACGTATAATATATAATCGCTTCGGTGTCCATCGCCTACCAAGCCTGGCGATTGAGGCAAATTCTGTCTAAAACCGGGAGAGGCAGAGATCCAACAACTGACTCTTACGGGCTGTTGATGATGAGGGTGATTAATTTTAATGTTAGTTTATCACGTACTAGCCAATGCAAAAATATTTCGTAAGAAAACTTGAATGACTGAGTAGTTAAATATTTCCAGGAAACATTCATATTACCGACCATACAGCGGTGGTATAAGAATATCCTTTACTACATATCGTCGTAAGAGGCGTCGCAAAAGACGGAAAAAAACAGAGGATGGGCAGCAGCGTCTTCCTCATCATTATTCATCATCACAGCCCTTCACAAGTCCACTGCTGAACGTAGGCCTCCCCCAAGTAATGCCACAAAACACAAAAACAGTCCAAAATCCTATGTAATTTAATCGGTTAATCTTAAATGAGAGTGAAGTATTATCTACATATTAGAATTCAATTTCGTCTCGTATTTGTTCAAAGAAAGGGTGATTTAGGGAACCAAAACAGGAGATGGGCAAAAGCATCATACTGATAATTCCTTTACAATAATAAAAAACTGCGGTTGCCAACTCGCCCGCCAATCTTGGCAACTATGGTAAATACATATAGAAAAAAGTAACCCCATGAATAAAATTTGTAGTTGAGGCACATGTTCTGCAGTGGAATTTTGATAGGATGATGATGACGATGTTATGTAAACGTTTACTTATATAATGGTTTTAGGTTCCTTATGTTACAACATCACGTTATCCGAGCGGTCTTATTGGTAATTTGGTTTATTGTGACAGTTTCGGATTTGAAGAAGAGTCTTTATCAAGAAATAAGTCTCCAAGCTGCGGCGCCATAGTGGCGCATTCTGTGCAGTTGAATATTTGCTGTCATATTAAAGTACATTTTGATTCACATCATCATCATTATTCATCATTACAGCCCTTCACAAGTCCACTGCTGAACGTAGGCCTCCCCCAAGCAATGCCACAAAGCACGGTCCTGAGCCACCTGCATCCATCGACTTCCTGCATGTCTTACCAAGGCATCACTCCATCTAGTGGGGGGTCGCCCTACACTACGCCTACCGGTACGAGGCTGCCACTCGAGAACCTTTCTTCCCCATCGGTTATCGGTTCTTCGAGCTATATGGCCGGCCCATTGCCACTTCAGCTTACTAATCCGTTGGGCTATGTCGGTCACTCTGGTTTTACTGCGGATATCCTCATTTCTGAGTCTATAACGCAGAGAAACTCCGAGCATAGCCCTCTCCATAGCTCGCTGAGTGACCTTGAGCGTCCTCATATGGCCAGCAGTGAAGGACCACGTCTTAGATCCGTAAGTCATCACTGGCAACACGCACTGGTTGTACACTTTAGTTTTCAGAGATTGAGGTATACCTGACGAGAAGATGTGTCGTAATTTCCCGAACGCTGCCCAGCCGAGTTGAATCCGTCGATTGACCTCTCGGTCGAAGTTGGACTTACCTAGTCGGACTATTTGTCCCAGGTAAACGTACTCGTCAACAACTTCGAGCATAGTGCTCCCAACAACTACCGGCATAGGTGTGACATGGACATTAAACATGATCTTTGTTTTGTCCATGTTCATCTTAAGACCTATCCGTTGGGAGACACCATTGAAGTCATTGAGCATAGTGCCAAGACCCTCCATCGATTGCCGTGTAGTGGCGGTTGAGAATATCCATTACCCCATATCTTCCCGTGGGTGTCGTAAGAGGCGACAGAGGGACACAGAAAGGAGATGGGCAGCAGCATCTTCCTAATAACAACAATAACATAATAAAAAACTGCGGTTGCCAACCCGCTCGCCAAGCGTGGCAACTATGGCAAATATCCCCCCATGAGCGTTTTCCTAATAACAACTAAATAAAAAACTGCGAATGCCAACCTGCCTCTCAAGCCTGGCATCTGTGGAAAATATCTCCTTTATGAGGACTTTTGTGAGGGTCTGTAAAGAATAAATAATTTTACATCAAAATCTTGTTTTTTTTTTCTAAATACATTTCAAACAAAGCTTATTTTGTTTGATTTACCTGTATTAATAAGATTAACTGCTTTCTAACACAAATTAAGCAAAACCTGTATGTATCACATTAAATAAACGCGTAGTGCAAATTCACCCTATTCATTTCACCGCGTGTCATTATTAGTGTACCTAAGTGACTGGTGCCCGTTGAGCTTAATATGAATTATGCATTAATTTACCTTTAGGGTGGCCGTATGATTTAAAACACGCGTTTTCTACATATGTTCTTTTTCAAAGATTTGACTTTGAAATTTAGGCACTCTTTGTTAAATTTTAATAAGTGTTTAAAGATATTAAAATTCGTTATCTAAGATCCCTGTGAAAAACGTTCTGATAACGTGGGTCAATTGATATATTTAATAAAATAAAATAATGCCTATTTCCTGTTAGATTTTTCTCTCCCATCTCATAAGACACTAACGAGTCGATATGACGTGGTGATTACGTTGGTACCACAAGGCAAGAATTTATAACTAATTAACACACTACGCGACTGTATAATAAATTACGATTTTATAAGGATATAATTTCGATAATTTTGAGATTTAAATTGTAATTGCAATTTTAAGTAAAGTAAAACATGTTTAATAAACCTGTATATCTGAAGAATAAAATATTTCGATGATATTTGATGTTAGCTTCATTGCCAATAAGAGCCGTGGTAGCTCAGCTGGTTAACGCTCGCTGTAAATATAACGGAACGCGAGTAACCTGGGTTCGATCTCCGCCGGCACCAATGAAATTGTTAATTGCAATTTTAAGTGCTGATTTACCACGTGCTCGGCGGTGAAGGAATACATCGTGAGGAAACCTGCATGTCTGAGGAATAAGAAAAAAAGTATTTCGAAGACATGTAAAGTTCGCCAACACACATTGGGGCAGCGTGGCGGACACTTCCATGACCTAAAACCCTCTCAGAAATGAGGGGAGGCCCGTGCCCAACAGTGGGACGTATATAGGCTGTAACTTTCATTGCCAATGCCCGCCGATTTCTCCACTAAAATCTCAGAATTGGGTTTAACTGCTGTAATTTTACTTTACTGTGATAAAGTTTTATAT
Source organism: Parnassius apollo (assembly GCA_907164705.1). Taxonomy (NCBI): domain Eukaryota; kingdom Metazoa; phylum Arthropoda; class Insecta; order Lepidoptera; family Papilionidae; genus Parnassius; species Parnassius apollo. The sequence goes on from CAJQZP010000585.1 coordinate 3,301,555, forward strand.
AATGACTGTTCATAACAGGGAAAAAGGCTCGTCGTAAGGTTGTCGTTCACAAATTGACAACTCATAATGCGTATATGATATTTCAAATTGAAGGAAATCACTTCGACTACAGTTCAGTAAGCGTACCGATTCCGGATGCTGAATAAGCAGTTATCGAGTTCAATTTCCCGCGTTGTCATATTTATTGACCCCTTTGCCATTTCAGCAGGAAATACTGAGATAGACCAAAATCTAGCGTCGTAATAATGAATGTTTCCTCCTTTCATAGATTGTTTAAGATGTATTTATACATTTAGCAATAACAATTTGTAAGAATATTTAATATTAATTCTGTGAAACGTAAAAAAAACTATGGTTTAGTGATGATAATGATTCTGTGTCTAAAAGTATGTAGTTTCCGAACAAAATATAAATGTATAAACTAATCTTCATATCCGACTAAAAGTAAGCCATTAAGATTGGAGACGCAAACCATCTCGACTCGAAGACCAATTTAATAGCTTTAAAAATATTAAGCATTGGGTTCTGAAACTAAGGTTTAGCGACTTAACAGACAGTTGAGTATCCACTAGATATGCCATAATTGTATGATTTTAATAAAATGTATTTCACTAAAATATTCCAAAGCAATAATTAGTTTCATCAACATCTACTTATCTATCTAGATGATTATGTCGATTGATGTAATAATATTTTGACTATGTAACAGCTACGAAGTTACGAAAGGTTTAATACTGCAATCGTGTGCTTGCCAAACTTCTCCTAAGGGGCAGAACTTCTTTTCGGTCTAAAAATCCGCTTGAGAAAAAACCGCCCTTGTACCCTATACTGTCGCTAAGAAGCAGTTCGTGTGCTGTTGTGTTCTGGTCCGTATGGTATAGAGAGGTTTTTCTTATAAGTCCTAAGTGGTTATAACACATCCGTAGCCGTCTATTTTTAAATTGGTTTCAGATGTGCCTGGAATGCAGTATCCACTTACCATCTGATAAGAAAAAAGCTTGACGATTTTCGCTACAACTGGAAAGATGATAATAGGAAACATGGACAGACTAGAAATTGATTACTTGCTTTAAATTAACTTGAGCAACTAATTTTTTGAATAATTGAATTCCCGCTGAGTATACTGAACTGTTAGTCACAATTTTAAATACTAGTTCACTAAATATTTGATAGCGTCAGAAAATCGGCTGCCACGAATTTAATAAGTTATTAAACAAATAATATTAATAATTAACTTTTAGAAGATAATTTAGACAGCTTACGGCTGGATCAATAACCAACGTATGCAAAATATGTAAGACAAGTAAGACTGTAAATCTATCACTGTTGTCGAAAAAAGCACATGTCCATCCTGGGACTAAGCAATTCAAGGATGAATTCTGTTACTAAACGGAACAAACACCTCTACACATCTTAACAGATTGTGGACCCCTAATGCGCACACGCAACGCTCAATAAGTGGGAGACTATGCCCAGAAGAAATGAAATTGCTCACAGCTAAGCAATTTATTCAATTCATTGAATATATGAAGAAATATATACGCCATAGCAGCGAACACAAATGATCTTACAGGTCGCAGTGATACTGGACTTTTTAAACCTGCATGGCTACTTCCACAAAATATATATAATAATAATCAGATTCTAAATTCTAATTAACCTTAATAATAAAATTTTCGTTTAAAAAAACTTTGATCTCATCGTAAATACATCTTATTTTGAACCTCTTTTAAGTTACAAAATATTTATTTTAAACTTATCTAGAAAAATTTAAGTTTTTGTCGGTTCATTGCAAAACAAAGGAATCAATTAATATAAAAATTATTAAAACCAATCCCCAGTATTCATATCCTATTTAATATCATTCACTGTAATAATTTTCAACACAAAAGTAGTTCAATTATAATTATCTAAAACGTGTCTCCTTTTGGCCTCCTTCTAAAAGGCAGCAAACGTAAGCCACAAGGCAATTTAAATTTGCAGAGATAAGGGAAGCATAGCGCCAAAAATAGCTTCAAAGATAGAAGCCTTACTAAGCCCGGTTCTGTTAGGGTAAGAAAAATAAAATGGTCCAAGTTAAAATCTTAAAGCGGGTACGAGATATGTATGACTCAAAAGCTCGCATTTCCTAAGAAGTTGCAAAGCTTTTTATTCTTGAATGAATATTCGTTTAAACGCTTTCAGTAGAGTAATATTATTTTATAGGATGAGGGTGATAAGCGAGCACACAGTAAACCTGATAGAGTAGTTGCTGTGGCCTATTGATTTCTACATCGGTCCTCGTTAACGACTCAAAATGCAGATGTAAATAAATAAATAAATGAATAAATAAGCTTTTCCCAGCATGCTAAACTAGTCTAGGAGCATGTTTTTTACAAGCATGTGAAACGTTGATTAAAACTACTTTTACGGATTTTATCGCGTTTATTTTACTATAATTTTTAATTCCCGACGTTTCGGGCGCTTTCCAGCACCCATGGTCACGAGGGACTGAGATGACTGACGTCCCAATGTCATTGTTAAACCCAGAGTACCTTCAGCTTTTTTAATTATTGTTTATGGTCCGATCTATGCAAAATGAACTGACTATGTCCTGAGGTCTTGCAGTGGTATGCTTGGGTTCAGTTCCTACTATCTACAATCAAATCCTACCATCTACAAAAATATCAAACAGTCATCTCAGTCCCCCGTGACCATGGGTGCTGGAAAGCGCCCGAAACGTCGGGAATTAAAAATAATAGTAAAATAAACGCGATAAAATCCGTAAAAGTAGTTTTAATCAATGTGTAGTGTTCGCGTAAATATAAGAAATCATCATGTGAAACGTGTTTAAAATATTACATAATTGATTTTATATAAAAGAAATACAGATATAACTTAAAGAGACCTTAATTATAAATTTATGAATAGTAAAATCAATATTAATTTCTCGTGTAGCGGCTTCTTAAGAGAAACCACTACACCATATTACCCCGTGGGTGTCAAAAGAGGCGACAGACCGCCTGTCAAGTGTCACACCTATGTCCTATAATCTCCCTACAAGGAAAATAATGGGCGAGATCTATGTTTAGAAATCGACTTTTGATAGCCTCTAATAAATTAAATGAAATAATTAACACTAAAATATATATTTCCACACTATTTTGTACAAATGTAAGGCTATATACCATTTTATTTTAAATCCTACTATAAAAAATGTCTTTGTTTACGCCTCAAAGAGTTGTAACGCCATGATATTAAATTGGTGAGGATTTGGCCTTAAGCTACTTCCAGTTACGGGTATATTCAAGTGTGCCTCAGTTTGACGAGGATAAGGAAATGTAACAAGTACTGCAAAATCACAATTTTTTTGTTAGGATATAGAGATAGAACCCATGTTTTGATAGGATAGGTATTTTTAAGTACCTAATATTATCTTAGTTTAAACAATGTTGTTTTTTTTAATATGGAATATATTAAAAATACTCGTAAGTAAAATTGATAAAAATGTACAATTTTGGGACTTCACATGATTGCCTTGCCGCAGGTGACAGCGAGTCTGACCTGAAACATAAATATTTATCGTTGCCCGTGGAATGCACAAACACAAACCATCTATTAAAAAAAGTTATTGATAATTATTTTCCCCTTTAAACTAGAGTACTAGAGTATATTTAAACACAAAATACCGTGAAAATATGTGAATCAACACTATTCCGATGATATCCCGGACGTCAGTCTGAGCGAGATTAGAATGGCCCTCCAGCACCTTAAAAACAGCAGGGCCCCAGGCGAGGATGGAATTACAGTAGAGCTTCTGAAAGGGGGTGGAACACCGGTACTTGAAGTCCATCAGAAGCTCTTCAATTCAGTCGTCAATGGTGGCACTACTCCTGAGGCGCGGAGCAGAAGTGCGGTGGTCTTGTTCTTTTAGAAAGGCGACAACGCTCTCTTGAAGAATTATAAACCGATTTCCCTTCTGAGCCGCGTCTACGTGCTGTTTTCGAGAGTCATTACGAATCGTCTTGCACGCAGACTCGATGACTTTCAGCCTCCCGAACAAGCCGGTTTCCGAAAAGGCTTCAGTACCATATACCACATACATACCCTGCGGCAGATTGTACAGAAGACCGATGAGTACAATCTGCCACTTTGGCTGGCGTATGTGGACCTATAAAAAAAAGAAAACAAAAGGGGCTGAAAAAAGGAATACGGATCTGAGACGTGGTCCTTCACTGCTGGCCGTATGAGGACGCTCAAGGTTGCTCAGCGAACTATAGAGAGGGCTATGCTCGGAATTGTTCTGCGTGATAGACTCAGATATGAGGATATCCGCACTAAAACCAGAGTGACCGACCTAGCCCAACGGATTAGTAAGCTGAAATGGCAATGGGCCGGCCATATAGCTCGAAAAACCGACAACCGATGGGGAAGAAGGTTGGAGGGCGACTCCCCACTAGATGGAGTGATGACCTGGTAAGATATGCAGGAAGTCGATGGATGCAGGTGGCTCAGGACCGTGCTTTGTGGCATTACTTGGGGGAGGCCTATGTTCAGCAGTGGACTTGTGAAGGGCTGTAATGATGAATGATGATGTTGATGTGAATCAAAATGTACTTTAATATGACAGCAAATATTCAACTGCACAGAATGCGCCACTATGGCGCCGCAGCAACTTATTTCTTTATAAAGACTCTTCTTCAAACCCGAAACTGTCACAATAAACAAGATTACCAATAAGACCGCTCGGATAACGTGATGTTATAACATAAGGAACCTAAAACCATTATATAAGTAAACGTTTACATAACATCGTCATCATCATCATAGCCTATCAAAATTCCACTGCAGAACATGTGCCTCAACTACAAATTTTATTCATGGGGTTACTTTTTTCTATATGTATTTACCATAGTTGCCAAGATTGGCGGGCGAGTTGGCAACCGCAGTTTTTTATTATTATAAAGTAATTATCAGTATGATGCTTTTGCCCATCTCCTGTTTTGGTTCCCTAAATCACCCTTTCTTTGAACAAATACGAGACGAAATTGAATTCTAATATGTAGATAATACTTCACTCTCATTTAAGATTAACCGATTACATTACATAGGATTTTGGACTGGTTCCTCTTGAACGATTGGGCACTAAATATTTGAACATATTGTACAAATATTTTAAAATAATTAAAATTTGTGTTGCCCAATATCAGGTTCCCAATTTCGTTACTTTGCATATATCAAACAGGATTTTATGGAAGAAATGATATTTCTAGGGTTCAAGTTAGATAATAAGGTACAAAGGTAACAAATTAATGAAAATACGTGCAAATTATGAACTGAATACAACGTTATCGGATTCAGCATTCAAGCGTATTGACATAACTTTTCTTCAGAAACTGGACCATAAAAAGTTGAATTGAATTTATGTAAAATAGTATTTTCAAATTGTATATTTGCTATGTTTTATTATCTCTGACCTCTAACCACAGGTTGTTGGTACATGTTGTAACCAACAATCTGTGGTTATAGGTCAGAGATAGTAAACCATAGCAAATATATTACGTAATCTTTTAAGCGTCTGTTTGTGATTGTGTAACTTCTGGACAACTTGACCGATTGAGGTCATTTTCAAACAATATATCTATTTTGATGAGACGATGTTAGATATATTAGAATCCGATATTTATTATATTAGGTAGTGATGTAGTCATGTTACAAAAAACATTATTTTTGGCCTAAAAAATTGCCTACACATGGGACCTATAAATTCAGATTTATGTTTGTGTGTATGAAATTTATCTAGTTTGGTAACAATTTAAGTCAACACTTCAGTTCTTAAGCCTCAAGGGATCTAATCAGGACACTAGAACCGTTCTAAGAAGAAGCACGTAATGTAAGTTTGGATTGCGTTCAGTAAATAGTTTTACTTGTTACTAGTTCGTCTAGGTACTATTTTAGAAGTGCAATAGAAAATAAATAGAGTTCTTTATAATATACATTTTATCTTCCTTTAATCTCGCTTCTTCGTCCTCTTGAAATTTTACGGTGCCATTATACGAGATGCGATTTAGGTACGCTAATAATATTATTATTCTTCGACTTGATAAACCACCCTAACTTCGGGTGTCTATGAAAAATCGGTAATAATTTACGAGTAGCTTTCAACAAATGAAGGAATTTTCAAACTCAGATCAATAAGTTCTAAGATAGTTATTTGTGTTTAGTGTTTACGTTGTGCATTTTTAGAGAGACCTAATTGCAAAGAAAAAGAATGGGATAAACAAATAACATATTTTAAACATTATTATTATTCAATCATTTATTAAAACAACTTTTACGTATATTATCTCGTTTTACTAATTGATTTTAGATTCCCGTTTCAAGTGTTTTACAGCACCCATGGTCACGGGGGACTGAGGTGACCCGTCCCGATGTCAGTGTTAACCCGGAGTACCAACAGCTTTTTAATTATTATTTATGGCGGGATCTACGCATAATGAAATTAATGTGTCTTGTAGTGGTATGATAATTTTGAGAATCCGCTACCCGGTGTAGTGGATTCTCACAAACCTTTTTTCTTTTAAAAACAAAAATTTGGAAATGACAACTTATGCCATGTCTAGTCACTACAGGTGGTATTGAAACCTTCGTCGGAGACAATTAGCCAATTTTTCTTCCTACGTCGCATATTAAATATAATTTTCGTAATTTTCACCTACATGTTTCTTTTTGTGATTGTTGCGACTAATGATTATTTATTTTAATGTAAAGAAGATTAATTTGATACCTGATAATATAGAGAAATGGTGAATGAGAAATATTCATATTTATCATATTATAAAATGAACAGAAGTAAATTAATAAGCAAAGTTACCTAGTAGAGGAAGATATGAGAGAATGAGTAGGTATAAGGGGAAATATAACCTCAAATGGCTTAGCAAGATCCTCCGCTATGCCGAAAGTATTGCAGCATTAATTTTGAAATAAATATATGGTAAAGTTGAGGATTAATGTTAAGGACTGTGTTAGACGAAAACATGATTCCGTAAAATTTTCCGTGGACTATTCCTTGCCCAAAAACCCTTTCAGAAATGAGAGGAGGCCTGTGCCCAGCACTGGGACGTATATAGGCTGTAACTTTACTTTTACTTTTAAATACCATTATTTTCACAGTAAAAAGAAATTACCTAAACTATCGGCGTCTTGGAGCTTGATTCCTGTCGCCCCGTTAGTATGGCTTAGGCTTTTGAAGGGAGAAGTTGTGTCGCTTACGATCAGAATACACATTACGCAACAGGACGACGTAAAATTAAAATGGGAAATAACCGTAATAAAAAAAAAGAAGCGTCTGGGTTGGCGTAAAGAAACAGTCATAAATATGATAAACCTAATGAAATAAGTATCTAACGACCTATCTACTTACAGTATTAGTAATTACAAACATGTCGGTATATAGCATACGTCGCGCGGGGAAGTGGGGGCGAAATTAGAATTTGAGCTGACTTACTATATCCCCTTTAAATGAAGGAAATGTTTTCCGGGTTACACCAAAATATGTTAGTGGACTTCACGTCTTTGAAATGCTTTTTTTTTACACATACAAGTTACCTCACGTTGTTTTTCTTGATCGTAGAGCAGGTGGTTAATCTGCACTTACAACTGCAATAACAATTTCATAAGTGCTATCGCGAATCGAACCCAGGTTGCTCGTATACTGTGAAATTTACAGATAGCACTTAGCTCTTTACAACTTAATCGTGTATAGTAAGATCCCATATTGAAGCCAAGCTGTATGTAGTATATAACGATTTCTTACACTTACGCGAATATTTTACATTTAAATGAAAGTTATTTTTATGTTTAAATCCGTAAAGACTTGTTTCATTTAAATGTATGCCTATATATTTTATTTAACATTTTATATCAAATTAAAAAGGTGACGCAGGTAGCTTTACTGCGTTTACATAACTGCCAATTAAGCATTGCTCAATATCTGCGTCACCCTCTCCGTCTTATTGGTTAAATCTGCGAGAACAGATCTCGCAGATTTTTTGCTCAACAAAAAAATTCTGTATGAAGCCAAATTGACTGTAGGCCTACAGCTTGTCCGCGTTGAATTCTACTCGCACCGAACGTAAATACTGAAATCTGGGTTAAATTCGTAGTCAACCAATACATAGAGAGGTTCATCATCTTCAACATCGAATATTGATAGTCAATTTCTGAAACATACTTTGTTCAAAGTATTAAATGTGAGTATATAGGCCATAAAATGTATTACATATTGTAGCTGTTCAAGAACTTTAATTACGTTTCAAAGTCTTGAAAACAATTAAACTCTCTGAAACCGTATTTATGATTCATAAAGTTGCTTTACAACTTTGGTTGACCCCCTGCGTTAATGGAGTGATGAATATAAAATGACTTAGTATTGATGGTCTATTTGACAATGTTCTTCTATTTAGGTCATAAAAGTAAAGATTTTTTAGAAACAACCAAAGTAACAAATGTAAAACATAAAATTAATACTAGTTAGACTATTTATAGGGCATTTATAGGGGCATTATAGTTATCACTCTTGTAATGCTCGGCGTTTACCAACTCCATATTTACAAAAAAATTAGGAAATATGTTATGTTGTATATTCTTGGAATATTTTATCTTAAACAGCAAGCGAGTATTATTTTGTTCGCGTTGATAAGTGTAATCTTTGTGGACAGTAAAATAATTATGACAAAAGAATGACTGTGTTTTACTTGCAGAGATATTGAGAGAAGACCTTGACCAAAAAATACATAGGATAATTGGATAAAAAATCATGCTAATTAAGATCCATGCCACAGTTCTAATAATCAATGTAACTGCAGTACGGTCATATAACTGTACAAAATACAACAACATGTAACTGCAGGATGTAAAGAAGACATCCACAAGGAACTGAACCCCACTACATGAGTAAACTGAAGTAATTGAGTATCTCATAAGAACGTCTCTTAATCTTTTTTTTTAATTAAATAGACTTATTCTTGACCTCCAATTGGCCCAAGGGCAAAGATGAGGTCTGTGACAGAGCAAGTTTTTTTTTTATAGAAGAGAGGGCAAACGAGCATGCGGCTCACCTGATGTTAAGTGACTACCGCCGCCCATGATCAACCGCAACACCAGGGGAATTGCAGGTGCGTTGCCGGCCCTTTAGAAAGGAGTAAGCTCTTTTCTTGAAGGTCCCCAGGTCGTATCGGTCCGGAAAAATCGCCGGTGGTAAACTATTCCACAGAGAGGTTGTACGCGGAAGAAAACTCCTTTTGAAACGTACTGTGGTGGACCGCCAAGCATCCAGATGGTGTGGATGGTATCGGAACGTTTGCCGCGTAGTGCGTTCACGAAATTCGGCGGCTGGGATTAATCCGAACAATTCCTCAGACCACTCTCCATGGTATATGCGAAATAAAATGCAAAGAGATGCAACATCTCTTCGCAGTGCCAGTGAATCGAGCCGATCGGAAAGCATTCGGTCGTCGACGATTCGAGCCGCTCTGCGCTGGATGCGGTTAAGTGGAAGTAGATGGTACTGGGGAGCCCCAGCCCAGAGATGGGAACAGTATTCCATGTGAGGCCGAACCTGCGCCTTGTAAAGTTGCAGGCGGTGGGCCGGCATGAAATACTGTCCCGCTCTGCTGAGCACGCCAAGCTTTTTAGAGGCCAATTTGGCCTTCTCTTCCAAGTGACTACGAAACTGCACGTCATTCGATATGTCAACGCCGAGGATTCCGATACTGGCTGAGGTAACAAGGGGAGTGCCTTGAAACTGAGGAGATACGGCAAAGGGGTTCTTTTTAGCGGTTAACGCGCAAACTTGTGTCTTCTGGGGGTTAAACTGGACTAGATTTAGTCGCCCCCAATCCGAGACTCTGTTCAGCAAAGACTCGACTTCAGACACAAGTTTATCCCGGCGCTCGGAGACGTTTTCCCGAGAAATATTGGCTCGGCTGGTGTAAAGAGCATCACCAGTGCTGTCATCTGCATAGCAATTAATGATACGTTTTGCAACATATCATTGATATGCAGAAGAAACAGCGTTGGCGGATAGCACGCAGCCTTGTGGAACACCAGAATTAATAGGCTTGCAATCGGAGCTTGCACCGTCTAAAACGACCTTAATGCTCCGATCTGCAAGAAAGCTGGTGATCCAATCGCACAATTTCTCGGGAAGCCCATAGGAAGGGAGCTTCGAAAGAAGCGCTTTGAGCCAAACCCGATCGAAGGCATTCGCAACGTCCAAACTAACGGCCAATGCCTCCCCCTTGGACTCTACTGCCTCCGCCCATCTGTGAGTTAGGTAGACCAGAAGATCACCAGCTGATCGACCACGGCGAAAACCGTATTGGCGGTCACTAATCAGCTTGTGATCCTCAAGGTACCTCATGAGCTGGCAGTTTGCCCAGAGGAAGCCTGTTAACACGTTCTTCAAGAGGTTTAGGTTATAGGCACTTGGAAAACAGACGCCGGTAGGGCATTCCACTTCTCGGCTGTGCGCATTATGAAAGATGACTTACAGTACTTAGTGTGAATATTCGGAATATCAACTAAGTGTGGATGGTAACCCGCAATATGCTTGGAAACCGATTGGAGAATAGAGATGGCGGTATGAGCTTATGAAGTCCTTACCATATTAGAGATTACCCTATATATATAGTTGTAACTCAAAAACCTTTATTCCCTTAATTTGAATTTCGGCTCTACGAGAAATATTACTGGCCCACAAGTGTTAAGGATGCTGGTGGCTAAGATATATGTATAAAGTATATTCACAAGTGTAAGGTCACAAGTATCTTAAAATTATGCCCACATACAGATTTATATTGATGAAAAAACTTACCAAAACAATCTGCGAATAACCCTTCAATAGTTGATCCATGGCGGCGTTAGAAAATCCGTCACAACATTTCATTCTCTGGGTGTCGAAAGAGACGACTATGATGGCAACCAGAACGATGATATCCTTTTTTTAACAGATGGCATAATAACCATTTTGTTTACGCCAGACATAAAATACCAACACATGTGGCGGGTAACAACGATAAAAATACGATACGCTTGGTAACGCGATCGTAAGTTCATCTACAAAGCATTGCGATTAAAACAGCACCTTACTTTGATATTAAGAGACTCACCATTGTACTTTTACAGGCTGTAAAAGTAGAAGAAGATTTAGATTGAGCCAATAATGTTTGAAGAATAGTCATTCACAATTGTTGATCTCACAAGCATCTTTTGTTTTCCTTACAATATTTTTTTACTTTTACTGCATTAAATTTAAAGATAGTATCTCTTCTAATCCTGGATTTCATAGGTCAAAAGTAAATAAAACCTTACAAGGAAAAATTGAACGGCAATTCGAAAGAACATCTCTGTCAAAAAATAAGCGTCTCTAATATAAAGAAGGCTCGTAGCCTAAAGACGGTTTTAAGCTCATTTTCTTGGTGTTTTAAATATCTTCAATATACACATAAAACAACAAAGTAAGGGTAATGAGAGAAGTATTTAGAAATATTTCTGACACATGTGAAGTTCGCCAACACACAATGTAGGAGCGCGGTGTACTAATACATAGTTTCATAACAATCAGGAGGCAAGATTTGGAAAGTAATTATTATATGCAGTGTAACTTAACTTTTAATTCTTATCTTGTTACTTATAAATTTTAATTATTTACCTTTCTGTGTATTTTGATATTAAATACTATCACTGTTGGCGATCTTTCTTATTCAAAGAGGAATAAATTAAAAGGTCACGAGTTAAAACGAATCTATTAAGATACGGGAAAGATAGGGATTAGGGAAGCACGAAAAGCGCGAAAAATATCTTCAAAGCTTGTCGTTCTAAGTCCGGTTTAGTAAATTTTGGAAGACTGTATGAGTACTACCATTTACAATCAATTTAAATTGTATAGACAGTATTTTATACCCTTTTGGAATTAATTTCATAACTATCACCAGAAATCAGTTTGATCGTGGAAGTGTTGCAGATAATTTTCACAACTAAAAGCTTTTGTTTGGTATTTTTATATATTTCATTTGTGGATGTATTTTATAAACATTATAAAATAACGTGAATACGTTTTAAAATAATAATAGTTAAACTTGAAATATTTACGTCCATAACATGTATATTATTACCCACAATGCACGCGATATGAATTAAAATAACATTTAAAATGTGTGCTTTATAGCACTTATGTATTATTACATTACACTAATAAAAATAACAATATTATTATTATTATTAAATTAGAATTCATAATTTTCAATTTACTCCTCGGAATCACAGAATCAGTCTCTATAAAACAAAATTCAACTGGAAAAAATAAGGTAGGGTGGGCCCCTAATGCTAGCCACGCCCCTAATTCCAGCCTTTTCGCCTTTTTACTTCTTATACAAGGTTTCTAGTAGACTTAACTACAAATAGTGTCAGTTAAAAAATTCTTCGTAACTGAAGGAAAGCATATTTCAAATATAATCACACAGTTATAAATCTAACAGTTTTAAATTAAAACTCAAAACCCGTACGCAACGTAAGACGCCAATTTTCCTAATTTTTTAACAAGTTGTGGTCTCGATAAAATTAAGCTTATTTTACATTAGCTCCCATTTAGGTTTTTAATTTGCATGAGTATAACTGTAGATATAGTAATGCAGTCATTTTTGTTTAAATTTACAAGTTTTTTATTTTATTTTAGTGGAAATCAATGGGCTGTAATTAGATACACGAAATGTATGGAGTGCATATCAGCCGTCGAGCAGATATTTGGTTTTACGTACCTAATAAGAAGTACCTAATTTCAGCCATGTAATATAAATCAGGGCTGTCATTAACTGGAATTTTATTTATTTATTTCGTTTTATTTATACCTTACATGAGTCATAAACTGGAATAAATACGATTAATTAGAACTTAACTTTTAAAGTTAAAGAAGGTATTATTGATTCACGAATCTGTTGAAACCAAGTGATGGGCGACAGTGTCTTCCTAACATTAGCTAAAATTAATAAATGCGTAGTTTCCAGCACTACTGTAAGCGTGGAAGCTGTGGCTAATATCTCCCTTATCTGGCAAACTGTGGGAAGGCCTATGTTTGAAGTGGTTTGATAGGTTGCATCGGTTATGGTGTCGAAATGTTGTGTTGACAAAGTCGGATTGTGTATATAGGGTTATTATAATATGTATATAATATATGGAAGAATAAGGAATTTATGGATAATAATGATATGAAATTCCTGGAAATGATTCTAACTATTTCTAATACTATGTTGGATTTGTAAGTGTAGTTATGTGTGTAACATAAATACGATTACAAAATTGAATAAAACTATTATTTACGGATTTTATCGCGTTTTAATTACAACTATAATTTATTTTTACTATCCCGACGTTTCGGGTGCTTTACAGCATCCATGGTTACGGGGGGACTGAGATGTTTGACGTCGCAATGTCATGGTTAGTCCGGCTACCTTCAGTTTTTTGAATTTTAATTTTTGGCCCGATTTACGCAAAACGAGCTTATAGTATCATGAAGTCTTGCAGTGGTATGCTTGGGTTTGGGTTTAATTTTGTTAATTATAGAATCCCAAGCAGATGGCAGCACCAATCCATCTTCTCTATTGAAATTTGGATGTTTTTTTAATTCCAATAGCCTCGCGTATCATTCTTGGTAGGAATCGGTGTTATTTTGCGAGGATTTGTGGTTCATCAAATCTAATGTAACGGTGGGGACGATCTTGAACATGTTCGCAGACTGCAGACTTCCCGGAGCGTCAGTTCTTCATGTCAGCTATATGTTCCTTCACGCGGATTTTTATAGATCTTTTTATTTGACTTATGTAAGAGAGACCACATTCACAATCTAGCTTGTACACACCTGCATCTTGAAAGTTACTGATGGGATGGGTTGAATGTTACATTTGATGGATGGTAAAAATTGACTAATCTTCTTCGGCGGCTTGTAGTATGTTTTAATGGACGCTCGCTTCAGATATGGCCAATCTTTTCCGTGACTCCTCTGACATATGGTAGTACAGCAGGCGCGCACTCGACTGTGGCCGGCTTCACTCGTTCACTGTGACGTAGGCGCGAGACCCGAAGCCTGTTGTCTTGCAATACTTGCTTGACGTGCTGAAGCTCGACGGCTAGATGTTTTCTGTCACAGATCCCTCGTGCTCTCTGAAACAAAGACTTACCCACGGTAGCTAACTAGTTGAACTAAGGATGATGGTGAGATTCACCATTTAGATATCGGTTGGTATGGGTCTTTTTCCTATACACAGTATGACCAATAGTGTTATCAGGATTTCGGATGACTAAAACATCTAGGAAGGATAAAGAATTATTTGCCTCTTACTCCATTGTGAATTGTATTTTAGAGTTTATGGAGTTAAGGTGGTCTAAAAATGCAGTTTACTTTGTCAGATGGTAAAATTGTGAAAGTGTCGTTTACGTACCGCTTGTAGAACCTTGGATTTACAGGAGCAGTAAGAAGGACTTTCTCCTCAAAGTTCTCCATGAATATGTCGGCGACTATGGGAGACACAGGTGAGCCCATTGCCACACCATCTACTTGCTTGTACAACTCCTCCTTCCACAATAGATAGCCGGATGTGAGGCAGTGTTCAAGTAGTATTGCATATTCTTGAGGCATGTTATTTTCTTCTAGCTTCGTTACAATTGAGATGCAGTCAACAATAGGTAGGCATGTAAATAGTGACTGAATATCAAAGCTGACCATAGTTTCATTGTCAGCGAGATGTAGGTCTCTTATCTCACTCACAAATTGGTATGAATCCTGTATTTTTGCTAAGTATTGTGCTAGCTTATAAGTTGGTGAATCGATCTGGCTCACTATGGGACATAGTGAAGCGTTTGGTTTGTGTATCTTCGGTAACACGTACAACCTCGGTGGTTTGGTACATGATGGTATTAGCGAATTCACGTCGAGATTTAATTTTTCGGAGTATTTCTTTATTAAATCGCTAGTTGTTTTAAGCGTGTTAGTTGTGGGGTCTGTTTTGACCTTTTTATATGTACTTTCGTCAGATAAAAGTTGTTGTATTTTAAAATTATATTCCGACGTGTCCATTATTACCGTAGCATTTCCTTTATCTGCGCGGAGAATCGCGAGTTCTGGTCTGTTCCGTATGTTATTAAGCGCTGTAAATTCATCTTTGGGAAGGTTAGGTTTCGGCACTGAACTACGACGTAACAAGGACGAAATATCTTGACGTATGGCCTGCAAATCTTCTTTACTGATATTATTCTTAAACAGACAATCCTCGACACTGCAGATAATTTCTTCGTTTGGGATTTTTCGCGATGTTAATGCGAAGTTCATTCCCTTCGCTAATACTTTCATTGTCGGTTCGTCCAGTGTATGTTTTGACAAATTATAGATAGTGCGTTGTTTATAGTTTGTCTATGGTCAACGGTTATATATCGTTCTGGTCTTGACTTGGATGTTTGGCATTTGATTTGATCATTAATTTTTGGTACCTTTTTATTTGTTTATTCTTGCATTCATTATATTTCGATGTTTCTCGTTTGTTTAAAGTTTCGATGCAATTATTAAAATCAAATATCGTTAGAATTCTTTAGTTCACTTGACAAATTGCTTATGGTGTTATTTATGAAATGTAAATCGAACCGTTTCTGCTGAATCACCGAACCGAACCGTTTCTGGTGAAACGTCGGGATAATAAAAATAAATTATAGTTGTAATTAAAACGCGATAAAATCAGTAAATAATAGTTTTATTCAATGTGCAGTGTTCGCGTAAATTTAAGAAATCATTACGATTACAAAATGTTCTTTTAAAAAAATATTATGGCTCACTGAATTTCTTGGTGTTTCTTCCCAGGACAGAAGATTTTTTCCAAAGCAGTGGTAAATTGAATTTCAATAAGTATTATTTTTAATCTATATTGTATTAAAATCAATTTCAAAATTATTGGTGTAGTTATTTTCAAATACTATATTTAAATATAACCGTACCAGTAACACAATAATAGTTTTCAGAACCTTAAACATTCCTATAGATCATATGATTTAAGTAACTGCTATAGAACTTGGCACCAATCTCAACTCCTTTATCGACGAAGCCGACAACTCGGAACGTCGTTTGTACCGTACTTGGGCCCCTTTTCACATAATCTATGATTTTGTGTAACTTTTTTAAAACTTACTTTAACATTGTGAAATAAAAATGGTAAAAATTTAATAACTGATGCTCGTTTAGCATACTATTTAAATCCAATGCTAGAGTTTTATATATGCGCACTTTTAGCTATCCGACGGTGAAATGGAATGGAGGGGAAATGGAGAAACCCTGAAGTTTTTATGAGAATATTCTGGTAAATAAATGTAAAATTTTAGTTCACTGACCTTCTAACGAATTTATAATTATAGTTTTCCGTGTATTGAAAAAGTGTTATGCGGTCAAAAGGTTGATATTTATTACAGCAGGGGTCTTAAAGTAAAAATTAATGCGTACTCGCTCTTGAAGACAACATTAGTAATGCTTACGTATAACAGCGATCTTAAATTATTGAATAAAACCAAATATAAGAAATACATATGATTCGTACTTCGACACTTATTAGAATTGTTCCATTTAGATACAATCAGATTTTTCGTTTGTGAATTATTTTGCTAAATAAATCTCAGCTCAAATAAAATCAATAGAATCATCATTATCATCAGATTTGCAACGTAATTGTTGTGTACTGTAAGTACCCACAGTATTTTTAAGTAAGGATAATATTATCTACTTGCAGCTTAGTGATCGAATTAACAAATACTTTAACAGTTGCAACTAAAATTATCATCATCGTCACAAGTCTACTGTTGAAAATAGACCTGTGATACAACAGATTCTTCGAGATTCCATATTCAGATATCATATTCGCAATTGCATTCGGTAACTAGCACTTGTTTTTTTCATGTCATTTTTATCAGTCTCCTCTTACTATATCCTCTTAATGAGATAGGTGTTGAATTTAACTTGATTCATATATCACGGAAATGTTTAAAACATTATACTTAGGGAAAATATATTTGTATAATTTAGTACAAAATGCAATTATCTCCACCCAGGTGATGTAGACGCGTCCGTCCCAAAACATAAATATTTATCAGGGCCTTTGCGAAACTACGATCGCCAAAAATATATTTACGAATATCGCTACACGATTGGAATTTGTAAACAAAGCCTTTTTGAGTAGTACCGATGTTTGGATTTTGTTCAGAATAATGATCATTTACTCCAATTTTACAAATATATTGGATTGGACGTCTCTATAAAACATTTTGCTATAACATCTCATTATGAATTTATGCTCTGTCTACTGACATATTTAAAATATTGCAAGATTTTATGCAATAATTGATCTAAAGGCAACAAAAAGAATGTAAAGCAGAGAAATTGCACAAACAAAATTTTATTTATAATTTATGTTTGGCATTTGCTTAATAACTGCTTGGATTTGTTGCCAGAATTCTTAAATATACAAAAACATCACAGGGCCTAGGCCAAAGCCAATATAATTTAAGTTAAAAAATTGCAGTTATTGAATCTGAGCGCATTGTAAATGTTTTCATATTATCTCTGACCCTACATTCAAGCTTAATAGAAGTAAGCTTTTCCTCAATCGTAAAACTAAATCGCAACAAGGCGTTTGAAAAGACTCTCGCTTGAAACAAGTATTTAAAATGCTAATGTTCGTGTCCAGCCATGAACATTTTTTCGTTTATTTCCCACTGAAACCATCAAAGTTTACTACCGAACCTACCAAGTATGATTTATTTTTTATAACTGAAAGCAGTTTTATTCTATGATGAAACTGCTTTGTCTGTAAATAAACAGATACCTACATAAAATACTAAAACCCTTGTCTGTTTCTTGCTTTAGATCCTCATCTTGAATATCTTTGTGATGAATAATGAACATTAGTATTATTATTATTATGAACATTAGTAATTATTTAAATTTAAGAAATCATTAATATTATTGTTTTGTTTGTTATTGTTTGTATTGTGTATATTGTATTGTATAACTATCCAATTGCGTGGCGGGTCACGCTCAATGTAGAAGTAAGGGTTATTGATAAAGAGCATAATAAGAGAGTTCCCTGTTTGACCGCTATAACGACTAAAAATGGGCCGAAATAGGAAGATGGTAACTGAAGGACCTATTTTCAAATCGGAATTATATAGTATTAAAACAAACTTTTCGATTTTGAAAATAATACAATTTACATCAAATCATTCACGTGGCAAATCCGTACTTACAAAGTTGGTCATAGGTCACTATCTATCTATATATTCGCGCAGTACAACCCTAAGATATATATATCCGTAACGCACTTTCCCGTAATTCACCACTGCCGTAATTTATCCTGAGGATCGACTGCATAAACCAAGTGTATTACTAATGAAACTACGAGACTACATGGTTGTATGAATACTTTGAATGAAGCCTACAGTAACTACCAACTAAGAAATAAGCGAAAGTATTAAGTTAGAAAGTAAGAAAGACCCTTCCTGCCTATCCCGCAAATAAAAAAGTAAAACTATAGTAGTAATGTATATGTCGTTTTCTTTATTAAATTTTATTTCTTACTGTTTACATGTAATATTACAAAGTTATAATGCAGCTAGTTTTATGTCATTTTCTATGGAGTTATAACGAAATTTTTCCTAATTCAAATGAATTTTATAAGTTGTTCGATTATTACTCGTTAACTTGTTAAATTTACTTAGTTGTGATAGTTTTCCCTTTTATTTCATTATATGTGCTACCATTGAGTACACTTTTCACATTTTCAAGAACAGCGGTTTAGTTGGTAGAGAGGAGTGGGGGGAACACGTGACTCTAATGAAAAATACGATTTAAAAGCTTAATATTTCTATTCTTCCATACCCCCAATGTTTTTGAAAATCTATCCAACGATTCCCCACATGATGGAATATACGGGTAAAAAAACTCATTCTCCATTTACCTGAAAATAAAAATGTTTTTCAAGATTTTATTTAACAGTTTTGTAGGCATGACTAATATTTGTAAATATGCCGTGTTACAGATTTGTAACACCTAGGGTCTCTGAGTAAAACCGCGGACTGACGGAGGGATGGACATGGCGAAACTATATGGGTTCCTTATTTTGTAATTACGGAACCCTACAAAGAAAATTAATATACTCTACTACTATCTATAATATATCAATACTTAATGTTAATTAAGTTATTTGATCCGCTTTTTTAATTATTTATGGTCTTATGAGTAAAAATTTAATACATAAGACCTACGTATAGAAAGCTAAGAAATAAAACGTATATCAGTGGTGTGTAATTGATAGTGAGACGCCTGTAGAAAATATTGTAAAAGAAAAATTCTTACAAAAAGAAAATGATATAATTTAATTCTCACGCGGTCCTAAAGATATGACTTCTTGCCTTGTCCTCAAGTGGGCGAGTATAATCTATTTTTTTTTGTATTGAAATTTATGATAATGTCATTTTTTGTTCTTAAGTAAGTAGGTAATTTATTACTAAGGATTCAATTTGTTTTTTATTTTTCTTAAATTATACTTGATTTCTAAATCAAATTAACTCAATTGCTGATTCCGGTGATTCACCTAAAATTATTTGAATTTTTCTTTACCTTATTAAATTTGCTTTGTAACATTTTAATATAATAATAATAAAAGTTTATTTATCAAGGTATCACCCACATATGTTAAGTACATTTTGCGTCAAAGACAATGAATTAGAGTATTATACACATACAAATTACAAATTAAACTCTATTATGAGTTAAAATATAGTACTTTAAAAAAAATTTATCACCTATAGCGTCTGATGCATACCCTGGTAGTGTTTATAAAATATATTGTCAGGAAACACCTGAGCAACGACCTTAACTAATTCATTTGTTGAGTTACGTACAGTTTCCCAGAAACTGGCCGTTCTACAACGTAACACTGCGTAAAAGTCTGTGACGGCAGCCTCTGCGAACATTGTGGACGCACTGCAGTACCGTGAATATTTCAAAAAAATACGAAAAGCATCATTATACTGTACTCTGAGGATGTTATAGGATTTTTTGGTGTAATTTATCCAAAGTTGTCCGGTGTAGAAGCTAATACAATAGGCTTTAAACAGAGTAATCTTAACATCCTCAGAACACGAGGCAAAGCGACGCGCCAGCATGTTACAACGTATAGCTAGAGCAGGCACTCAGGTTCTCCGACAACATATGACCCAAGTACCTGAAATTCTTCACAGTCCGAACCTGCACACCATTTATGCTTACTGGCAGTACTCTCCCCGGAACCTTTCCAGCACGAAAGACTAGCATTTCAGTCTTAGACTCATTATATTTTAATCCATGCTGACGAGCATAATTTTCGCAGATGAATATAAGCTTTCTAAGACCGTTGATCGATGGGCTAAGGAGTACCATATCGTCTGCGTAGCTAAGGTTGTTAAACGCTACACCACTAATGTGACATCCAATTTTGGTACTCCTAAGCACCTCGATCAAGCCGTTAACATAAAGATTGAAAAGGTCCGGAGAGGTCAGCCCTCCCTGACGTACCCCACATTCTAGTTTATAGCCACTAGAAGTTGTGTCATCTCACCTAACTTTATTTGTCTGGTTCTCGTACCAGTATCTCAGCAAACCCAGAACAGTGCCAGGTACATTGGACTCATGCATTTTCCTCCATAATATATTATAGTTAACAAGGTCAAATGCACGACTCAAGTCCAGAAAGCAGGCGTAAACAGATATACTACGTCTTTTATACTCGTAATAGTTTACAACGTGCTTCACGGACAGTATTGCAGAGTCGGCAGAATCACCGGCACGAAAACCAAACTGAGCATCACTTATCCTAATATTTTTCACAAGTTCGGGTTGTAGAAGTCTTTCAAGCACTTTACCAACTATTGTGCCCAGAGAGATTGGGCGGTAATTGGAGATATTAGAGAGGCCACCGGTTTCGTTCTTAACGACTGGTACAACAATCGTCTGTAACATTTTATCAGGCTGATATGTATGTTTAATACATAGGTTAAAAAGTAATGCTAGAGAATCAAATAGTTTATCACTGGCGTAGAGAAAGTGCTCAACATTCAAGCAATCGTGGCCCGGAGACTTTCCTCGCTTCATATTATGAACTACTTTTATGATATCACTAGCACACAAGGACAAAACCTCAGCATTGGAGATTGTCTACTGAGCATGGGGAATACTCTCCACGTGCATTGGTTTAATTGAAAAATGATCAGCAAACATGTTAGCTTTGTCCTTTTTGTCGTTGATCTCATTCACGCTAACTGGCAAGCTACTGCGTATGTTGCAGGCTTTTGTCGCTTTTCAAAATTTTGAAATTTTTTTATTTGCTCTATGAGTGGCAAGTATGTTCATTCTTATCATCTCTTGATTATTTTGGCACCATTTTTATTTATTTTTAAAAGCCCTACGCGTCGTTGTCATATCGTCATAAATTTTCCCGTTAAACGATTTTCCAGCATTTATCCATTCTTTAAAAATATAATCGTGCTTTTTAATTCTCGCACATGATAGTTCCAGCCAGTGACCTGCCTCCTACCTTTCCGGCGACCTTTCGGAGCATCAGGCGCATTTAATTTACAATTCATAGATGCACATTGTAAAGTATCAATAATATAATTATATAACATATCAATAAAATTTTGAGTACATTTTTTATCACAACTAAAATTATCACAATTTATACAGGGACTAGATTTCGTTAAGTGGCTTAATTTCCTATAACAAATTAATGAATATTTTTTAATTTTGTCAGGGGTTTTATGACTCCATATAAATTTATTAACGGGAACACATTCATTATTTGTATAGGTAAAATTTTTATTACATACTAAATTTATATCACAGTCAATATAAAGGGGAAAATGGTCAGACCAACTTACACTGTTGTCCACACTTACATTTAAAATAATTTTCTTTGCTGCTGAAGTAGCCAGGCAGTAATCTAACCATTTAACCGTCCCATGAGCTTCGCTTAAGAAATTGAATGTTTTTGAGTTGATCCCTAATATGTCTATATCAGTACAGTTCCAAGTTTGTTCTGCACAATAAGCTAACATTTCAGACCCGAATCTAGCCTTAGGGTGTGCATTATAATCCCCAACCATTAACACAGCCTCGACCACACATTCATCAATTATAGCGCTCATGTTGCTCAAAGGTTTTGTGAACTCAGTCATATTATCTTCAATGTCTACAGGCATATACACGTTTATGAACAACATCTGGCGGTTATGAAATGATAGTTTTATAGCTGCTAACCTATTACTATTGCATTCTACAACGTATACCACAACATCAGATTCAAAAAGAGATTTGCGCCACAATATGGTCAGACCTCCATAAGGCCGACCACGTAATATGCCTTTCGAAGAATCCACAGATAACTTTGAGAAGGAAGCAAAGCTATCGTCTATTTTATTAGCAAATTCAAGATCATGCTGTAAGAGCCACGTCTCCCGCAAATATTTACTTCTTTACATAACAATCTAATGTGGTCGATGGACCGTTTAATGCTTTTACAATTAAATGATGCCATACGAATTTTCTGTAAAATATGAATATCCATAACTTATTTATTTACTTATCTATTAATTTGACTTAATTTCGTTATAGGGGCGTGGTTTATATTCACTTACATCAACTTTAAAGCGCCTAAATACCAAACCTTTCGGCCAGAAATCGGGGCTTAGAAAAATATTTGCTTTGGACATTGGTATAACTATTTTAAAAGAATTAAAAGACGTCTCGTCGACATTTTCACCCTTTCTTTTTGTAGTCCATTAAAGAACTTTCGGAAACTTCTTTATATACCCGTGACACGTATATAGTACAACATGTTGATTCCACAACTTTTAATTTCGTACACGTTTCAGATGAACCACGCATATTTTTCGATCTGTTATGCTTTGCACAACAGTTGTAAATCCATCCTCATTTATATCCTTAATGCTTCTATTATCGGAATCTAATTTAAAACGCTGTGAGGTGCTGGTCGCTAAAAGAATATCACGGTATTAAGGTTCAAATAATAACTTAACCGTTTGATTATTACAACTGGTTTAGCAACTTTAGTACACGCGTTGTCCCTCTCCGTTGCTTGATGCATATGCTGTATGCTTAAGTCATGAGCGGTCTGCGATTGCTGCGGATCTTGCTTTCGGCCACTGTTTTGTTTTTTGCTGGCCTGCAATTTGGTAATTTGGTGACTTATTTTACTCTCCATCTCATTTAATTCCGATCTTGTCACGTTGTCACTCCTTAAAGCTTGTAATTCCGATTTAATATAATTTATATCATTCAATAACTTGACAACGTCTATATCAGTTCTTTGAGCTTTGGCAAGTTCCGTCCTCATGCAAGACACGTCCTTTAATAATCTGGTGACATCGACGTTGGCGATTTAAATCCTTTGCGATGAAAATCGGCTGTACATCAGGGTCGACTTCCTTGAGTAGCTTGATAACGTCTTTTATATATTTTTTCTTTTTGTCATCTCCTTTTCTGTGAATGTTTCTTTCTCCACAAGATGTATACAATACATTTTTGCCGTCTTCCACTTCCTCGTCCGTGAAATTAGCAATACATTGCTACGTAATTACGTAATTAGCAATACAACACTTGTTCGTCCAAAATGTCTATTTTATTTGTATAAACGTTAGAAACTCGTTTATCACTACTTTTCCCCGCCATCGCTTAAGTCTCTTGGACCACACGTCATACTAAGATTATTGACGATACTATTCGCCATTTTAACCAACTTCAAAAGAACACGATTTTAATTCGAGAGGAGATGTTATCAATTTAACTATTACTTTTGGTGATTCAGCCTTTTCTTTTTATTTAAAGTAATAAATCAGCCAAATCAGATATTCAATGGTTGCATAAAATTATAATAAGAAGCTAAAAATAAAAAATAAACATAAGGAAGACACTCCTAAGTATGTTGTTATAGTTTGTACGTGATATAGCCACGCTGCAGCCACGGACCTCCCAGTCTACTGGGTGATCTGTGACTGCAGCTATAATTTGGTTGTAACATAAATGGTTAGGCTTGACCGGGGCCTGCCCCGCTGTCACAGAATACCAGCGAAAAATAACAGCATAATACTACTGTGTTCGTATGGTGAGTGTGGCATTCCATCTTAATCGTCAGGGGTGACAACACATCTACAATTTTATTCTTAATCGATGATAAATGTAATTATCTACGGAGCACAGGATTCACTTACTATCAGATGGACTTAGAAAACGAGCACACAGCTCGTTTGTCACCCAAGTTTCATGAAACTTAAAAGTGTTCTGTGTCCCATTTTAAGTGATCAGTCATTTGGAATTTATACAGCAAGTAGAAATTAATTATATTTTGTATAATTTTTATTAATTCTAATATTTTTTAAATAATTTTCGATTTTTTAAACCCAAATAACTCGTTATCTTATTTTTTTTATTTCAAACTAGCTGTTCCTCGCAACTTCGCGAAATTTTACATGACAGAGTCTGTTCGTGGCGGTTAACAAGAACCGGAGATCCATTTTACTCCTTATAAGGTATTCCATATTAACCATCAATGATGACAAAGCATCTGCATTTTCATCTTGATAGATTTAGTTATCTATGGGTCACGCCATTCAATTATTACTACTTATACATTGTCGACTATATCCCCATTAAAACGAACATGCTTTTATGATATATTTGTAACATTGCCAACAATAATATCATCCTTAACGACACCGATACCTGCTCTCACGCTTAAACGCTTATTTATGTCAGCGCTTTGAGTACTTTTGATAATATGTGGGTCTGACCTGACGTTATTGTGTTGCTATCAATGAGGCTGCTTAGCTCAACTGATTTGATTTCACTCGTCCAACGTACTCGTAAGACTACAAAGACATTGATATTTATCTGTATTCTTTATGTTTTGATTATTATCTGTATATTTTACTTGCAACACTTTAAAGATTTCTTATATTTACGCGAACACTGCACATTAAATTAAACTAGTTTTATGGATTTTATCGTGTTTAATTTAACTTTTTATCTCCCGTCGTTTCAGGTGCTTTACAGCACCTATGGTTACAAGAGAGACAGAGATGTTTGACGTACCGATGTCATAGTTAGCCCGGCTACCTTTAGTTTTTGATATTAATTTTAGGTCCGATCTACGCAGAATGAGCTTACGGTATCTTGAAATCTTGCAGTGGTATGCTTGCATTTCAACTTAATTTTATTAATTGTAGGAACCCAAGCAGATGGAAAGTACCCATCTATCTTCTCCATTGAAGTTAGGATGGTTTTTAATTTCAATAGCCCCGTGAATCATCCTAGGTAGGAATCGGTGTTCCTTTGCGAGGATTTATTGTCTATCAAATCTAATGTAATGGCGAGGTCGATCTTGAACATGTCCACAGACTGAAGACTTCCCGGAAGGTCGGTGCTTCACGGCAGCTATATGTCCTTTTATGCTTTGATTTAAATTCACTAATGTTTGTACTGGTAGGTTCAAATAATTGTTGAATAAAATTCCAAAATAAAGTTTAAACTTTCATTTTATTTATACATGCTAGTTCATTGGTCCCACGAACTATAATTGTGAATTTTTCGTGTTGTTGCGATGTTTCAGTGAGTTGAATGGTGAAAAGATACCTACCGGGCGTCATTCATCGAGGTGTATGAGGCCCGCCAATTTTCGGGAAATCTATATTTTCTCGACTGCTCTTGAAAAGGGAAAGAATAAGTGCATTTAAACCTTTTAAATAGACTTTTGTAGCTCGTTGAATGTAAAAGTAGATAGAATACGTAGACCTTTGATATTAAAAGCTTATGTTGCCTTGTTTGTATGTTTTTCCCCTAAAGTAATTCATGTAGAGCTTATTATTGACTTTACCACACTTTATTTGATCACCCACGCAAATATACTGCGAAAATCCTAAAATGTTTGAATGGGCATCCAATACATTAAGATTATTATATATATAATATATAAACACTCACGCCTGTCACCCAGAGGGGTAGGCAGAGACTACGGACTTCCATTTGGTATGATCCTGTCATACCTCTTTCGCCTCCTTTACATCCATATATCTACGCATACATGCTCATCGGTTAAGGGTACTTCTAACGTGGCCCATTTTCAAAATATCGCCAATTTGGTCGATAAACTTTTTTCTAGGGCGTCCCTTCCCGACTCGGCCGTTCACATCTGCCATATAAATTTGCTTTGTCACTCTTTCCTCATTCATTCTTTCTACATGACCAAACCACCGAAGCATTCCTTTCTTAATCCTGGTCACAACATCATCTTGCATACCACATTTATCTCTTATCACGCAATTTCTCATCCTGTCATTCAAATTCAACCCTAGTATATTCCTTAAAGACCGCATTTCTACAGCATTTATTCTACTTTCGTGCTTCTTCTGCCACACCCAGCTTTCACTACCATACATTAAAACAGGGACTAACACAGCATTATGAATTACCATACGTGCCTTTTTTGACACATTCTGGTTCTTCATAATAGAGTGTAGTGCCCCATTCACTCTATTCCCTGCATTTACTCGTCGTTCTATATCCCTATCATATCTACCATCCCTGCTAAATACACATCCCAAATACACAAACTCATCCACTTGCTCAATTAACTCTCCTTTTATTCTTATTTCACATACCGTTTTGCTTTCCTCTCTTTCAAACCTAGCTTACTCTCCAGAGTTTGGGGGAGCTATGGGAAACAGGAGTCAAAAGCTTAGTTTCATTTGAAGAGAATATTAGAAAATTACGTAAAAATTGCTAGTAAGTAGAAAAATAATTATTATTCGCAGGAAAATTAAACATATCAACCAACACAGACAACAAAGTTAACTCCCGTTTCTATAGGATGAGAGCGGCCCATCGGCACCTATAACATCACTTTTTGGGAACGAAACCATAGCGCGATCTAACTCGACGCCAACGCCATCTATTTAGAAAACGGAAACTACATATTATTTACCCAAATGAATTAGTTAAATTATGAATTAAAACTAAATTGTCGTTAATTTTATAGACAAGTACATTATTGTTGCATTAAAAATATGGTAACCGCAGCAAGGAACAAAACTAAGAATTAAATACTTAAATCAATTACCTACAACAAATGTGCTTGGTAAGATATAACTTAGAACCAAAGTTTGACTTGACTTCATGATAGTTTAACTTGTTGTACCACCAATCAATCTGTTTATTAATATTGGTGTGAAACTCTCCATACAATTAGATAGGATATGTAAAGTTCTCAGATTTCCTAATGCACATAAAAAGTTCAAAAATTAAACAAAAATTACGATTTTTCAAAACAGTATTATGGGATTTAAACTCGCACCATTTAATGCGGTAAAAAAATTTTTTTTTATACGGCGAAACAAAAATTTATTTTTTTTTTAAAAAAAAAAAATATTTTTTTATTATTTTTTTTAATATAAAAAAAAAAAAAAAAAAATAAAAAAACACCTCCCCCCCCCTCCACACAAACTAACAAAACCCCAAACCTTCACATAACAATTACCTTTTTTTCTAATCTCCAATCCATCCATCCGTGAAGCCGTACCATACACACAGACAAACAGACAAACAGACAAAAATTCAAAAAAGTCACTTTTTTGTCATCAGTTACGTTTTTCTAGCAAAAGCCACTAATTTTTTCTCGAAAACACTCAATGTACAGTTTTTCTTTCGTTACTGTTTTATTATATGTATATAGATTAAGAATTAAAATGCAGATGCGTTGTACCTCGTTTACAGCAAAAAGGGTCTCAGGTTCTCTACACTCACTATACGAAACACAGCAACATTGAGCTGCTATTTTATGCTGGTATTCCGTGAGAGCGTGGTCCTACCCCAGTACGTCCCATTCGAGCAATAACCATAATATAGCTGCAGCGTGGCTCTATTACTTATAAAAGGTATCATATCTTCTTAACATATACCTTCTTCTTACTCATTTTTACAGCCAAATATCATATCATACAGGCTGCGAGGCAAGTTGGTTCAAGTGTGGTTCTACCTCATCGAACCAACACATTCGTACTACAACCATAATATAACTGCAGTGTGGCTCTACCACGTTGTAAATTGACTCCTGACTCCTGACTCAACGACTAAGGTCCTCAATGGTGCCGGCACATGTTCTGTTTTATTTTGTTGAGAATAAGATAAAGTATCTACTTACTATTTAGTGGACTGTTAGCTCTTTAGTTAATTTTGTATAATATAGTGTTATTATTAAATTACCTTTATATATATATATATAATTCTTTTGTCCGTGTGTATGTGACTGAACTCCTTCAAAATGGTTAGGACTGATTTTCATGAAATTTTGGTTTGCTAGGTAGGTTTATTCGAGAATGGCCTAGATTTACAATAGGTCCCGGTAATGGCACAGCTGTGAATGAGAAAACCCGACCGGGGCGATCGCTCGTAGTAATTTATTAAAATTAAATAATGTATATTTTAATTTTGGTTTATGTAGATATACACGAAATTTTTTTATCAAAATTATCTTATTTAATATCAAATTATGCCAGCCAGTAACTTTTCGAAAGATAAGAGCCACTTAAAAGTTCATCTGTAATGTTGAGAGGCTAATTCCGCACCCTTTTAAAGGTCAAAGTGTGTCCGCTGTGAACATTACAAAAATTTTAATCCATTTAGTACGTGAAAAACAGATAACCTAATTTAACTGAGCGGCCCCGACGGAAACCGTACTGGTGGTCACTAATTAGCTGGTGATCCTCAAGGTACCTCATGAGCTGGCAGTTTATAATGGATTCCATTATTTTGGAGAACAAGGAGGTAATAGCTGTAGGCTTTGTTAGGGATCGGGTGGACCAAAGTTTTCTTCCATGAATTCGGGACTACGCCTAGGGAGTAGGAGTATCAAAAAAGACGTGTTAAAATCGGTGCAAACTCCGGAGCACATGTCTTTAGCGAGGAGGGACACCATCAGGCTTACTCGACTTTGTTGAAGTCTAGAGTGAGGAGTGCTGTGCGCACCGAGCGCTGGGTAAACAGCACATCCTGCGTGGAGCACTCATACAGTGGGATGGTCAGCGGTGTGTTCCCTTCCTCATCAAGAGTAGAGTTGGACGCTTTTTTAGCTTTCCGGCATTGATCAGTGAGTCGTACTCCCTGTGCAGAGATGGAAAAGATGGTTGACAGAAGTTTCCTTGGAGAGTCTTGGCGAGAGACCACAATGCTCGTGTTCCCGAAGGAAGTCAAACTAGTTTCTCGATTTTAATTTATTTTTAATTCCCGACGTTTCGGTTGCTTTAAAGCACCCATGTTCACGAGGGATCTGAGATGTTTGATAGCCCGGCTTCCTTCAGTTTTTGAATATTAATTTTGGTTCGATCTACGCAGAACGAGCTTACAGTATCTTGAAGTCTTACAGTGGTTTGGATTTAATTTTGTTAATTATAGGATCCTAAGTAGATGGCAGCACCCATACATATGAAATTAGGAAGTTTTTTAATTTCAATAGCCTCGCGTATCATTCTTGGAAGGAATCGGTGTTCTTTTGCGAGGATTTGTGGTTTATCAAATCTGATGTAACGATGCGGACGTTCTTGAACATGTTCACAGATTGCAGACTACAGACAGAACAGAGCGCTGGTTTTTGGATCCCGAGACGTCGATGCGTCAGCCCAGGCCTGGCAGCTCTCCTGCTTAATGCGATTTTGCAGTAGCAACCAAACCATGGCTAGATTCTGCCTCCGATAGGTACCTCAGATCGTGGAATAAAAAATGCCATTCCTTTTCCACACCAAATCAACTACAGAATCAGCAACAATGTTGGGATCCTCCGGCATGAAGCAAAAAATCGCATCCCGTTCCAACTGGCTGAAATAATGCCAAACACGGCGGCAACCTGCAGAACGCAAGCACAATGGGAGCGTGAGCATCGACGGAGACCTGATATCCGTCCGAATGAGAGGTCAGCAGAAGGTCCAACAGGGAAGGTAAATGATCTTCCACACCTGGGATCTGCGTAGGCGAGCTAACCAGTTGTGTGAGACCATATGTCAAAGCAGAGTCATAAAGATATCTACCCGCATAATCAGTTAAACGGGAACCAAGCCATTCAGCGTGGTGGGCGTTAAAATCACCAAGCATCACGATCTATGCGGATGGGACCTATTGTAGCACGGAATCTGCAGCTATTTGGACGTGGTCGATGAATTTGTCTGTATCGGCATTACCATTATGAGACCTATAGAGGCACCCGTAGACGTGGGGATGGCTGTCGCTATCTACGCGATGCCACAGGATTGACAGATCTCTACCTTCAAGGCTGCTGAGGCGTCGAAAAACAGACGTTCTCTCTGACGCTTACGCAAATTCAAGCCCGGGGTATAAAGGAGTGTTTTAATTTGTTCCCCGGGTAGGAGAGATACGAAGTGTCAGCCGGAGAGGACACATGCCTCTCGGGTAAAAAGAGAAAGGCCAGTTTCGCCGTTTCCAGATGTTGACAAAAACCAAATTCTTTAAACTCAATACGCAAGTTAAAATAACCTTACTAATTTTTAATAAATTGTAGGGACAAACAAACTTACAGTCCACCTGATGGTGAATGTGCTGAAGTGGCTGCTGCATTTTATGGACATCTGTAGCTACGGATGCACTGTCACCTCTGAGAACTACGATGCAATGCCTCAGAGCCTGTGAATATACTGTCTCTCTATTATATACAGACCAAAATTTTTTTATAGGACAAACGCTTGTGACAAACGAGCACATAGTCCACCTGATGGTAAGTGGTTGCTGCGGCCCGTAGACATCTACATCTATCCTCAATTACAAATCAAAATTCAGATGCGTTGTCACCCGTGAGGACTAAGATGGAATGCCTCGTTTCCAATCTGTCCGGTTCTCTACACTCACCATACGAAACAGAGCAGCATTAAGCTACTATTGTACGCTGGTATTCTGTGAGAGCGTGGTCCTTCCCCGGTCGAGCCGACCTATCCGTGCTACAACATACTACTAATATAACTACTATTACTATTATCTAGATGTTAGTGCTGTTAGTCTATGCGACTCTTACAGCTACAAGGCCGCGAGCTAATTAAAAAAGGGAGAGGCAATGAGGTGAGGATGATGATGAGATGGTTTATGATTTGATATTGTTACCAATCATCATGTCGCCTTTTAGGCGTTTTTCTTTGAGCTATCTAACCGCAGTCCGAGGGGGGGGGGGATGCGGACCCCCGTCTCTGACTGCTCAGCTCGTGTCGGTCGATGGTCTGGGCGGTAAGAACCGTCCAGGAACGCGGGTGTGCGTTGCGTACACGGTGTGAGCTGGAACGCGTCGTGCCCGTCTGCGGGTGCGACGCG
This sequence comes from Parnassius apollo, assembly GCA_907164705.1. Classification (NCBI taxonomy): domain Eukaryota; kingdom Metazoa; phylum Arthropoda; class Insecta; order Lepidoptera; family Papilionidae; genus Parnassius; species Parnassius apollo. The sequence goes on from CAJQZP010000585.1 coordinate 3,333,032, forward strand.
TCCTATTCGTTGTCCTAATAGTGTTTGTCCCATTAAGTGTGGGTGTAGTGTCGTTGTGTGATGTGCCTGCGACGTTTGGGTTGACTGGATCGAGCGGTTGAGGTGTTTCTATTAACACATTTCGCGGTCTACGGAGATAGGGCACGACGTTTGTTATCGGAGCTGCGTTTGTCACTAGCGGGTTAGGGTGGGTTTCTACTCTATCAAATAGCACTGGGACATCCCTTGAAATATTCGGAGATAGATGATGTAAATCAGAGTTCCGTTGATACCACCGTGCACCGGTGGCTTTTCGGATGAAAAAGTTTTGTACTCTTTGGAGTTTTAAAATATGGATCTTGTATGTATGTGTGGGCAAAAGCTACACTTGCATAGGACATAACTGGTCTAATGCTGGTTTTGTACAGCCGGAGTTTGTGTCTTAGCGACAGCTTACTCTTGCTGTTAACGAGAGGGTGTAGACGGCCAATTATTGACTTGGCTGTGTTGCGTACTCCACTTATGTGCGTCTTGAAACTCATGCGGGAGTCGAACGTGACGCCTAGGTATTTGGCCGATTTTTCCCAAGGGATTATAAAGAGATTGTTTTGGGTTTAGAACCTGCTGTTGAATTCCGTTGAAAGTATACTGCTACACTTTTTTCGGGATTCACGTCAATTCTCCATAGGCGGAACCATTCACCAAGGCGATTGGTCGCTTTTTGGAGCTTTATAGAGAGTCTATTTTTGTTGAAGTCTGACACAAAGAGTGCCGTATCGTCGGCAAAGAGAGCGGTGTTCACTACGGGGTCTTTTGGGATATCACTCGTGAAGAGTGTGAAGAGGAGTGGAGATAGTACGGAGCCCTGTGGGACCCCGGCCTTGAGGAAGCGTTTCGAAGAACGGGTTCCCTCCACTCGATATCGAAAAGTGCGGTTTGAAAGGAAAGCTCGTATGATGTGCACGAGCCTATCGGGCACGTTTAGTTTGTACAGCTTGTAAATCAAGCCGTCGTGCCAGACCTTGTCAAATGCCTTCGCGACATCGAAGAAGAGGGCTGCCGTGTTTCGAGCCTTTTTCCTTATAGGGTTTTGGTGGAAGCCAGACAGAATGTATTCCGTTAGGCGATGAATCTGGTGGGTGCATGAGTGATGGGCTCTAAAGCCAAACTGTTCGTCTGGGAGGAGTCCGTTAGATTCGGTATAATGACGGAGACGCTTATGAATAATGCGCTCGTATAGTTTGCCCAATATGTTGAGCAGGCTAATGGGTCTGTAGCTAGAGGGACGATTACGCGGTTTACCCGGTTTTGGGATCCCTATTACGTCTGCTTCTTTCCAGATGTCCGGGAGGGAGCAGTTCGTGAGAAAGGTGTTAAATATTCCTACAAGGAGGCAAATAAGTGGCGCCGAAAGGGATTTGATCACCTTGTTGCTGATGCCGTCTGGCCCAGGAGCTGATCTATTTTTAAGACTTTTTATGGTTTCGGTGACTTCATCTACTGTCACAGGATCGAGTGGTTCACCCGCTGGTGGCAGCGCAGACCTACGTTCTACTTCCGTTTCTACCTCTAATAGGTGAGCGGGATCTATTGGTGCAGTGGATGGCGTGCACTGGTACTCTAGACTGTCGGCTAAGTATTCGGCTTTTTCGAGATCGTCTAGGGCGAGATCGGGGTGGTCCAGCCTCACGAGAGGCGGCATCGGTGAGGATTTGACGGCTTTAAGAGCTCTCGTTAGTTTCCAGAAGGCGTCTTGGGATGGTTCGATACCTTCTAAGAGGTTATCCCAGCTATCGTTTCTAAACTCGGCTACTCGTTGTTTAATCATGTTTTGTAGAGAACGTACCCGAAGTTTATTGGTTTCCGTGCGGTAGCGGTCGTAAGTTTTAAGCGCGGAATTCTTCGCTCTAATCAGCCGTCGAAAATCCGCCGGAAGTTTTGTATAGTGATCGCTCGACACACGAACCTTACGGGAGCAATCTTCGACCGCTGATGCGAGGTGAGTCGAAAGGGCGCTAATCGCCCTATCGGCCTCCTCCAGCGAGTCTATCTTGTCAGGTATAGTGTCCAAATGCTGGGAGTTCGTAAACTTAAGTTTTACCTCAAGTTTACGCCAGTCGACAATAGTTTTGGTCTGAGGGACCTCACCTGCCGGCCGGCCCAGTTGTAAAACGACCGGCATGTGGTCTGAGAGTAGCTTGATAATAGTCTCTATCGAATTAATAGTAAGTCGGATGTCTTTTAGCAGTGTTATATCAAGGACGTCCGGATGTTGGTTGTTTGCAAAAGGATAGCGTGTTGGACTCTCGGGAGCGATAACATTGAAGTTAACTCTCTCCGTGAGGTCTTTTAGAATAATTCCGTTAGGATTATTAACGTTAGAATTGCAGCTAACGTAGTATACGTAATATAACTGCAGCATGGCTCTACCACGTATAAAAAATTAATACAGCAGTTCAAGTGCCGCAGTCGGTACAAATAAGTTAAAACTTCCGAAGTATAGTTAAAAATATGCAATCAAATAAATATAATAAATCGTCATAATTGCATCATCGTCATCATTACAACAACTCTTCACAAGTCCATAGCTGAACATCTGAACTCCCCCAAGGAACGCCACAAAGCACGGTCCTGAGCTACCAGTAGAAACTAACTGACTTAGCCCAACGGATTAGTAATTTAAAGTAGTAATAGGCCGGCCATAAGCTCGAAAAACCGGCAACCGATGGGGAAGAAAGGTTCTCGAGTAGCAGCCTCGTACCGGTAGTGTAGGGCGACCCCCCACTAGATGGAGTGACGACCTGGTAAAACATGCAGGTGGCTCAGGACCGCCATAGTTTAATTAAAGTTAAATAACCTTTACGTAGTCCACAGTTATGACGGTTGTACAAATTTTATCAGTTTAATATCTCACTTTACCCTTATCAAGTAAATCGAATGAATTACGTGTTTGACGTTTTGCAGTTAGCTAACAGAGCAATTAAAGGGACGATAAGCTAATCTCTTCTGTTAATGGATTGCTTGACTCGTTTCATTCAAATATCAATTATGAAAAGGTAATTTCAAGCGGTAGATACGCGACCATTTAATTTCGAATTAAAGAACAAATTGGACTTCGTAGAGCCACGCTGTAGCTTTGTTATGATTGTAGAGCAAATGAGTCGGCACGACCCGGAAAGGTCCACGTTTGTATTCCATCTTAGAACTCAGGGGGTTACAATGCGTCTACAATGTGTTTTTTAATCGATCACTAATCTAAATCACTTATCATTAGGTGGACTGTGTGCACTTTTGTCACCCTTATTTTGTAGAAATAAAAATATTTTTTTTAGTTTAACGCTACACATGCAATTATACATACATACAATTTTTATTCGAACAACTGTTTAATACGCGAAAAGCCTATGAGTTTGTTTGGAGGATCAACTCATATGTTTTGTTTATTATGCATTACATAAAGCAAATCACATGCTAGAATTTTCTCATTTGTCATTGAAGCCATTAATACTTATTCAGTGTGTGCTCAACAAGATCCAAAAAACTAAATCGGTAACAACTGAATCAGCTGTATGCGCACCACCATCGATTCGGTATCGACATTCGCAACATTTTATTCGTCATGAAATTGTCACAAGCACAGAATCGGACCGAACATATTGATGGATTTAATAATTGTGTATATTATTTAGTTAATCTACTTCTTACTGCACACTTCAATTTCACGTGGATAAACACCCAAACCCCGAACAATTATTTGTAGATCATATCGATTTTTTCCCCTTGAAACCTGAAATGTGAAGTAGATGTATTATAGATTTTCTTTAATTTAATTAAATAAATGTTTTGACCGCAATTTTGGGTGAAGGAGGAAAAAAGTAATATATTTCGTAAACATTTGAAGTTCGCCAACACATATATATTTCGCGCGAAGGACACTTTGTCGTATGCATAAAACTTTTGCCACATACGAGTAGTACAGTAAATTTTATCTTATTCTATAATAAGACAATGTTGGTTTCTTTCTGCATTTCACATGGTCAAAACCCATGGAAAGTTAATGAGCGATGGATGCTCTTATACTGCCACATGGATTGGTAAAATATTACTAAACCGCATTTGATGCAAATATTGTAAATAAGTGTTCGTTATGTAACAACACATGAAAAGAAAATTCCCAATACAAGTTTCAGTATTACTGGTAAAATTAATGGCAATTTTGTCTCAATAGACTTACAGGTAAAAACAACTGCAAATCTTCGAGTCGTAGTGTATTCCCAGTAGTTTTACCAAATGGTGATGCAAGTAAAATTACTGAGAACTTTCTTACCGAGTAGACTTACTGGTAATACCAATTCGGAAGAAAATTTTCAGTAGTCTTACGCTATATACCAAATGGGATGTTTTATTTACCCCTCCTATTACGGTATGCCCAGAAGTCTTACTAGTAAAATGTTTTAATTTAAATATCTTAACTTATTCTCGAGATTTACGAGATTGAAGTTTACTAACGAACGAACGTCTATGAATATTATTCCACTAACATAAACAGAAGTCGGATTCTTCAGACTTCAACAGGTGCAGTTAACGCGTTGAAATAAGGACTTTCGAAATGTAATTTATTACAGAAACTTACTTATTAAAGCTTTTTTGAACTTTTTCTTTAGTATGTTGATGTTATAATATTGCTTAGTTTACTCAAAAGTGACTTTGCCAACACTACACATTAAATAAAACTATTTATACGGATTTTATTGCATTTAATTAAATTATTTTTAATTCCGTTACATTTCAAGTGCTTTACAGCACCCATAGTCACGGGGGGGGGGGGACTAAGATATTTGACGTCCCAATGTCTGAGATAGCCCGGCTACATTCAGTTTTTGAATATTAATTTTTGGTCCGATCTACGCAAACGAGCTTACAGTATCTTGAAGTCTTTAAGTGGTATTTTTGGGTCAGTTTTGAAGATCAGTCATTATTTACATGCCTACCTATTGGTGACTGCATCTTAATATAACCAGGAAGCTAGAAGAAAACAACATGCTTGAAGAAAATGCAATACTACTTGAACACTGCCTCACATTTGGATCTCTATTGTGGAAGGAGGAGTTCTACAAGCAAGTAGATGGTGTGGCGATGGGCTTACCTGTATCTGCCATCGTCGCCGACATATTGATAGAGGACTTTGAGGAGAAATCCCTTTTTATTACTCCTGTAATTCTACGATCCTACAAGCGGTACGCAGACGACACTTTCACAATTTTACCATCTAACAAAGTAATAAACGCGATAAAATCCATACAAGTAGTTTTATTCAATTACTCAAAAGTGTCAAAACAACTTTAAATAAAATAAAATAGGCTTCAAAAAACTTAAAAGAATCTAATTATTTCTGCATCATTTAGGGGTTTTTCAAATCAAGGCTCTAATGACGCGCTCGCTGACTTCATAAGCTAAAAAATTATGTGAGATTTTTTTTTATTATTATATATTTATTTTTATTTTTGTATAGCCCTTTAGCCGTGGTAGCTCAGATGGATAGCGCTCGCTGTAAATTTCACAGTACGCGAACAAACCGGGTTCGATCCCCACCGGCACCAATGAAATTGTTAATTGCAATTTTAAGTGCTGATTTACCACGTGCTCGGCGGTGAAGGAAAACATCGTGAGGAAACCTGCATGTGAAGTTTTGGGGCAGCATGGCGGACACTCCCTTGCCCTAATACCCTCTCAGTAATGAGAGGAGGCCTGTGCCCAGCAGTTGGACGTATTAACGCTGTAACTTTACTTTACTTATAGCCCTACCTTTCCCTTGCCGCGCCCGCCATAACAAAAAACAGCTTTGTACCGGGGGCTTGTCGTCACCTCAGCTGGCGGCACTCGTTATAAGCATTTATGTTTCTGACGACCTTCCGTTTATGTTTAAAGAGGTTTTAGTTACAGTTATTTAAAGTCGATAAGATTTTTGATAAGTAGAAACAATAACCATAACATTTAAATGTTTATTTTATTTTGTACAGCTCTTTGTTTCTAACCGATATTGATAAAGTGTACTTACTGACGATAAATTTTATTTTATGAATGAAATATCATAAGTTTTTATTTTATTTTTATGTCCTTACAATCAATATAACATATTCTTCCTAAATAAATCGAATAATGCATGTAATAATTATAATAATTCTACTTTTTCACTTGCAAACATTTGCTAAAAAATTCGACAATAGACAGTTTGCGCGTGCTTTGTAAACTCATTTTCAAAACCTTTTTGTGTATATATTTTATATCGTCTTCCTTTATTTTTCTTATACAATCATATAGAAATAACATTTAGCAACTTCTAGTAAAAGTATTTACTATGGTATTACCAATAAGAAATATACTATTATTATATTATTAGAATCTTATTAGAAATCTTGACCGTTATGAATTGTCCGCGTAGAGGTTTTTTATTTCTACTTTTTTTATCAATTGAAACATAAAAAGTTACTGTTGTTGTAACTTAAATCATTCAAAAACATTACGTAGTAAAGATAAATGACATTACTTACAGTTTTTTTGAAAGAAAATCCAACTAAAATCACAATCACAAAACTTCAACGATTACGCAACTAACCGCACCGGCACGCAAAAGCGAATGGCTGTTATATTTGATTTTGTCTATGTAACCGAGTGAATATAATTCTTCAGAATATTCTTTAGTTCGTTCAGAATCGAACGAAATAGTGTTCAATCGAAAATATACTGTATTTTTATATCAATTAATGACGAAAATAGCAGCACGTAATGCGGACATGTATACATGTCCTCTGTACTCAGCGGTCACAAAACGTGGACATGTCAACATGTCCACGGTACCTCAAGGGTAAATAAAAATCTCCTATTTACTCCACCTCAAAGAAGAAATATTTTTCAAACTAAAATGTTGGTACTCCTTTGAAGCCTATTCAATATAAAAAGAATCAATTGGTAAAGATATTGCTTGACGAAACTAATGAGAAAATACATTATAAGTGAGAACCTTAATGATATATGAAGTCAGCTAAAAATTACAAGATAATTAAATAAGCTGAACCATGCAGCACAACACATAAAATGTAAAAAAAAATCTAGTAAAGGAAAATAATTTTGACATAATCAACTACACGAAACGTGTTTTGTGGATAAATCCAGTATTACGACGGCACGCGGGATGTTGTGAGGATATCCTGTATCATATTGTTCCGCCGACAAAATGGTAATTAGTGAATTAATTATGGGGCTATATTTACAGTACTACAAACGTGCTCTATAGATACCTACGGAATGTTGGGACGGTTTTATCATTTGCTTAAATATTTAACCGTTGTTTTATATTTCATTTGTACTTACCATTTTTTTATAGGAAGAGGGTGACAAACGAGCACACAGTCCACCTGATGGTAAGTGGTTGTTGTGGCCCATAGACATCTACATCTATTCTCGTTTGCGAATCAAAATGCAGATGCGTTGTCAGCCTTGAGGACTAAGATGGAATGCCTCTTTTCCAGTAAAAAGTGTCTCCGGTTCTCTACACTCACCATACGAAACACAGCAGCATTAAGGTGCTATTTGACGCTGGTATTCTGTGAGCGCGTGGTCCTTCCCCGGTCGAGCCGACCCATTTGTGCTACAACAATACAATTAATATAGCTGCAGCATAGCTCTACTAAGTAAGAAAAACCATTGAACCATACTATTATTCAGAGTACTTGACCACGTATTCGAAGTCTAGGTTCGAATAATTCGAGTTCTAGTACATCCTTACCGTCGCTAGCTTAAAATCATTTTATATAATAGCATTTACGATTTGTATTTATTGTGATTACCGTGTAGTGGCGGTGTAAGAATATCCACTACCCTATATGCTTGCCGTGGGTGTCGTAAGAGGCAGCATAGGGAACCAAATAAGGAGATGGCCAGCAGCGTCTTCCTAATGACGAATAAAAAAAACTGCGGTTGGCAATCCACTTGCAAAGCGTAGCAACTATGGCAAATAGTCCCTATTTCAGCAGTGGACTTTAATAGACTGTAACCGTAAAGGTAAGTTTCTGTGCCGTGTAGTAGAAACGTGAAAAAACTAAGAAACTCATTTCATCCCATGGGTGTGGTGAAAGGTAACAAATAGAAATGTCAAAAAGGTCTCATGGCTTCCGATAGATGAAGTTATATCCATCACCTTTATGGCAGACGTAAACCAACTACATATATCAAAGACGTGGAGAAGTGTCAACGGTTCGAGACGTCTGATACTGCGATCCTCAATCCTTAAATCCTTCCTATAACGGTAGAGACTCATGTCCAACCTTGATCTATTACAGGCCAATAAGAAAAAAGAGAACAGCACAGAAGATATTACAGCATCACATGTGTACGCGCAAACATAGTGGCAATCAATTGCCCTATGAAGACATGTGAAGTTCGCGAACACGAATTGGGGCAGCGCGGCGGACATTTCCTTGCCCTAAAACCCTTTCAAAAATGAGAAAAATTGATAAAAATTTACCAAAGTTACTAATATATTTACACAACACAATGAAACGAAACTTCAGACAATAAAATAAAGTCAACTTCGGTTCCCATCAGAGAGACAAAAACTCTCCGCATCAGAATCCATGAGAAATAAGTCTTTGTTACCAAAGTAAAAACAAAATTATATTTCTTAATGTCCTGATGTGTCTGTAAATAGAGTAATATAATAATAGACCGGTTGGTAACCAGTAACCACGTTTATATCTGCAATAGAAAAGTAATCTGTTTTGGCCGCAAACAATCACGAGATTAGACATTTTACGTCCGCATTACTTTAATGGACGTGGGTTTATTGTGAATCTCTCAACGGGAACCTAATCTTATCATTGTGTTACCAGAGATTTTTAGTTTTATATTTACTTCTGTTTTTTCGGGCTATAATTTCATTAGTTAGGAGTCTTGCTATTTAGTTTCTTACTACATGTTTTCAATTTAACCATACATTTATTCAATCATTACAAACAAGAGAAAGTCTACAGCTAAACAAAAGCTTACTCCACAAATTACCTCATAGTGACCACGCTGGGGGGATGCCCCAGGTTGGCAATTCTTTGAATAATTTGAGGTGTTATCATCTGCTACCAACCTGTTTCAGTTTCCCTTCACCGTCTCTTACGATATCCATGAGAAGATACGGCCTAGTATTTTTATAAAACTGCACAATTATAAAAAAACGCACTATTTATAAAAATAATTATATAAAACTATTTTTATAAAACTGCATTTTGATGCTAGGTATTTTTCATATATTGAACTTAAAATGGAAAAAGGCAGAGCTTTCACATTTTTATATTTTCTCGTTTCCTAATTATTTTTATTAATTTGTAATAATGCAATAAATTATTAACTTGAATTCCGAAATCAGTTTTTACGAAATGTAAATTTTCTGAAATACATATACAATGTGGCTTATAATGCAAACCCTGTTCGTGTGGTCTCGGTATCATTAAGAAATATGTCGTGTGTAGGCCGTGAATTGTGGTCTTGCTATCTTTTATGTAAGATTTATATTTTTTTTACGGCGTGTTCAATACACACATCACGTTCTGTGGATCGTAACAAAATAATATAAGGGTACTAAATTGGTAGGGTATTTTCAGATCAGAGATTAACCCAAGGCTTTTGTTGTCTATGTTATGAAATCTACAAGTTAGTATATTGATAAATGATATTTATGTCTACAAGCTGAAATTGGTTTGGTCTCTATTGAAGAGAAGCAGAAATATTTTATTGATTTATATTCAAAATTAATTTTATATTCACGAAATTTTTAAAAAATTACCCGTAGACAGTATTTTTTTTAAAAATTAATTAAAAAATTATTTGCAAATTGTATGTGGTTTTATTTCCTCTAACTCACACGAGTATCGGTAATGCGGGGTCTTTGACAATCCTCTTACTCCTCGGCCAATGCAGATATAATAAAACGACATACAATTTGCTAATTAATCTTTTTAAATGTGTTTTTTTTTGAAAAAAAAATTATACGCTTGAATACTGATTCTGATAACGCACTTAACAGGTTACACACTTAACCACACACACATCTATATATATATTGCCGTGTGTTAGTCTCGCAAAAACTTGAATATGACTCTACTGATTTTTATGACTTTTGTGTGCATTTTAGTGGTTCTTTGGATGGTTTAGGTTCACAATCGGACCCGGTAAGTGGCGCTGTTGCCGAGATCCAGTAACCCGCGCGAAGCCGGGCCGAATCGCTAGGATTCCATTATTAAATGAAAATATCCGTATTATAAAATAAATAAAAGTTTCAATAGAACTAATTGTTAAAAAACGTTGTTATTCTTTAAAAGGATTATTTTTCTAACTAGCATATATTAAGTCTTTACCTATGAAATTTCCGTTAATTTCGAAACAAGTTAAAGTATTATTTTTCTAATGTAATGACGTATCTTTATCAACGCAGTGGCAGTTTATTGATGTTCTTCTTGAAAAAATCAGCTGGACGGGAGGCAACAAATTTTCCAAAGACATTTTGTACTGCTTCTCGGTCTTTCCGCGAAAAGATATCCGAATTCTGGAAAAAGTCTGTGGGCGCAAGTTATGGTGAGTACGGTGGATGGGGGAGAGTCTGCCGTCTGTTGTAAAGTATGAGGTCGTGAGTTGTCTTGCAAGAGCAGCGGGGACGAGCAAATGATCAAAGCTGGTTAGAGACGTGTGAACTTCTCTATCATTGTGTTCAGTACTTCACAGTAGGCTGTGATTAATCATGCCGGTGCCAGATCACCAAACAATGAATATCACAATTTTAGTGGTATGTTTCCGTTTAGGGCATTGTTTAGATGCTGAATCAGGAACACAATTTACTTAGGAGTACGAATTTGTTTAGAGCTTGTAATTATCTCACAGAATCCATTTTTTATCGCAGGTAACAATACGGTTCAAAATACCTTCGTTTGTGTGTCTGGTGAGCAGTACAAAGGCACGTCTCGACGTGATCTTCGCGCAGGCGGTCGTTGAGTTTGAGAGCCATCCATTTGTTGAGCTAATTTTCCTTGCCAATTTGACGCAAATGGACCAATATTGTTTTGAAGCTAACGTAGAAAGCTGCTGCTTATTTATCCGTAGATTGAGTACTCAGCTTCCACATCCTTCATTTTTCAGGTGGGAATTTCCAGAACGGAAACGGGAAAACCAAAAACAGGTTTTTTTATAGGATAGGGTGACAAACGATCACACAGTCCACCTGATGGTAAGTGGTTGCTGTAGCCCATAGACATCTACATCTATCCTCGATTATGAATCAAAATGCAGATGCGTTGTCACCCGTGAGGACTTAGTCTCCGGTTCTCTACACTCACCATACGAAACACAGCAGCATTAAGCTACTATTTGGCGCTGGCATTCTGTAAAAGCGTGGTCTTTCCCCGGTCGAGCCGACCCATCCGTGCTACAACTATACTACTAATATAACTGCAGCATGGCTCTACCACGTAAAGGTGGTGCGTTAGTTACAAGTATTCGCTCTGTAAACGCCGTTGAAGTTGCGTTTCTAACGTATCCATGATGACGAAAAAGATTCAAATGCGATGAAAACATTACGCTAATTAATAAACAAATAACTAATTTTGAAAAAAGAATTACATATTTTTAAAATAAAACTAATTTGAAATTATAATTCTTAATATAAAAGTAATGTAACAGCCTATATACGTCCGACTGCTGGGCACAGGCCTCCTCGGGCAAGGAAATGCCCGCCGCGCTGCCCCAATGCATGTTGGTGAACTTCACATGTCTTCAAAATATTTTTCTTATTTCTTAGACAAGCAGGTTTCCTCACGATGGTTTCCTTCACCACCAAGCACGTGATAAATCATCAGTTAAAGCTTCAATTAACAATTTAATTTGGTTCTACAGTGTCGGATCGAACACAGGTTGCTTGCGTACTGTGAAATTAATTGCGTACTGTGATCCTATAGACAATCCTTATTTCTTGGAGGGTATATATTTGAACGTGCCGGAGAAATACGTGTGGCGAAGGCGACGGCCGCGGCTGCTGGCGGTGCCACGCGCTCGCACCAACTTGCTGCGGGAGGCGCCGCGCACTCGCGCCACCAGACTACTTAACCTTATCCATGAGGAAGTTGACATATTTGTATGTTCTATGAGTGAATTCACAAGGGCTGCATTATTTATAATATGTCATAATAATTAAAATGTTTACTGTTTTCACTAGCGCGTTAGGTCATTAGATCCTGTAATGTTAGTGATAAGTTTGGCTGAATAAATAAATAAATAAATAAAAAAATAAATAAATTTACAGCATGCGCTTAGCCTCTGAGCTACCACGGCTCTATAGCTTACTAGGATTCTATAAATAAGATAAATATAATTCTTAGCCAAACAAAAATTATTTTGTTTTGAAATAGCCAGAGTACTGCAGAATGGCAATTTCATAAGTAAAGCTCTATTATAACTCAATAAAAAGATTGTTCTACATAATGAATCAAAAATGTATAATAGGTTTGGTCAGCAGTCGAGTAAATTAAAATATTGATGAATTATAAACCATATACAAGCCTTTGTGATTTATATCTTACATTAAAACATTTATTGTCTACCGAAAATTTTACATTTCATCCTTTTTTAGTATTTTAAACATATGGCTTCCAGCATGTTGATAGCCCATCCATTGATATCGCAATTAAATAAAATGAGCGTTCAGGTCTTATTTGTGCGCTTTTTTGATAAACAGATACGAAATATGTGCTCCTATAAAAATTTACAATCCCATTGAATATGACATGACATAAGTCTGAATTTAAAAAATCCTATATTAATGTGGTATAAATGACTATAGTATAATGAATGACATCAGTGCTGTCTTAATATTAATATATATTTCATTGAGTGATTTCACCACATAGTAGCGGTGTAAGAATATCCACTATCCTATATCTTGCCGTAGTGATCTAAAGAGGCGACAGAGGGGTAACTATCCAAGAGATAAACAGCAGCATCTTCCTGATAACAGTTGAATAAAAAAAAACTGCGAAAAAAGTTCAGTATATTCATTCATTAAGTATTAATCATGATAATATAATACATGTTAAGAACATACATAATACATATACAGGAAATTGTCAGGAAACGCTGTATCACATCGCGCTTACATGAAAATGATAATTACTGTATTAATTACGAGTGTAGCAACTATTAAGAATCATCCTGATACTATATTAGTATTACGTCAATTATTATTCGTCGTCAATCCTTCGTGGCAGCCATCAAAAACTAAGTATAAATTTTTGATATATCAATATTATATCGTTCAGAACAAGAATCATAATCGGTTTACGATACTGTGTTCCAATTTTAGTCGATTGGAGTGTCTTGCAGCAATATAGATTATTGATTATAAGATTTTAAGGAATATTGGTTTTTACGTGGTTATAGACCAGCTGCAGTCGAATGGGTCGGCTTGACTTGGTTTGCCATCAAATTTTAGTGTGTGTACGGCCGTGTTATGGTCTGAAGGCTACAAAAAGGCAGTATGATTACAAGCTGTAAGGCATTCTATCTTAGTTCTCAGAGGTGATAACGTATCTGTAACCTTCTTTTGTTCGAAATTTGTTGCGGATGTCAATGGGCTGCAGTAGACAATTACCATCATGTGAACTGTAAAATATTTTTCATTTCAATTTTATAAAATTATTGTCTGTGATTATGCTTACAGTCGTGATGCTATGAAATGTTTTTAATATAATTTATATTCCGCGGACCTAATGCAAGACTTCAAGCAGCCAATGTAGGATCAAAAGCAATTAATATATATATATATATATATATATATATATATATCAACTTAAAAGAAAGTAACCCATTGCGGGCGAGCGTCATAGATGTCCCAAGAACCAAATATGTCTCGGAAATTCAGCAGAAGATCCCACTTCTAATCTCGGAAATAAGGATAAGGTAAATTTTTAAAATAATAAATGTGAAAGCAGATGTTTAACTTGTACTCTTGCTTACGCTATTAATCATTATCAATTATAAGGCAGCGTAACAACAATAGCGTTCAGTATAGAACAATTACAATTCGACCATAACTTAATACGTCCTTATCATAATTACACACTGGTGTAACGTGAAAGACATAATTACATGATAACACTAAAGTACATATGCAAACCAACAACAGCACCACACGTCTCATTGTAACACAGAGCAGCCTCTAAGGAACACCATTCTACTTTTCTGCACCGGAAAAACTACTAAAACGGATAGAACCACGACACCATCTTAGGACTCATTCAAGTCATTCTACGACTTCATTCGTGGAATAACTCAAGCGGAATCTCTCGCGTACCACGCCTACAGTAAACTTTATACCGCACAAATATTGTGGATTTCTCAATATTCCCTCAATTCCACCACGCCCACCATCGATATGACGCTCTCGCTCACTCTCGATCCAACCGATATTTTTCAAACACCCCGACATATGGTAGAAGCTGAACTCAAATTATTGCTTCGTGACACTGCAGTATATTTACATAGACTTTATACGAATTATCAATATTTGATGTAAATTTTGGAAAATGAAAATGTTTTGTCAAACGTGATTTATAAAGACTGAAAACTAAATACATTAAAATCATGTTCAGGTGGATTAAAATATTTCAATTTTTTTTTGTGAATCATTTATTACAATTTTAAGCTTCTTTATTATCTACTATGACTATTCAGCGTTTAAAGAAATTACATAATTTCACATCAATTAGAATTGAAACTATACAATACAACTAAGTTGTATTGTGAACTAGCATCTTTGCATATAATATAACATTTGGATTCACGTAGAATAACTTAAAGACAAAAATGTTTTATTCGTAAGACGTCTAAATCACATGCTCTCCGTAAACATTTCTTTTTTTTTGATATTGTTTAATCTAACTCTCAATTCTTTCTTTTAATCTTTCAAAGTTATATATATATATATATATATATATATATATATATATATATATATATATATATATATCAACTTAAAAGAAAGTAAGAAAAGATAAAGAAGAAAGTAACCCATTGCAGGCGAGCGTCATAGATGTCCCAAAAACCAAATATGTCTCGGAAATTCAGCAGAAGATCCCACTTCTAATCGCGGAAATAAGTCGGGATAAGGTAAATTTTTAAAATAATAAATGTGAAAGCAGATGTTTAACTTGTACTCTTGCTTACGCTATTAATCATTATCAATTATAAGACAGCGTAACAACAATAGCGTTCAGTATAGAACAATTACAATTAGACCATAACTTAATACGTCCTTATCATAATTACACACTGGTGTAACGTGAAAGACATAATTACATGATAACACTAAAGTACATATGCAAACCAACAACAGCACCACACGTGTCATTGTAACACAGAGCAGCATCTGAGCAACACCATTCTACTTTTCTGCACCGGAAAAACTACTAATACGGATAGAACCACGACACCATCTTAGGACTCATTCAAGTCATTCTACGACTTCATTCGTGGAATAACTCAAGCGGAATCTCTCGCGCACCACGCCTACAGTAAACTTTATACTGCACAAATATTGTGGATTTCTCAATATACCCTCAATTCCACCACGCCACTATCGATATGACGCTCTCGCTCACTCTCGATCCAACCGATATTTTTCAAACACCCCGACATATGGTAGAAGCTGAACTCAAATTATTGCTTCGTGACACTGCAGTATATTTACATAGGCTTTATACGAATTATCAATATTTGATGTAAGTTTTGGAAAATGAAAATGTTTTGTCAAACGTGATTTATAAAGACTGAAAACTAAATACATTAAAATCGTGTTCAGGTGAATTAAAATACTTCAATTTTTTTTTGTGAATCATTTATTATAATTTTAAGCTTCTTTATTATCTACTATGACTATTCAGCGTTTAAAGAAATTACATAATTTCACATCAATCAGAATTGAAACTATACAATACAACTAAGTTGTATTGTGAACTAGCATCTTTGCATATAATATAACATTTGGATTCACGTAGAATAACTTAAAGACAAAACTGTTTTATTCGTAAGACGCCTAAATCACATGCTCTCCGTAAACATTTCTTTTTTTTGATATTGTTTAATCTAACTCTCAATTCTTTCTTTTAATCTTTCAAAGTTAAAACCAACTCGGTACGGGATTTTATCTAGGGTTTTTCAATTTTACTGAATGTTCAATGAAAACATAGTACGTATCAACTAAATATAAAATAATGTTTTACAAGTGTAATAAATGTAAAAAATCTAATAAAGCACAAAGGCTCAAACCATCAAAAACATGTAATTGAACAAAAAATGTAGGGAAACCTAAGTCAATTTACATTAGTCCCTTGTTGAGTGAATTCACATAATAGGCAAGCATCAAACTCAAAGTCAATTTGTTCAACAAACACCATTTGTCTACCCAGACAGCGCTGATCTACATAATGCAATGTTACCGGCCTCGACGACTTCAAAATTTAGTTTGGGATGTTTCAATTACTAGACTAATTTTCGTGCCAACTCAATTCACATATTATCTATCTGAAGGGGATAAAGTTTACATTTCGCGATGAAAGAAAACGAAAAATAAATTACTACTTAAGGATTTCTGCAATGTATTATTTATTTTGATGACGATAACTCAGTGGCTAAGCACTTAGATGCTTCGTGTTGCTGAGGATTCGCAGATTCAAAAGTTTCCAGTCACGTTGGATAGAGTTTTTGTGCTTAAGATGTACTTGAACATCATAGACTTGTAATCATAGAGAATTTGCATTACACAATTTGTTATAAACCACCGCCAAATAGCAATACATATATGTATATATATGCATTTTTCAGTGGAGAAGGTAAATATTTACAATAAATAGGCACGAGTGTTTGTAAGACCTTCAAATAATTCTCTGAATGTTTGTCCATGAGTACAAAATATGAAAACTATGCAATTAGACCATTTTACTCGTCTAAGACAACCCTTCACAAATCCAGTACTGCACATAGGCCTCCCCCAAGAAATGCCACAAGGCACAATCCTGAGCCACCTGCATCCATCGACTTCCTGCATGTCTTACCTGGTCGTCACTCTATCTAGTGGGGGTCACCCTACACTACTCCTACCGGTACGACGCTGCCACTCGAAAACCTTTTTTCCCCGTCGGTTGTCGGCTCTTCAAGCTATATGGCCGGCCTGATTGCCACTTCTGCTTATTAATCCGTTGGACTTTGTCGGTCACTCTGGTTCTACTGCTGATATCCTTATTTATAAGTTTATCACGCAGAGAAACTCTGAAACCTTGAGCGTCCTCATACGACCAGCAGTGAAGGATCACGTTACAGGTCCATAAGTGATCACTGGCAACACACACTGGTTGTACAATCTCGTTTTCAGGTTTTGAGGTATACCTGACGAGAAGATGTCGTATTTTCCAGAACGTTGCCCAGCCGCGTTATTGGACTTACCTAGTCCGACTATTTGTCCCAGGTAAACGTACTTGTTAACAAGTCGAGCTTAGTGCTCTCAACAACTACCGGTACAGGTGTGACATGTACCTTACACAGGATCTTTGTTTTGTCCATAGTCAACATAAGACCTATCCATTGGGAGACACTATTGAGGTCATTGAGCATAATGCTTAGGTCCTCCAGCGATTCTGTCCTAGGACTATATCGTCAGCAAATCGAAGGTGGGTGATGTACTCGCCATTGATGTTAATACCGTATCCTTTTCAGTTCAGTAGCTTGAAAATACCTTCTAATGCAGAGGTGAAGAGTTTCTGGGGTATAACGTCACCCTGTCTTATCTCTATGTAGTTGGATAGGTTTCGTATTCTGGTTCTGTACTCGGATAGCCATCATAGCCCTACTGTACAAACACTTCAGCACTTTGATATACCGACAGTTTACTTGGCACCACTGGAGGGACCATAGAATACTATAATACATACATAATAAAACGGGGAAATGGGCAGAGCCCGTGTAGCCACTAACATGTCAATTCACACCTATAAATGCCAACACAATCAATCTTTTCAATTTTCGTGTCAAGCGTCGCTGCATGCAAATTATTTAAAAAATGGCAAATTGTGCAACTATTACGTGTCGAAAGAACAGCGGAAAATGGAATTTAAATAAAGGAGTCATATCCTACAACCAGTAAGTCAAAAGTATTTATATTTTGTAAATATTAGAAACAAAAATAAAGAAATATTGATGTGTCAAAAACATTAATCAAAAATCTAAAACGTGTAAATTCACCAGTCTGTCAATTCAATGCATCGGGTTTGTAGTAGTGATAATTCGACGTGATTGCTTCTATGTGTGCTCCCGGCGACACCGATTCTCGTACAAAATAAGGTTGACAGCCATTCTATTGTGTACTATAGTATCCTATGGGAGGGACTGTAGTACCGCCCAATTTTCGACGGAATCAAATGCTTTATCATAGTCCACATACGCAAGGTAAAATGGCAGATGGTACTCTTCGATCTTCTGTACAATCTGCCGAAGGGTATGTATGTGGTCTATGGTACCAAAGCCTTTTCGAAAACCGGCTTGTTCAGGAGACGATTCGTAATGACTCTCGAAAACAGCACGTAGACGAGGCCCAGAAGGGAAATACTTAGGTCTGTAGTTCTTCAATAGAGCTTTGTCGCCTTTATTGAAGAACTAGAAAACTAGAATCTCAGGTGTCCTGATGCTGCACTTGGTTTTCAGCTTTGACAGTTGGCACTTTCTGGCAGACAGATCTCTGGCAAATACTTTGGAGCCCTGGTTCCGCTCGATCCCTTCTTCAATACGAGTGGTATTAAAGTTGCGTAAGTCCCGCCACATGCATTTGGAGATATGTCTGTTCGGTTGCTTGTATGCTGTCAAATCTGTTGAAGACTGCAGTTTCATTTCCCGTCTAACAACCATGAGATTAAGAGTGTGGTCGGAGAGTTTTAGTGCTCTTTTGTGGTGGGTCTTGCAGAACTGAGCACCTACCGCATGGGCAGTTTTCACGAGCTTATTATTCATATCGTCCACTGCATTACAGTCTTCTAGGCACTGAAAACGGTTTAGCACGTGGGGCAAGGAGTGTTGACTTTTTTATAGAAGAGGGGGCAAACGAGCATGCGGCTCACCTGATGTTAAGTGACTACTGCCGCCCGTGATCAACCAGAGAATTGCACATGCGTTGCCGGCCCTTTAGAAAGGAGTAAACTCTTTTCTTGAAGGTCGGTCCGGAAAAATTGCCGGTGGCAAACTATTCCACAGAGAGGTCGTACGCGAAAGAAAACTCCTTCTGAAACGTACAATGGTGGACCGCCAAGCATCCAGATGGTGTTGATGGTATCGGGACGTTTGCCGCGTGGTGCGTTCAAGAAATTTGGCGGCTGGGATCAATCTGAACAATTTCTCAGAGCATTCTCCGTGATAGATGCGATAAAATACGCAAAGAGATGCAACATCTCTTCGCAACACCAGTGAATCAAGCCGATCGGAAAGCACTCGGTCGTCGACGATTCGAGCCGCTCTGCGCTGGATGCGGTAAAGTGGAAGAAGCTGGTACTGGGGAGCTCCAGTCCAGAGATGGGAATAGTATTCCATGTGCGGCCAAACCTGCGCCTAGTAAAGTTGCAGGCGGTGTGCCTGCAACTTTACAAGACGTAAAGTCGACTTTATTAGATGAGACCTCTCCAACTTAACGTTTAGGTTCAGTGTACCTCTAACTATTTGTTGATCGATGCCAGTTTTCACCCTTGCTATCACTGAGATCTCACCGAACAATTATTGTCGTCTAGTTGTGACAACTATATAATAAAGTTTTTTCGAACCATCGGGGCTCAACCAAGTCCACTATCTGTGGGGCCACATCTGGAAGAAAAAAATTCTATCAATAAATCATAAAAAGTCCTTCTTTCTCCATAAAGTCGGACAGCTGCTGGCCCATTGGATTCCGTTACCCTATACCAAATTTCCCTACCTTCAGCTCACTGTTCTCACTTGTGCCTAGGTTTGCGTTGAAGTCTCCCATTAACACCGTATATTGAGTTTTAGAGGAATGCATGGTTCTAGAGATATCCTCATACTTTGTACGCTCATCGGGATGTGCCGAGGTTGGTGCGTAGACCTGTATGAACTTCAGCGAATACCGTTTGGTGATGAGCATAACCTGCACAACCCTAGTTGACACACTCCCAATCTTTACGACGTTGTTAATGATAGACTTGTGGACGATAAATCCGACACCTCCTTGGGACACATAGTCACCCTCCCAATTATAGAACAACTGGTTTTGAGGATCACCGTGTCCTCCCCCTCTCTTCAGTTCTCGGATATTCCACCGCAACTCGTCTCGCCAGGTCAAGTCGTCTTAGGTGGCAACCTAACCTCCACCGGAGATTCTTAACACCCCACTGTAGCCAGAAATATCGGGGCTATCGCAGTTTATTTATGAGGGATAAACAACGACACAAATAAAGTATATTGCCATAGTTGCCACGCTTGGTGAGCGGGTTGGCAACCGCAATTTTTTTTGTTACACAATTGCTGTTATCAAGAAAATACTGCTTTTCATCTCCTCCGTGTTTCCCTCCGTCGCCTTTTAAGACAACTACGAGAAGATATGGGGTAGTGAATATTCTTAAACCCCACTACACGGGTAGCTGGTCTAAGTAGTTTTACATAGTTTAAATAAACTTGAACTGTAGTATGTATCTATGCAATAATGTAATGGAGTTTTATAAATTAGTTTTCACTCACTTTTCAGTAGGTATCACCCTAATGCCTCTTTTTGCTTCTAAATGGTAGTGCTTACATTGTTTTCTGGTCTTAAATGTATAGAGAACCAGTTTAATTACTGGTTTTTAGGATTCCTTCTCAGTTTTTAAGGATAATAACATATCTGCTCCTTGATTCTTAGTATTGCATAGATGTAGATGAATGTGGGCCACAGAACCCCTTTACCATCATGTTGACTATGCGCTCGATTGCCAACTTTACTTCTGTAAAAGAAGTACTCTTTCTACTGCAAAATGATAAAACTCTAACAAATGTGCACTTTAAGTCGGCACATCGAAAAAGTGGCTCTAGGCTACCACCGTACTGATCCGTGTGAATACATAATTTCTATAAAAACTTGAAAAAACGCCGTGATAAGGTCTAAAATTGCGTAGCTCCCGCGACAGTTAAAAGCGTTTAGAAATTGTCAAAATCTTAAATTATTTTTTAAAAAATTATTGATTTAAGTAATCAAAATAATGAGCAAGTAAATTATGAATATTGATGTTATGAATATATTTGAGTGATTCCCAAGCATATAGATTAACTAATTTCGTTGTAATTTCAACTATAGTGATTTTTAGAGGTGTTTTCGCAAATATTTAAGATCGAGTCGAAATTATACAACCGTGTTTTTGAACAATCAAATTCAAGATAAAAGACATGAATTTACCTATGTCAAAATTCCACTTTCGTTAGTGGTGTCATAGTCCTATACTATTCGATGAAAGGAGGTGCATTTTTTCGCGGTGTCGCCTTAATGGAAAATATTACCATCAATTGAGGGTGCGCCACCACCTGTAATGAAGGCAGCTGAGGTGTGTAGATTCAATACATTTTTATTTATAGACATGAATACGCTGAAAAGCTTGGATCAATTATTAAAATTACGCAAAAATGTTTTGCTTTTTAAAATGAAACGTACTAAAAATGTGTTGTGTTGCCCATTTTGCGATGTCATATTACCTTTACAACGATGAGTCTCTGTAAACCAGAGATTATCAAACGTATTTCTTTAACCGCCCCCTTTACTTTTCATTTTTTATACACTCCTAAAACTTAAAAACCGCAATTTCATTACTTTTATTAATTTAGTTTTGATGTGCCATACTAGTCGGTTCTGGTGCTTAAATTCTAAACTAGACAAGTGACAGTGAGAGCAATTAAAACGCAACTTTATAATATTAAGAATATATTTTAATCAAATTAAAATAAACAATATAGATAGGTAATTTATATTATTTTTAAAACTTATCTAATAAGATGGATAAATTTGATATTTTTCAACTAGTTTGTTTATATCAAAATTGAATCAAATTAAAAGAAACAATATATATATATATATATATATATATATATATATATATATATATATATATATATATATTGTTTCTAAAACTTGTCTAATGAGATGGATAAATTTGATATTTTTCAATAAGTTTGTTGATATCAGGTTCGATTTTACTCAAAGATAGTCGTAGGTTGCCAGTCCAGACTTGCAAACGATTTCTTTTTGTAGTAAGTAGCGTTATCACGGCATTAAATCCACTTTCACACATATATGACGATGGGAATGCTATCAAAAAAGGGCACAATCCAGAGTACTACTGCGGAATTGACTTTTGGACCTAAATTGTTAGTAGCCATTTTTGAATTATTTGATTTCTATTTCCTTGTTCGTTGTCAGTTCTATAAATTCTTCTTCCAGTTGGAGTGATACTGCTATGTTGACATTTGAAAAAAAATCTAACACCCAGTCTGGTATTTCCGATTTCAAAATGTCCTGGAATCTTTCAATAAAATCACTGTGAAGATTTTCCAAATGTTAGCACTAAAGAAGCAAAACGTCGATGTTGCAGGATACTGATAAGGATGTTCTTGTGTAAGAGCAGCACGGCTACGAAAGCAGTGACGACATTTTTTGTTTTTATTAAGTTCAAGTCATCGCCTTGAAGTTGGAGATTCATATAATTAAGCAATTTATAAAGGTCTGTCAGGTATGCGATATCATTCTTTGATGTGATGAGTTTGTCGTGCAATTCTGTGTCCTTGTTTTCCAAGAACTCTACGACAGAGTCAAACAGATTGTAAAATCGAGGCAGACAATTTCCTTTCGATAGCCAACGCACTTCTGTGTGAAAGATCAATCGGTTGAAATCTTCGTCATTAGTAACACAAAGCTGATTAAATAATCTGTCAGTTTAACAGTTGTTTTTGAATTTATTAAATGCTATGATGATATGTTGCAATGATTGAAATAGTCGTTCACATAAATTTCTAGCAACGAAATTTTGTCGATGTATAACGCAATGTACAGCAAGCACATCTGAAATTTTGTTTTCTTAAGTACGCTATGAACCCTTTTTGGCACCCTGTCATAGCTGGAGCACCATCTATAGCAGCTGATATAATACGCTTCAAGGGAATTACTTTTTTATCCCAACACTTTTCCTTTTGTATCCGTCTCTAAATTACTAGCAAATAATAGTTCTTGACATATTTTTTCATCCTTAATAAACCTCACGTAAAACAGCTACAATGCTTCATTAGTAGGTAAAGTAGCCTAATTCAACTGAATTGAAAATTGACTAGTCTTCAGATGATTGCACAATGGCTCTTCAATGTTTTCAGCCATTTGATCAATTCGTCTTTGCACAGAACTTTTGCTCAAAGGAATTATTCAAGTTATGTCTGCCGCTAGTTTATGGAGCACAGTAGTTTAACTTCTTTTACTGTTTTTTGTTCTTTTACTGTTCTTTTACCTGTTTAAGCAATTAACGAAAAGATATTGTATGAAGTTCAAACTTTGTCATCGTCTTACTTGGCATCCACCGAAAAATGTTTTGATACTCTTGGCTGAGTATTATGCTTCTTTTCAGATCTTGAGAATAGGCTCCATTTTTGCCCTTCTTATCTGGATGCATTTTATTTATGCATTTTAAGCGATCTTGAACTCTTGAAGGCATCATTATCGAATTTTCAATGAACCCATATTTAATATATTCTGCACTATATTACCGTCTATACTACATACACAATACACTACACCTACACATACATACATAAACATACATAAACACTCACACCTGTCACCCAGATAGGTAGGCAGAGACTACAGACTTCCATTTGGCACGATCCTGACACACCTCTCTCGCCTCCTTCACATCCATACACCTCCGCATACATGCTCGTCGGTTAAGCGTACTCTTAATTTGGCCCGTTTTCAATAAATCGCCAATTTGGTCGATAAATTTTCGCCTAGGACGTCCTTTTCCGACTCTGCCATTCACTTCTGCAACATAAATTTTCTTTGTCACTCTTTCCTCATTCATTCTTTCCACATGACTAAACCACCGAAGCATTCCTTTCTTAACCCTGGTCACAACATCATCTTGCAAACCACACTTTTCTCTTATTACACAATTACTTACCCTGTCATTAAGATTCAGCCCTAACATACTCCTTAACGACCGCATTTCTACTGCGTTCATTCTACTCTCGTGCTTCTTCTGCCACACCCAACTTTCACTACCATATGTTAAATTAGGGACCAACACAGCATTGTGAATTGCCATACGTGCCTTTTTCGACACATTTTGACTCTTCACAATAGAGTGCAGGGCCCCATTTACTCTATTTCCCGCATTCACTCGTCGTTCTATATCCTTATCATATCTCCCATCCCTGCTAAATACGCAGCCCAAATATACAAACTCATCTACTTGCTCGATCAACTCCCCTTCTATTCTTATTTCAAAAATCGTTTTACTTTCTTCTCTTTCAAAAACCATAACATTCGTCTTACTTGCGTTCACTTTCATACCCCTTTCTTTTAATGATCTGTTCATTAATGTAACCATCATTTGCAACTCGGCCGCCGACGATGCAAGGATAACTTGATCATCGGCGTACAAAAGGCATTTTACGGTTAACTCACCCATTCTTAATCCGCATACTTCAACTTTCAAATTTTCCAAACAACTGTCCATAAATAGGTTGAACAGCCACGGGGAAGCCACACAGCACTGTCTGACACCTTTATGGATGTCAAACCAGTCCGAGTAGACCCCGTTGATCCTAACACAAGCACTAGAGTCCCTAAAAAGGGACTCCAATGTCCGTATCAAGCCAGCGCCCAACCCAAATGACTTCAGTGCGTTCATGCCTTTTCCAAGTCCATGAACGCACAAAAAACCTTTTGGTTTTTGGCCAAAAACTTCTCCGCGATCATGCGCATGGAAAATACTTGATCTGTACATCCCATTCCCTTTCTAAATCCCGCTTGCACATCCCAAATTTTTCCATCAGTTTCTTTCATGACCCTTTCAATCAGTACCTTAGCATACAGTTTTCCCACAATGCTAAGAAGGCTGATGCCACGGTAGTTTTTACAATCCTGCTGCGACCCTTTTCCCTTATATACTGGGACTATCACGGCTTTGCACCAGTCTACCGGTACCCGTTTCCGTTCCCAGCATAAATTAAACAAGGTGTGCAGCAGGCCTGCCACCACTTCCTCTCCAGCCCTTAGCATTTCGAGTGAAACTCTATCATATCCGGCAGCCTTACATGCTTTCATGCTTTTCATTGCTTTTATTATTTCACCTATACTTATCTCACTACCTCTTTCCTCTTCTTTCGGAATTTCTACTTCACTTAGTAGACACGTTGTCTCCTCACTCATAAACACGCTTTCAAAATATCCCTTCCATCTCTTTAAACTCAAAACTTCATCATTTAGAATATAGCCATTATCGACTCTTATAGCATTCATCATAGGCTGTTTTGAATGTCCCCTGGCGGTTCTTACAAGTTTCCAGAACATTTTAATATTTGCCTGGAAATTATCCGATATTTTTCTATCATTCTTATCCATTCTTTCTTGCTTTTTTCTTTCAACTACTTCTTCTACTCTCTTATTAAGATGTCTAAAGACTGCCCTTTTTCTTTCAATATCATCATTCGTACCGCTAGAATTACCAGCCTTTGTTGCCAGTAAATCTAGCCATGCTCTCTTCTTTGCTTCAACTTCCATACGTACCTCATCATCCCACCATAACGTATTCTTTTTCCTTTCATTCTTTCTCTTACTAACACCACATACTTCGGTAGCTGCATCCACTAAACCTTTCTTTACATTTTGCCATACATTCTCCAAGTCTAACTCCTTCATACATAATTCATCCAAACCACTTATATTTTCTTTCAGTCTACATTTGAACTTGTTTTTCTCACCTTCATCTTGTAACCTTTCTGTTCGAATACGCTGTAACGCAGTGGTAGACACAGATGATCGATGGCGCCAACGCCTGAATAGACCATTAATTCGGCATAAAACAAAATAATGATCCGTTCCTACGTTAGAACCCCGGTAAACCCTTGTATCCACCACTGCGCCTATCAATCTTTCATCCATCATCATCAAAATGAACACCTACACTACAACATAATAACGTGATTAACGTGTATTATCGTTACTATATTGCCGTCTCTTCTTTTATGCTTCCGACATGGCTTTATTTTTAAACATATTTAAATAAAGTCTTGAAATTAAATACTTATTTTAAAGATAACGCGCGAAATCACTTATGAAAATATAAAAATTATTACGAGCCTTTATATAGGATTTAAATACAGCACGCACTGACAGGAATAAGACAAATACGCACAAACTCGGTTATCTCTCGACGCTCAATGGTACTGAGCAAGTTAAGACAAGTATCGATGTACCAGCCGATTGCTACCGGATTGCACCAACAGCGTTATTTAACAAAAATTACAACTTGATTGCGTACGGCGTACGGGCAATCCTACGAAATCTATGTTAAGGGTACACTAGTCGCTCATTCTTCCATACAAACGTAGTCTGGCGATTACTCCACTGTTTGATGATGTACGTACAAAATAAAAAATGATTTCAATTTGTCTCATAATTATCTAGCCCTGTATGGTAACAAAATAGTAAAAAAAAGATTATGTTTAAAAGTTATAAGCATCGAAAATTCCGAATTTCAACACTATTTTTAACACATTTTTGGGCGGAAATAAATACCACAAGAAAAACGAAAATTGCAAAACAGTTACAATACAGGGGTAGAATAGTTGTTCAAAAATGCAAATAATTTTATTTTGAACAGATACATTCAATAGATTTTTCATGACACCCAGACTCCCAAAGGTCTGTTTATAAAATTTCGCGCGCTCCGTTTCGTTGTAAATCATCTTGCCTTTCGCTACAAATTGTTTCTCCGATCAGGGGGACGGACGGAGGGGGGCGCAGCGCGCACTCACACATGTTCACTAGGTTAGCCGCTGCTATCTATTTATGGTTGTAATACCTACATATTTACATCTTTATTTAGAAAAATTGCTTCCTTTTGTTTGTGTCCACTTGCTGAAGCCGGGATGAATATAGTTGGTTAAAATTGAAAACAGGTAGGTTACATAATAATGAACTTTCGATACAGGTAGTACATTAGGTACTTAACTACTTTAATTTGCCAACTAACGAAAACATCTCATTGATAAGCACGATTGTCGAAAATCTTAAAATTATCTATAAATTTAATTAGAATAGGTAATTCTTAGATTTTCGATAATCGTGCTTACGTATAGGAATCTCATATACTAATATACCTAATGTAATTTATGTAAGTACATAATAATTAAGAGCCGTGGTAGCTCAGATGGTTAGCGTGCGCTTTAAATTTCACAGTACGCGAGCAAACCGGGTTCGATCCCCGCCGGCACCAATGAAATTGTTAATTGCAATTTTAAGTGCTGATATACCATGTGCTCGGCGGTGAAGGAAAACATCGTGAGGAAACCTGCATGTCAGAGAAATAAAAAAAATATATTTCGAAGACATGTGAAGTTCGCCAACACGTATTGGGGCAGCGCGGCGGACAATTACTTGCCCTAAAACCCTCTCAGAATAAGCGGAGGCCTGTGCCCAGCAGTGGGACGTGTATATAGGCTGTAACTTTACTTTACTTTACTTTTACATAAGAATCTAAGAAGGGCAGTCAATGATAAATAAAATTTGTTTTGTAAGTTGTTTTTTTTTTAAAAAACACTAACACAAAAACATGAAACTGAGAAGAAGCACCCGATCTGCCGAAACAAACTCAGAGAGGACAGTCCAGGTATTACATTGGTCACGTCATACGAGAACCAGGCAGGTGGCTAATGGTCCTTTGAAGAAAGAACCATACAGATGTGAGTGGACAACTAAGTACTTTTTAGGATTCCGTACCCGAAGCGTAAGCAGCAGGGTGTGTCTGTCTATCAGCGGGATCTCATGATCCGTTTAGGGTTAAAAATAGGTTGTAATATTATATATATTGTAATGTTAAAAATATGTTGTACCTGTGGCCTGTGGGCTATTATAGCTAACTAGCTATGGTAAGTAAATACCTATTTAGAATACATAGTACCTAAAGTAATGTTTTCATAACCTACAATAAAATATATCTTGCCAGATCGTCACTCCATCTAGTGGGGGGTCAACCTACACTACGCCTACCGGTACGAGGCTGCCACTCGAGAACCTTTCTTCCCCATCGGTTATCGGTTCTTCGAGCTATATGGCCGGCCCATTTCCACTTCAGCTTACTAATCCGTTGGGCTATGTCGGTCACTCTGGTTTTACTGCGGATAACCTCATTTCTGAGTCTATCACGCAGAGAAACTCCGAGCATAGCCTCTTCATAGCTCTCCATAGCTCGCTTAGCGACCTTGAGCGTCCTCATACGGCAACAGTGAAGGACCACGTCTCAGTTCCATAAGTCATCACTGGCAACACGCACTGGTTGTAAAATCTAGTTTTTAGAGATTGAGGTGTACCTGACGAGAAGATATGTTGTAATTTCCCGAACGCTGCTCAGCCGAGTTGAATCCGTCGATTGACCTGTCGCTCGAAGTTGGACTTACCTAGTCGGACTAGGTAAGTCCAACTGTACGACAAAAAAACTGCGGTTGCCAACCCGCTCGCCAAGCGTGGCAACTATGGCAATATACCCCCATGAACAGAACATACATAACCAAAAAACAACGAATTGAGAACCGCCTCCTTTTTTTCGAAGTCGATTAAAAAGTAGGTAAAAACAAATCAATGAAATTATTATATAATAACAACATCTACTTAAATTCACATAAGAACTTTCATAATAACAACTAAATTGGGTTCATAATAATAACACCAATTTTTTTCCCTCTCTTTTCTTTTTAAAATACGTTAACCCCACAGTAGGATTTTCTCCAGTATCGTGGAGGCAGTTTACAAACATAAATTGCACAAGGACAAACATCCAAACCCGGAACAACTATTTGTAGGCCATACAAATATTTGTTCAGTGCGGGATTCGAAACCACGGCCCCCAGCGCAGTCTCATTGCTAAGCCACTGCGACAAGGAGCTTTCACTTGCGGTCTGAGTTTATGTTGTCATTCAAAAAAGAATCGCAAAATGTAGGTACGCGATGACGCCGTCGCTTTGCGTCACTCATGCTGCGGCTACACCTAACAAGCAACGTCAATGCCCATAAACGCAACAATTATTGCCTTAAATAACGCGATAAAATGAGTGGCTACACTTGAACGGTCAACGCCGTTTCCCGTTGAACGGCATTAAATTTGCCGTTGAACGGCGTTAAATGTTTTTAATGTTCCTTGAATTTCAAGCAAGATGGACGTTGACGCAACTACTCTATATTTGATGAGTGTAAATTTTTATTATATGAATATATTGTATGAAGAAAAAAAGAATACAAAGAAAAAGAATAATTTAATGTGTGATTACTTTCATAAACCCCTCGTAGGAAACTATCCATCGTTTCGAATGCGAACCAACTGGTTGTATACACGTCCTTTGTGCCAATTTCGGACCTCAAAGACTTTTTATATTTGTTTAAATGGGTTCTATAATAACCCATTAGGCTTTCCTTTTTCTTTTTAATTTCTTCAATTGATGATTGAAAGGGTAGCAGTTGCAAAATACGTCGCCAAGCATCATATTGCGATGTACGATTTTTATAACTTTTAAGTCTCGGATCCCACAAACATGGCTCTGTTTGCAGGATCTCGAGAAACCTTGTAACTTTTTCGTTACTCCACTCCATCGCAGCCATACGTGTAACCCCGTGGCACTCACCGTGCACAATGAGAGAAACGTAGTGTGGCCGCTTCAACGCGATAATTCGCGCGTTAATCCTTTGATGTACCGACACTCAAGTTATCGGCAAACGGGAAACGGCATTATTAATGCCGTTAAAAATTATCGCGTTAATTCGTGGCCACACCTAAATTCAACGTCCATCAACGCGATAATTAACGGCATTTCTCCTTAGTGTGGCCGGGCCATCAGGAGTGTGTATGTGTGTGCGCACTAGCTTCTTACTGCTCATCACAGCGTGTATCTTTTTTCGCACGTTATGTCGGCTGAGATAGCATGCATTTTAACCCCGCCCACCATTTAGTTCGAGCTAGCGACTAGGGCAACCTTAAGTATTCATTGCTTATATACCATCATACAGGGCAGAAATATAAACTAATTATTCGATATTCAGTATTAGATAGGTTTTAATTCAGTAAATTTTAAAATATAAAGTATCTACATGAAATTACAAATCAACCCCCTAAACTACGCCAACGCCCCCCATTTTTTCCGGGCTCATTAACGCCTCTCTCTAGGTCTCC
Organism: Parnassius apollo; assembly: GCA_907164705.1. NCBI lineage: Eukaryota > Metazoa > Arthropoda > Insecta > Lepidoptera > Papilionidae > Parnassius > Parnassius apollo. The sequence continues at coordinate 3,363,538 of CAJQZP010000585.1, forward strand.
AACAAAGGACGTTATCGCCCACTTTTAGAAAGACTGCTGTAAACGATAAAACACTGGGGCCTCTAAATGGCAATATGAACATACTCGTATAGATATTGCATATTATACATTATTGTATTAAGTATAATTTTTTGAGTAAAGATCTACCCCTCTATTTTTTTATGTCACTTTATAATTAATAACATAAAAAATAAAATTTTTAATCGACATACGTCCAACTATTCGGCACATTCCTGCTTTCATACGTACCTACGAGAGCTTATTAAATTAACCCATAATTTTAAATAACCTACTAAACACTTTTATGATTTAAATACATTACGACTTTATGAAATGCAGGTAACAGAGCTGTAGTTATTACTCACGATAAAACATCACGGATAAAATATGGTAAAGCCGCATAAATATAAATTCAATTCACAACAATCATTTCGAAATATCCACGTCGTGGCAAAACTACGTTGTATTACTTTATTAGGATTGTAGCAGAAATGGGTCGGCTTGACCGGACCGCGCTCTCATAGAATATTAGCGTAAAGTATATAGATGAATAATTTGGCTAGGTTTCGTATGTTGAGTGCCGAGAACCGGAGACCTTTTTGCTAATACGAGGCAAAACATATGTATCCTTAGAGTAATACCGTTTTTGCGTTTTAATTTTTAATCGACGATAGATAGAGAAAAGAAGTTAAACTATGAACTCGCTGGTCAACATTGCTTCTTAATTCAGAAATAGACAATGAATTTAAAAATATTACAACAACAAAACTACATGAGATGATAAAAAGGTGTTAAATGAGAGGTGATTTAAATTGCTAATTTGGATATCGATATAATTAAAAATATAATCAAGCTGTAATAACGAAATAAGGCAGATTTTTTTTATTGAGCTGAGGGAGTTATGTACATGCCATTTAGAAATGAATTTTTAAAACTTTTGTCTGTATGTCAAGGCTAATCTTCAAGATGACTGAACCGATTGTAATGATACCTACTTGACGAACAGATAGAGAGCATTTCCAGGAGTGATCTGGGATATATTTTGTTCCAACAACTTGGAGATAACTGTTTGAGAAATCAAAAGTTTTATAAAATTAATGTCCTTGGATTAAATCTAAATAAACACATTAAAAGATACGTAGAGGCGAAGGCAGGGCTGGTCACTAGTTTTAAATAAATTTATTGCTCAATTATTTCTTATATTTACGCGAACACTACACATTAAAATAATACTAGTTTTTACGGAATTTATCGCGTATATTTAACTTTTTAAATACCCGACGTTTCGAACGCTTTACAGCACTCATGGTCACGGGCGGGACTGCGATGTTCAACGTCCAGATGCATAGTTAACCGCGGTTACCATAGATTAAAATTTTACTTTTGTTCCGATCTACACAGTATGAACTTATGGTATCTTGAAGTCTTGCAGTTGTATGCTTGGGTTGGGATTTAATTTTCTTTATTATAGGATCCCAAGCAGATGGTAGCACCCAGCCATCTTCTCTATTGAAATTAGGATGTTTTTTGATTTCAATAGCCTCGCGAATCATCCTTGGAAGGAATCGGTGTTCCTTAGCGAGAATTTGTGGTCTATCAAATCTGATGTAGTGACGGGGGCGATCCTGTACGTGTTCACAGACTGCAGACTTCCCGGAGCGTCGATTCTTCACATCAGCTATATGTTTTTTAACGCGGGTTTTAATTGATCTTTTAGTTTGTCCTATGTAGGAGAGACCACATTCACAATCAAGCTTGTACACTCCTGCATCTTGCAGAGGGACATTACACTTGACTGATGGTAAAAATTGACCAATCTTCTTCAGCGGTTTGAAGTATGTTTTGATGGAAGCGCGCTTCAAGATGTAGCCAATCTTGTCAGTGACTCCTCTAACATATGGCAGTACAGCAGGTACACGCTCGACTGTGGCCGGCTTCACTCGTTCACTGTGACGTAGGCTCGGGACCCGAAGCTTGTTGTCATGCAAAACTTGCTTGACATGGTGGAGCTCGGCAGCCAGGTGTTTACTGTCGCAGATTCCTCGTGCTCTCTGAAACAAAGATTTACCCACGGTTGCTAACTGTGAAGGATGGTGGTGAGAATCACCGTTTAAATATCTATCTGTATGGTCTTTTTTCTATACACAGTATGGCTCAAGGTGTTATCAGGATTCGGAATTACTAACACATCTACCGTAGAAAAGCTATGGAATTGTTTGCCTCTAACTCCATTGTGAACTGAATTTTAGAATTTATAGAGTTAAGATGATCTAAAAATGCAGTTACTTTATCTAAAGGTAGAATTGTGAAAGTGTCGTCTACGTACAGCTTGTAGAATCTTGGATTTATGGGAGAAGTAAGCAGGGCTTTCTCCTCAAAGTCTTCCATGAATATGTTGGCGACAATGGGAGATACAGGTGAGCCCATCGCCACACCATCTACTTGCTTATAGAACTCCTTTTTCCACAATAGGTAGCCAAATGTAAGGCAGTGTCTGAGTAATACTGCATATTCTATGGGCATTTTGTTTTCTTCCAGCCTTATAGTTACAATTGAGATGCAATCTTCAACAGGTAAGCATGTAAACAATGACTGTACATCAAAACTGACCATAGTTTCATTGTATGCCAGATGTAGGCTTTTAATCTCGCTGACAGAATGGTAGGAATCCTTTATGTATGCTCTTGTATGTCCCCTGAGCGGTGAGAGTATTTTCGTTAAGTGCTGAGCCAATATGTAAGTTAGTGAATCGATGTGGCTCACTATGGGACGTAATAGAGCATTGGGCTTGTGTATTTTTGGTAACCCATACAATTTTGGTAATTTGGCGCACGTAGGTATTATCCATTTTACGTCCAGATTTAATTTTTCGGAGTGTTTCTTTATGAGGTCACTAGTTGTTTTCAGTGTGCTATTTGTTGGGTCGTTTTTAACCTTTTTATAAGTACTTACATCCGACAAAAGTTCTTGTATTTTATCATGACTACCGTGGCGTTTCCCTTATCTGCGCGGAGAATCGTAAGTTCTGGTTTATTGCGTAGGTTCTTTAACGCTATAAATTCGTCTTTGGGAAGATTCGGTTTAGGCACTGAACATCGACGTAACGTAGATGAAAAAAAAAGGAAAGAAAATGTCTTGACGTATCGCTTCCAAATCTTCTATCCGCATACTGTTTTTAAATAAACAATCCTTGACACTACAGATAATTTCTTCGTACGGTAATTTGCGTGGTGTAATAGCAAAATTGAGGCCTTTGGATAAAACCCTAATTGTTGCATCATTCATTGTTTGTTTTGACAGATTATAATGGCTTAAATCTAAATAAACACATTAAAAGATACGTAGAGGCGAAGGCAGGGCTGGTCACTAGTTTTAAATAAATTTATTGCTCAATTATTTCTTATATTTACGAGAACACTACACATTGATATAATACTAGTTTTTATGGAATTTATTGCGTATATTTAAATTTTTAAATACCCGACGTTTCGAATGCTTTACAGCACTCATGGTCACGCGGTTAACTATGACATCTGGACGTTGAACATATCAGTCACGCCCATGACCAAGAGTGCTGTAAAGCGTTCGAAACGTCGGGTATTTAAGAAGTTAAATATACGCGATTAATTCCGTAAAAACTAGTATTATTTCAATTTATTGCTCAGTTTAGTATTGAACACTTTATAAATGATTTATGTGGCACATAATTAAAACACATATTAATAAATAATGCCATATATATATATATATATATATATATATACAATATGTAACGTAATTAACCCACACCCTCAAACACCCCAATTAGTATATTATGTTATAATCATAATACATACACCGAATTTTTAGTTTTTTTTTTGCACTGATTATTTATCAAATTAGTTATACTAATCCTGGAAGAATGTTGTGGTCACAGTACAAATCCACGAACGTAAAGACTTTAAAGAGCTTGAAATAAAGTTCATTTTTCTTTATTTTTATTGAATGACAGAATTAGTAATAATACAAATAAAACTGCACTCTTAAAAGTCTTATTGCCTTATGTTACGGTCCATTTCAGTTTGTTTTGACCGTAGAGATTTAGTGTGACTGTATTTTACGTAGTTTTAATCATTTTTGGGATAAAAATTACCTATATTAAAAATGATAGAAATCGATTCAGTAAAAAGATTCTGAAAAAACTACTTTCTTGAAGTGCGTTAATTATGTTACATGTTGTATATATATATATATATATATATATATATATATATATATATATATATATATATATATATATATATGTGTGTGTGTTTTATGTATAATTTCACAAATTATATCTCCTTAATATTCTTGCTCTTTTTATCGATCGTTTTCTCAATCTATTCGCTTTATTAAAATATATTTAACATCACTACGGCCTTGAGAAAAGTTTCAACGTGAATGCGTCGCTAACATGATTAGACCCCCGTATTTGTGTAGCCACGCATCGCTTGTTCCACGTCGCGCGGATGCGTTTCAATGATCTTATAGGTGCGTATTATTTACTGTTGATTAAGCTTCTTTGAAACCTATGCATTAAATTTAGATCAAACGCGAGGGGCACGAACCAAGATGTAAACAGCAGTATCTTCCTGATAATAAACATAATAATGAAAAACTGGCGATTGCTCAGGTACCTGACAAGCGGAGGCAACTATAGCAAATATCTCTCCTACGAAGCAATCTATATGAGAAGCTTATTTTCAGCAGTGGACTTTTATTGGACTGTAAGGAAAAGTAAAGTTTGCTTAACAGTAAATCATAGATCAAGTTCTCGTTCAATTTTATTTAGCGTAAAGTTGCAGTATAATAATGTGAATCATTTGGTGGTGACATCAGAAATTCTTTTACTTGTAACAAGGCATTCCATATTTTCCTCAAGATTGAGAACGCGTCTGCATTTTGGCTCTTAGTCAAGGACAGATGACACAGCATTAATTTTCCATTAGGTATACTGTGTGATCGCTTGTTTCTTTCATTTCTATGAAAAATTCTTTGTTGTAGCTAAAAATTTTTAAAGACTGGAGAAACACACAGGTCATCTGACGATAAGTGGATACTGTGGCCCATAGACACCCTTATTTCTTCGAATAGGGATTAAGTTTATAGATGTGTTAGTTACATTTAGTTATAACGATTTGCAGTTGCTTCACTAATATTTGTAAAAACCGACCGGTTTCGCCTCACAGCCTGTTTAAAGTATATAAATAATATGAACCAATTAAGTTACAACAATCGCAATATATCGAGTAGGTCTTATCAAAATATTTTAAGAGGAAATTATAAGAATTGGTTGGATCAATTATAAAATAAAGAAAAATAAGTTTAATTTTAAAGCACAGTAAGGGTGCTACCTAAATTATACATCTTAAGAAAAACACGGATTTGAGGTTGTTCATTTTTAATCGTGATAATCCATTCTAAAGACAAGCTTAACGGATCATCCGGTTAAGTCGCCCTTTCTAACATGTATCTACGCCATATTTAACAAGCCAAATTTATCAGATTGCAAATTTCCACGGATATCTTAAGGAATGACAAGTATGTCCTGCGAGCATATACAAAAGTCACATAGTAAACTTTTCAGCAATACAAATATATTTTTTGAGTAATACAAATATAAAAATTCACGCCGGTCACCCAGTTGACACACATGGTGTTGACACACATCTCTTGAATTTACTTAGCATACATACTCGTTGGTTAAGCATATTCTTTATTTGGCCCATATTAAATCGCTAATGTTCGATAAACTACCGTCTTGAGCATCCCTTGCGGACTCTGCAATTCAGTTTTGCAATATACCTAATTTGCTTTATTACTCTTTCTTGATTCCTTCTTTCTACATGACTAAGCCACCGAATCATTCTTTTCTTAATCCTGATCACAGCACTACCTTGCAAACCACACTTTAAATATTTCAAAATCTTTACAGTAAATTAATTCCTGTCCGATAGTCTTGTTAAAACTTGAAAATGACTCACATAATTTGATGAAATTTTTGTATGTATTTAAGTGGGCCCCTGGACCATTTTTATTCATAATTGGATCCGGTAGGTGCTACTGTTGTCAAGATCTAGAAATCATCAAACATAGCTTGTAGTGAATTCATGCTTGCTGGCGCAGTTTTGAAAGGATTCACGCAGTTAAATTTTAAAACTAAAGAAAGCGTTTAGAAAAGACAGAATTTTAACTCATCGTGGAAAACCACGATGGAGCTGTGTAATTGCATGTTGGACTAACCGGGAAAGGATCTTACACTCACAAAGTACCAGGGTAAAATTTTAAAATATTGCTGCCGTTTTTTGTATGGTACCTGACGAGAGACTGGACAGACATTTAATGTTAACGAGGCATTCAATCTTAGTCCTCAGGGATAAAAATGCATCTGAAATGAGATTCTTAATCGTGCATAGAATTTAGATGTCCATCTATAGGTCACAACATTCACATTTCGCCAGGTGATCTGTGTGTTTATTAGTAATTCTCACCTTTATAAAAAAATCTAACTGCTGTGAACAGGTCCCTACAACTATAAACTAATACTCATATTCTCTAACGGACACTATGTAACAATTACCTCTTCCATTAGTTCATTAGTATGGAGGAAACCACGGACGAGTAAAAAAAGTAAGGACTCCGCGTCACCTACATAAAAAGTGAAGCACCCCAAAACAAGTCAGCTACGTTTAAATACGAACCTACACGCACACACTCACACAGATATAAGCCGATCGGCCGCCATTACGTTCGCGTATCAAAAATTTAAATAATGACGTCGTGTGTCGTTAAATAGTGCAAAAATAATGCCATATTACAAAAAAGTGCCAAAGGATTACCTTCCACAGGTAAGCCAGTTCTTATTTCATTATTTATTACGCACATGACGCACACATATACAGCTTAAGTGTTGCTTCACTAGCTAGTATTGCGGTGCGGAGTCCTTACTTTTTTTACTCGTCCGTGAGAGGAAACATTTATCACCCCGCTTAGCAAGCCAGTACGAAAATCGTAGTACCAGACTTAATGCACCTTTCCTTCACCGGTTTGAGTGACAAAAACATTAATTTCTATACATTATACTAGCTGATATCCGCTCGCTTCGCTGGGCGCACGATAATCTTTTATTGCGAAACCTAAATGTAAAATATCACGATTTTTTTATATAAAACTATTGTAAAATCCGTTTTCAGTGAGCGTCTACATTGCGAAAGGAGTAACTATATCAAGTCAAACGGGTGTATAGTTTTAGAGATATCGTGTTGAGTCAGGTGATCAGTCAGTCAGTCAACGGTATTTCGCCTAATATATATATATATATATACATATATATAGAAATCCAAGTTGTCAAAAATTTATTCCATCACAAGAGTTCCATTATATATAATAAACACGGTTCTCTAAATGCTCACTCTCCTTTCTTATCTTAAGAAGATTGTTAAGATATTTTGTATCAAGAATGTTCCTCTTGATACCGATGATGAAATCACTTCCTTGAATAGGTTGATCCCTTCTTCCGTCCACGATAGTGGTTCAAGCCCTCGATTTCTGAGGGACCCTTGAATCACATCGAAGCCCCTCTCCCCCCTTAGCTAGAGGAGCCTCACTCCAAAAGCAGGGGCCGGGGTGCCTCGGGACTGCAGTCGTCGACGCGGCGCTTAGCGCCACCTCGCCGCCGGCAGATTCATTGCACTCGATGAAGTTCTCGCTGACGAGTCTATTTCGATGAAGTTGTAGAGGCTGCAGGGCCACCAGGATATACCTTTCGAAAAAAAAGGTCTTTAAAAATATTTTACTCCACCAAGTTGAAATCATAAGAATCGATTGTAGCAATAATAAAATACAGAAACGTACTTTTAATTTTAAGCACAATAAAAATGCAAGATTTACATAAAATAAACTTGATTATTCTTATTATAATTTATTAATCAGTAAAAATCCACTACTGAACACGGGTTTCTCCCTATGTGGAGATCATTACGTTTGGTACGTGGATTAAATCACAGCTATTTAATATTTTACGTCTAGCGTAAATGGATGGTCTTGCGCAATCTAATAGAAGCTATAAGTTTCTTCTGGAATTTCCCATATTCACCCCTAACGACATCCATGGGATATAATATGGTGATGATTACTCTTATACCACTACCATAGATAAGTTGAGATATGTAAGGTAAGATATGAAAGTTACTCTTAGTTTGCTCCAAATGATAACGGAAAAGTAACGGGTTAAGGTCTGGCGACCGATTGATGGTAGAAAATCAATTCGAAATAGCTTAACCCAGATTTAACAAAGTGGTACCGGGTGAGCTTCACTAGTGCGAAATTATCGACTCTCAAATTTCTACAAGTCTTAGCACATAATATATATTGCATTATAAATGTATACCATGTAAAGTAGAACGTAGATTAGAGGTTATTCATTTTTAATCCTGGTAATCCATTTTAAAGACAAGCTTATAGTATTATCCGGTTAAGTCGGCCTTTCCAACCTACATCTACGTTATATTTAACAAGTCAAGTAAATTTGGTACAACGTTATCAGATCGTAAACTTCCATGAAAATCTTACGAAATGACAAGTATGTCTTACTGTATAATCTTAGTCTAAAGTCACATAATAAGCGTTTTAAGTAAGGTAGAAATATTTTTTTAATAAAAAATACATACACACTTACATCGGTTAACGAGAGGGGTAGACAGACTACGAACTTCTCTTCAACACGGTCTAGACACAAATCTCTCGCATTTACCAATCATACATGCTCGCTCGTTAAGGGTACTCTTCATTTGGCCTATATTCAACATATCGCCAATTTGTTCAATAAACTTCCGTTAAGGGCATACTTTTTTATATAATGGGGGTAACAGACGGGCCCACAGTCCATCTGAATGAGAATCAAAACGCAGATGAGTTGTCACCTCTGAGGACTACAATGGAATCCTCGTTTTTAGTAAAAAGTGTTTCGTATGGTAAGTGTAGGGAATCAGAGGTCCTTTTTACTCGTTATGAGGCATTCTACCTTCCCCAGGAGTGATTCTTAGTCAAGGATAGAATTAGATCCGGTGGACTGAGTGCCCGTTTGTCACCACTATTCTATTAAAAATATATGGTATATAGTAAATATATAAATAAACCATATATAAAAAAACTGTTATAGTTTGATAGTAAGTTGCGCTGATTCAAAACACGGTCAATTGAACACGCGTATAGCAAAGAAGCAAATGTGACTAATGTCAGTATTTCACTTCAAACAACTTTTGTAGTGTGAGTCCTAAAAGGGTACGTAATTTATGTTCTACCTGCCTTTCACATCTGGCAGCAACCCTAATTCACGCAGTATGGTGCAAAAGGGTAACACTGCCCTAACTGTTAGCACCTTTACAGGGGTTAACGTTTGGGTGCGTATAATAGGGGTCTGGTCATTGTAGTTATCGTTAGTTTTCTTTCAAACTCTTTGTTACTTAATCATAAACACTTTTTGAAATCCTTAAGCAATGAAATATAGTACGTTTTTCGTTATTACATTTTTCTGACTGCCTCGTTGGTCTTGTGATCGTAAACGCGGTTGTTGATCATGAGGTCCTGGGTACAAATTCCGGGCAGGTCAAAAGGAGTTCATTAGATTTTCTGTCAAGAAATTCTCAGTAACAGTCCAGAGTCAGGAAGTTGGCTGTGTTTCATCCCCGTTCCTCTGAAAGTACATAAACCGTTAGTTCTGCACCTGATCTCTTTGCAGTCGTGTTTGATAATCGTCCAATTGGACTATGGGAGTGAGGGAATAAAGAGTGCACTTTCGCTTTCGCATTCACTCGTGCCCTGTAACTCTATCCTCGGTCCAAAGGACATTGTTATTATAATTTTTGTGCGAGGAGCTATACTGGTGTATCTAGACCAGTATGTTCTATTGTGATCATTCATATGCCCTATATTTACAACGAATTGAAGGACTGGTTTTCTCTGAGAAGCATTTTCTCTTTCTTTCTTTTAAGTATTTAGTTTCCCAAAAGAATTATACGTTTCTCCATCAGGGTTCGCAATCAGTTAGGATGTGCAGAGGAGTTTCAGGAGGAACAGAATCGACACGTCGTTGAGGTGCTTAATTCCAACATAGCCATGTTTTTATTTATAACAGCAGTGTCCAGTCAAGGCTCTTGTCAAAATATATAGCTTTTACATACTCAATTCCAGGGTTTCTGTAGTGAATTTACAATTATATGCCCAGATTATAGTTTTACAATGTTATAAGCCTGGTTTATCAAACCAGATCTTAAATTATATTCATTTGATAAAGAGTTTCAAGGATTAGTCGGGCCAAGCTTTTTAAGATTCCATAAAATGACTCAAATCCATATTGTGTACTCTTTCTGCCTTATTAATAAAAATTGCTTATTCCAAGCTTAATTGGAAGTTACACTTGGACTAGCTAATCTCAGAGTAACTGACTATTTACTTCGTTATTACAATGTTATTAATAAATATGGAGTAACCTCGGACTAACTATACATTCCATACTCCGGGATTAACGTTTGTGCTATGGCAACCTACTTATATGGGTGCGTTTGGCAGAAAAAAGCGCTAGCAAGCGCTTACAAGCGCTGAAATAGTTTTCGGCCAGGACACGATTGCTACTTCAGTAGCGCTGACACAATCCGCCATTTTGCTTATTCAATTTGTTTGTTTTGAAGTAGAGTTTATAAGTTGTTTTGTGCAATATTAGTTTTAAGTAATATATTGACATGAAGAAACATATACATGTTATTAAAAATTCATAATTGGTAAGTTTTTAATATGAATACTTTACAAACATATATTTAAATTAAGTTAGGTTCTCCGGTTAAAACTAACATCGTGTCCTGGAGGAAAATAGCTACTTACGATTTGACAGCGCTTACCGCTTACGATCGCCATTTTGCTTACAAGCGCTTGCTAGCGCTTTTTTCTGCCAAACGCACCCATTAAAAGTAAAAAGAGTGAGTCAGTGAATGATTAGTGAATGAACTCAATGCTTGATGATGACATTAATGACATTGACAGGCAATATTTTGAGTTTGACAAGAGATACGTGTTACGTGTTGTTCCTTGTTGCTCGTGTTGTTTTCGGACTCGGTGGAAAAACTAAGTTCTAAATATAATAATTTTTAATATTATTCGTAATGAAATTTTAGAATTCAGAAAAGAGTGTGAAGGGCAAAATTAATTAAATAACCATTTTTGTTTTGTTTTTTGGGATAAATAAAATCTTTTGTACATGTAATTATTGTATAGGTATTTATTTAAAAAAAAATCGTTAATAAATGCTGCCCGAACAGAATTTCCTCTAACGGAGTTATTTACTAATTGTGCGGCCGGTACATTTTCATCATCTCCTTATACTACATCCTCAAGCAGATCTTGCTTTTGCATTGCAATGTATATAGTTTTGTATGCTCTTATTTAGTATTTAGTCCTCGCAGTAAACACCGAAACCTTTGCTTCCCTCCAAAGCATTGTTCTACAGTGTTAAAGGCCCAGATGTGCGACCGGTTGTACATTTCTTTCTTTTGTTTACTAGGACGCAGGATAGGAGTGAATAAATACAAGCATAACTATAATCTCCGAGAAGTCTGCCTTTAAATTCTGACTGCTCAAACATTTGTTTTAATGAGACTTTTATTAAATATTCTTGAGTCATGTGTGCTGCCTTGCCAATGTGCCACTGTATCCATGATCTCTAAATTTGCATTTGACACAACCTGGAACAAAGCACTAATAACTTGTTTAATATGAAATAATAGATTGAGGTGATTGTATTGAATCTAAGAAAATAACTAAGTACCTATATGGCAAAGATGGGCTAGCTACGTGATGTAAAACTTACTTGTACATTTATTTAACTGTATCCTTTCCTGTTTATGTAGTATTGTCTGATGTTTCCAGCGACTTTCGGGATTCTAATATGTGGCTATCAATAGCCCCAATCACTTGTCTAAATCCACATAATGAATAAAAACCTGCCATCACTTTGTTCTGCATCACACACACATCACATCACTTCTTGGCATTTTAATCCACTGTGCTGTTTTTGTTACTAGTGCTTACAACTTTTAATTATTATAAGAATTTAAACGTAAAGTTTTACAAAATGTCAAAATACGCGACTAGTCTATGCTTATTCAGTCGTTAAACTAGGTACCGCCAAGGATTAACTTTTATTCCGAGAGTAGATTCGGATTAGTTTACTCCCTCCTTACTCTATGTTTATTAATACTGAAATAAGATATTTTAAGCTTTAAACTAAGAGTAAAGTTAATTTTGCTCAAGTCTGTGTTTATTAATAGGGCTGTTTGACACCAAAGGCGTAAGCTTGTTAGCTTTTACATTGCCTGAATACCCTCGTGACCGGGAATCGTCCCAAAATAACTCTGTTGTTGTTATAATACTTCACCGTGGGCAAGTATATCAGTTTTGCAGCATTCAGGAAATTACGATGAATCTTCTCGTGACGTACTCCTTAAAACCTGAAAACCAGAGTGTGAAACCAGTGCCACTACAACCAGTGCGTGTTGTCAATAATTTATGGCTCTAAATCGTGGTCCTTCACTGTTCGTATGAGAAGCGTTCGTAGAGAAGGTTGAGGATCAAGAAAACGAGGACACACATGTTGTAGGGAGGCAACATTTACATTTATCTTCAATTAAAAATAAAAATTTAGATGCGTTGCCAGCCCTGAGAACTGAGATGAAATGCCTTGTATCCAGTAAAAAGGGTCTCTGGTACTCTACACTCACCATATGAAACAGCACCATTAAGCTGCTATTTTACGCTGGTATTCTGTGGTCCTACCCCAGTCGAGCCAACTCATTCGTGCTGCAACGACAATACAGCTGCAACACGGCTCAATTATGGCAATGGATGCCATAATTGAGTGGCGCCAGTGTGTTGGCAACACTTAAATTTTATTTTGAAACCCCGTAGTATACTCAAGGCCGATGAGTGACAAAAGGACCATTAGCGAGAAAGGTTTGAAATATACGATACGTGGATAAAATACAGTCGACGCGTCTTTCACAACTTTCAAATTCATAACAAAATAACAAAAAAATCTCTTTATTATCACGTAGTAGTAACTTTCACATTTAATTTATTTGGCTTTTGATACCTTAGACCAACACTAAAGAAAGATTAAAAGAAGAACAAAAGAAACCATAGTCAACTTATTTACATGCACACCATCTTTCTTCTTTATTTCTATCTTTTTTTTTAAACGTAAGTTGCAAAATAAATGAATTGAAATTTTAGATACTTAACATTTGCACATGAACATATTATGTTTACACAATAATTTAAGATTCTGGTGTAATTGTAGTCTTTGGCATATTATAAAGTTAGATAATATTTTTAACCAAGGTAGTTGTCTGCGCAGTTCTTTATACTGCTTGTATGAGTGAGGGAGTTTAACCGCTTATTAGAAATCTACCCTCACTCTTAACAATAGTTAAAGAAGCATAGTTTTGGTTTCGTTACAACGTCACTTGAAATGTGATAATAATAATATCCTCCAGATCGCACTTTAGTCAAGGTGGCCAGTCTCAACGGAGACTAGCGATCTGGGTAGGACAGGATCATATTGCGCAAACACATATGCATTCTGTATACCTACTTATAGTCCAAATGGAGTGCAATCTGACACTACCAAGAGATCTCTTCTCAACTTTCTGACTCTGGGCTGCTTGTCAGAATTTCTTGTCATATAAACTCAATATCTGTTGTTTTGGCCCGGTCCGGGACTCGCACCCAGGATCTCATAATCAACAGCCGCGTTTACGACCACTAGACGAAAACTTTAAATGTACTTATCATTCCATCTAACTTTCCTAGTTGATCTGAGTTTGAGACGAGTTTGTGTAGAGTCTATGTAGTGTTTGACGGCCATAAGGTGGCTAAATATCACAGCTTCTCTGTAACAAACAGGCGAAAAAAAATTGTAGTTACACTGTTATTGCTGAACTGTGGCATTACATGGGCCCTATGTTCACCGGTGGACTTGTGCTCTAATGATGATGTTGTTGAAGAATATAATTGTTGATAAAATACTGTCACACAAATTGCAATGCATTTCGTTAGTTTCGCATTTCTTATAAAATATGACTCCCAGTTTGTGACATTGAATACTTTGTAAACTTTTTAAAAGTTGTCATTATGCAAATTTTAATAACACTGTAAGATTTTGTCGTAAAACCATTATGACATTCTTAACAAAATCCTTAATGGATATAAAAGTATTTTTATTTATCAAACCGTACCGAATGCATAATTTTTTTGTCTTTATTAAATGGTAACAATTTTTTTCTGCATTTAACGTGAGAGTTTATGTATTTATTTCAAATAACATTTAAATTTTATAATGCAAAGTTTGAAAGTAGAAACTTTTTTTTGTATAGAATAAGGGTGACAAACGAGCACACAGTTCACCTGATGGCAAGTGTATGCTGTGACCCATAGAAAATTTAGATACATTCCTCAATTAAGAACAAAAACGCAGATGCGTTGTCATCCCTGAGGACTAAGATGGAATGCCTCGTTTCCAGTAAAAAAGGTTCTCCGGATCTCCACACTCACCATACGAAACACAGCAGCATTACGCTGCTATTTGACGCTGGTTTTCTGTGAAAGCGTGGTCCTGCCACGATCGAGCTGACCCATTCGTGCTACAACCATGATATAGCTGCAGCGTGGCTCTACCACGTATAAAAATATAAAACTTATGCTCAAATACTTAAACGCTACTCAATTTTAAGATGTCGTTAAGTCTCGTGGTATCCCGAACCCGAACTACTTGATATTTTCTTTTACTTGATTTTTATAGTTAAAGCATAATTTTCCTTTTTTACAGATATGTGGTGACTGCCGGATAACAAAATGATTGCATTTGGCGCTATATTATTAGCGCTTCAAGTGGCCGCTGCTAATGCTGGAAAGTGTACAACGTGAGTATTTACTCTTTCTTTATTTTTTTTATTTTTTTTTATGGAAGAGGGAGCAAACGAGCATGCGGCTCACCTGATGTTAAGTGACTACCGCCGTCCTAGATCAACCGCAACACCAGGGGAATTGCAGGTGCGTTGCCGGCCCTTTAGAAAGGAGTAAGCTCTTTTCTTGAAGGTCCCTAGGTCGTATCGGTCCGGAAAAATCGCCGGTGGTAAACTATTCCACAGAGAGGTTGTACGCGGAAGAAAACTTCTTTTGAAACGTACTGTGGTGGACCGCCAAGCATCCAGATGGTGTGGATGGTATCGGGACGTTTACCGCGTAGTGCGTTCACGAAATTTGGCGGCTGGGATTAATCCGAACAATTCCTCAGAGCACTCTCCATGGTATATGCGAAATAAAATGCAAAGAGATGCAACATCTCCTTGCAGTGCCAGTGAATAGATGCGATCGGAAAGCACTCGGTCGTCGACGATTCGAGCGGCTCTGCGCTGGATGTGGTCAAGTGGAAGGAGCTGGTACTGGGGAGCCCCAGCCCAGAGATGGCAACAGTATTCCATGTGCGGGAATGCGCCTTGTAAAGTCGCAGGCGGTGTGCCGGCATGAAATACTGTCCCGCTCTGCAGAGCACGCCAAGCTTTTTAGAGGCCAATTTGGCCTTATCTTCCAAGTGACCACGAAACTGCACGTCACACGATATGTCAACGCCGAGGATTCCGATACTGGCTGAGGCTGAAAGGGGAGTGCCTTGAAACTGAGGAGATACGACAAAGGGGTTCTTTTTAGCGGTTAACGCGCAAACTTGTGTCTTCTGGGGGTTAAACTGGACTAGATTTAGTCGCCCCCAATCCGAGACTCTGTTCAGCAAAGACTCGACTTCAGACACAAGTTTGTCCCGGTACTCGGAGACGTTTTCCCGAGAAATATTGGCTCGACCGGTGTAAAGAGCATCACCAGTGCTGTCATCAATGAATGTTACGGGTTTGCAACATATCATTGATATGCAGAAGAAACAACGTTGGCGATAGCACGCAGCCTTGTGGAACACCAGCATTAATAGGCTTACAATCGGAGCTTGCACTGTCCACAACGAACTTGATGCTCCGATATGCAAGATTTCTCGGGAAGCCCATAGGAAGGGAGCTTCGAAAGAAGCGCTTTGTGCCAAACCGATCGAAGGCCTTCGCAATGTCCAAACTAACGGCCAATGCCTCCCCCTTGGACTCTACTGCCTCCGCCCAACCCCACTTATCAGCCGGTGATCCTCAAGGTACCTCATGAGTTGGCAGTTTACAATAGACTCCATTGTTTTGGAGAACAAGGAGGTGATGGCGGTAGGCCGGTAGTTGGACGGGTCTGAGCGGTCGCCTTTTTTAGGGATCGGGAAAGCCGTCTTCCATGATATTGGGACTACGACTAGGTAAGTACCGGAAAAGACGCGTTAAAACCGGTGCCAACTCTGGAGCACACGTCCTCAGCACAATTGGGGGGATTCCGTCAGGCCCACTCGACTTGTGGATGTCCAGGGAGAGGAGTGCTTTGCGAACCGAGCGCTGTATGAACTGCACTTCTGGCATGGAGCACACACACCGCGGGATGGTCGGCAGCGTACTCCTTCCGTCATCGAGAGTTGAGTTGGACGCAAAGAAAGAGCCTAGAAGATCGGCTTTCTCCTTTGCGGTATGGGACAGTGAGTCGTCCTCCCTGTGCAGAGAGGGAAAAGACGGCTGACAGAAATTCCCCTGGACAGCCTTGGCGAGAGACCAGAATGCACGGGTTCCAGAAGGAAGGCGAACTAGTTTCTCGCCAATTCTGCCTGTGTGCTCTGACTTTGCCTTTGCAATGACTCTTTTGAAGGACCTAGAGGCGGAATTATACTTCTTTTTTTATAGCGCTGGTGTTTACATCCCCGGACGCTGATGCGTCAGCCCAGGCTCGGTAGCACTCCTGCTTATAGCATGATGCTATTTTACAGGAGCGACCAAACCATGGCTGAGATTTGCCTCCAATGGGCACCACAGAGGAAGGATTAAAAATTTCCATACCCTGAAGTACCACAAGGACAGAACCGCAACAACGTTGGGATCTTCCGGCGAGAAGCAAACCCGCCCCCAAAGGTAGGATGCAAAGAAAGACCGCATCCCATCCCAATCGGCTGACCTATAGTGCCAAACACGCGCAATCAGCGTGAGTGGCACCACACTCCGGACAAGACAATGGTCCGAGGAGCCAAAAGGGGCTTCGACGGAAATCTGATATCTGTCCGGGTGAGAGGTCAGCAAAAGGTCCAACAGGGCAGGTACATGATCCTCCACATCTGGAATCCGCGTAGGTGAAGTAACCAGTTGTATCATACCATATGCCAAGGCAAAATCATGAACAGATCTCCCCGCATGATCGGTTAAACGTGAACCAAGCCTGCCAAGAGGGGATCTGCTGTAGCAACGAATCTGTAGCCATTTGGACGTGGTCGAAGAGTCGGTCAGTTTCGGCATTACCGTTATGGGACCTATATAGGCACCCGTAGACGCGTGGATGGTCGTCGCTGTCTACACGTAGCCAAAGGATGGACAGGTCCGAACCTTCAAGTCTGCCGAGGCGTCGAGAACATATGTCCTCTCTGACGTAAACGCAAACTCCAGCCCGAGACACAAAGGAGTGTTCCAGTTTGTACCCCGGGTAGGAGAGATACGAGACATCAGCCCGAGAAGACACCTGCATCTCGGTCAGGAAGAGCAGAGCCGGCCTCGCCGTCTCGAGATGGTAGTGGACGGCGCTTAGGTTAGAGTGAAGTCCCCTGATATTGCAGAAATACACGGACAGCGTGACAGGGGTCGCTTTGGTCTTGTTGCTCCGTTTGCCCCGAGCAGTTGTAGTCTTGAGCGGAATTTTGCCCCCCCCCCCCCCCCCAGAATACGCGGGGCAGCATGAGCACTCACGCTCAGAAGCGGAGAACCATGGTCGAGAGCTAAGCGGAGGATTCTCCAGGGGTTCTGGTACCCTCCTGGGGTAGCCTATCATTATTTAATTCCGCTACCATGTTGATGGGGGGGGGGGGGATTTGGGCCTCCGGCCACCTGCACTCACCAGACGAAACGCGGAAGCAGAGCTTCCACTTCACGCAGGTATTCTGTGGAAAGCTCCTCTCTACCACTGTCAAAAACTAGAATTAAAACTAGAATGAAAAGCAAATCAAAATTCCAACTGTTGATAAGGGTTCACCGCTGTCTAAAGACATTGCAACAAACTTAAAACAAAAAGACGTTGTTAATTTCAAGAGCTAAGTCACATATTTTATAAAACTAAAGTTGCAAACAAACTTACAGTTCACCTGACGGTAAGTGACTACTGCCGTTCTTGGACACCAGAAGTCAACTTTACACAAAAAAAGTAAACAAGGCTGCAGATGAATATAACACTTTTAAGGATTTTATCGCGTTTAATTTGCTTAACTTTAAAGGTTACAGATGCGCTTTCAACTCTGAGCACTAAGATTAAGCTCACAGCCTGTTATTATAATGGCTCTCTATATCCTTTAGAACGGCACCCAATAGTGCAACTACTGCTATTTGACAGCAAAGATAATTAAGATGGTGGCACCTACCCAGATAGACTCTTCAGCAGTAAAGAATCTTATTTTTCTGCTGAGGAAAGGAGCTGAGGATTTTGCTAAATACATATCATAATATATTAACACATGCCTGTCACCCCAAGGGGTCCGCAGATATTACGGATTTCCATTTGACACGATCCTGATATACCTCTCTGGCCTCTTTTACATCCATATGTCTACGCATACATGCTCTTCGGTTAAGGGTACTCCTAATGTGGCCCATTTTCAAAATATCGCTAATTTGGTCGACGAACCTCCTTCTAGGGCGTCCCTTCCCGACTCTGCCGTTCACATCTGTACTATAAGGATTTTCCTGAGGCATTTTCTAGTAAAAAAATTCCTTAGCGCCTGTACTTATTTCATTAATTTATTTTAGTTAATAAAAAGTTAAACAGCAAGCAATAGATTCATTTATATTTCTTTAGCTTTACTAACTGAACTTTTAGAAAGTAAAAGGAAATTATAAACTTTTCCAAAGGTTTCAAAATGTATTATAAATTTATTCACACTTTGGAAACTTTTCGACCCAAAAACAAATCAATTTTATATTGGCAAATGGAAACTATGGGTAAAGCCTTTTATAGGAACCAATAATAAAGCATTCACGAAAAATCGATAGTAAATAAACTTAAGGAAAGGTGACTTTTGAGATGGAATATAATATAATAAAATAATTTTTATTCAATTCATCACATACAGATTACATTTAATTCTTATCGAAAGTCATTTTTACTTTACCACTAGTTCGGAAAAAACCTCTATCCTGGCAAAAACAAACAAGAAACACTGCGGGACTTTTTTTAAGTAAATTATACAGTATGAAAGGATGTAAAAATTATTTAGAAACAGCGGGTTATTTTTAAATATTAACCATTTTATATTAAAATCATCCTTTACCTACCTAGTATATTTTCCGGAATTTCGTTGTAATAGCGTATACATCGCCCAAAATTGAAATACTGACTATATCACTAGCTTGTTTTTGTGTTACAAAGTGTGCCTATATCAATTTCTTTACTAAAACTTCTTTTGTATTTGTTATTAAAATTACAGTGTTGTTTGCATATTTATGCAAGTTTACAAAGTATTCAATGTCACAAACTGGGAGTCATATTTTATAAGAAATGCGAAACTAACGAAATGCATTGCAATTTGTGTGACAGTATTTTATTAACAATTATATTCATCAACAACATCATCATTAGAGTACAAGTCCACCGGTGAACATAGGGCCCATGTAATGCCACAGTTCAACAATAACAGTGTAACTACAATTTTTTTTTGCATAAATTTTTCGTAAATATACCGAGAGGCCAAAAGAGACAATTTATTTTTGTATGTTTAATGGACGCACTACAAATTTTAAGGATTCGTAATGAAATGCATGTCGATATATTCCTTATAATCTATAGATTACAATAGTATTATTAGTTTTACTGCATCTAACCGGAGTCAGTTTGGAGTAAAATATGAATCTAACAATAACCTAAAAACAAACTGAAAGCGATTGTCTAGTAGTATTCACCGGTATTATAAGTTAAAATAGTGCACAGTTAAACAAGAGTACATATAAAATAAAGTTGTAGGTATATTCAGCATTTACAGATACTTTAAGATCAATCTAAAATCTGTTCACTAGTTTCGGCAAAACATAGTGCCAGTCTGTGTTATGACAAACATCGTATGGATTCTATTTATGGCATGTATTTACTGATTGTGAGTGTAAATTCCAAATATATGACTAAGGGTTAATATGTCCATTTATATTTATATTATTACACAAAAAATAAAATATAATATGACTCTATTTATTATTATAAACCATAATTTCAATAAATATTCTATTAATAGTAGTAGCTACAGAAACAGAAACCTTTTATTCAATATAGATTATAAATAATACTTATTGAAAGTCACTTTTTAATTTACCACTGGTTTGGAAAAAACCTCTCTCTTGGGGAGAACCAGCAAAACACCCAGTGGGACTTAAAAAAACAGCTTACAATGTTATAATTAACAACAGAGAACAAATTAAAAATAGCTTCGTAGCGATCACCTTACCAAGGGGTTATTATCATCCATAAACTCCTTTATATTATAATAACCCTTTTTATACAAACTTAGTTTTATAAAGTTTTCGAACTTTGATGATTGACTTTGATAGACAGACAGGAGCGGTGTAAAGACTTTGTTTTAATATATTTTTGCTTGATTAGTAAGTACTTATACATCATAATAAAATTATTGGGAAATAACATAGGTACTTATCTATGTTATTTTGCCTTTATAATACCCAACTTGTCACGACAATTTTGTTTATCAGCTTAGAGGGGTGAACGGATATAGCCGAATCATTTTAAGATAGAGTTTTAGAATACGATTTTACCATATAAACTTTGCTATCCTAATTTCACCTCGTTTGTCATCAAAAACATTCTTGAAAATTTTACGCATTAAAAAGTTTCATGTAAAGTTCCTATAAGTTATTAGCGAGAAAAAGCCTATAACCATCTCCAGGGTTCCATCAATCTCTATAGCAAAATCCATCATAATCGATTCAGCGTCTTAGGCATGAAAGCATTTACAATCAAACAAACTCACTTTTGCCTTTATAATATTAGGTTAGGATGTGTATTTCTTTAAAATTTTCTTTAGCAGTTCATATTTTGACTTCCCACAATAAAGATTATTGTGGGAAGTCAGAGTATGTCAAAAAAAAGCACGTACGGCAATTCACAATACTGTGGTGTTTAAAATGTGTGTCGTTACTTATGGTAGTAAAAGTTGAGTGTGGCAGAAGAAGCATGAGAGTAGAGTAGAGGAGTATGTTAGGGCTGAATCTGAATGACAGGGTGAGAAGTTGGGCTATAAGAGAAAGGTGTGGTTTGTAAAATGATTTTGTGACCAGAAGAAAGGAATACTTCAGGGGTTTGGTCTTGTAGAAAAAATGAACGAGGAAAGAGTGACAAAGCAAATTTATGTAGCAGAAGTGAACGGAAGTGTCGGGAAGGGACGAAAAGTGAACGATAGTGTATCGACCAAATTGACGATAAGTCTAAAATGGGCCAGAGTACCTTTAAACGACGATCATGTATGCGTAGGTATATAGAGGTAAAAAAGACGAGGGTGGTGTGTCAGGATCGTGAAAAATGGAAGTCCATATCTTACTCCTCTAGGTGACAAGCATGAGTGTTTATGTTTATTTTAATATGATATCTCGGTTTTAGGTTGTAACAGCTCTTATGACCCTCTTCTGCAAAACACAAATAGTTTCTATATCAGCCGCATTTACCCATAGTAAAATCCTATAAAACATTATGCTATGGTAATAACTGAAATATCTAATCTAGCTGTCTGGACACTAGTGAGACCTCTAATCTTTTTTACAGCATAAGCTTAATCTGCTTGCTAATTTGGATATATTAGCGGCCCCATTGAAGTTTCAGATAGACAGAACTTTTGGCCTTCGATACCTCATATGAGAAATGCTCAGGCCGATGATGAGAAGCAGAATCATAGACAAAATCATATGGTACGGTGATTCTAAATCCGTCTATTGAGCATGGCGATTATGGCAAATTCTTCCTATAATTCAGGTCCATATTGAGCTGAGGGCTGGCACCGACTTCAGAAGCTATTATGTGGAAATTATTTTATTCTTCTTAGTGTTTGATGTCAGTGTAACTTTATATTAAAATTAAGTTTAATTTTCAGCTTTTCAAGTGGAAAAAGGAAAAAACAAGATAAAGTTAAAATCTAGAATGTCATCTAAATAGCTACATTAAAATTTCGTCCCCCATTTTCTAATTTTATTTTCTTAATTTATGTGGGATCACTTCTGAAGTTAGCCTATGCGATAAAAATAATCATGAAAATCGGTCTAAAATTTACGAAAATATCGCATTACATGCATACAAAATAAATGACATGAAGTTGAGTTGGGAATATCCTTCTTTTTGAAGTTGCCTATACAAAGGGGAAGAAGGAAGAACCACGGGAGTCGCAGAAAATATTATTCGGTTAAAGCACGGAGTCGAGCACGCTGCAGCAATATTATGGTTGTAGTACGAATGGCTTGGCTCGACCAGGTAAGGATCATGCTTTTACAGAATA
This sequence comes from Parnassius apollo, assembly GCA_907164705.1. Classification (NCBI taxonomy): domain Eukaryota; kingdom Metazoa; phylum Arthropoda; class Insecta; order Lepidoptera; family Papilionidae; genus Parnassius; species Parnassius apollo. The sequence goes on from CAJQZP010000585.1 coordinate 3,386,255, forward strand.
ACAACGTGAAATAGCAGCTTAATTCCGCTACGTTTCGTAAGAACTAGTAATATCAATGATGATGCGCTTTTCGCATGGTAATTTGTAGAGAAGCGACCCTTATTCTATAAAAAAAAGTCTCTAAGACATTTTTTTTATTTTCGACCAAGCAGTCTTAATTAAACTCGCAACGTATAATTTTACAGTGCTGACATTAAAACACGCAATTAAACAAAGTTCGCTCAACGAAAAAAATTGTAACGTGAAAACGTTTTATTCGAGCAGAAACATAAACGAGACAAAAACTAAACAAACACTTGACCTTCTGAAAGGTGAGACCCCGTTTAAAATATAAAAGCACAGTTCTACTCGTATGAAAAAAATGTACTACACAATTCTGGGCCAACCGGCGCGAAAGTGAAAACGTGTCAAGTGTTAGACGAGGAGCAAAAGTGGTGCACCTTTTAACGAACATGTTTCATTTATTTCTATGTCGTACAAATACCTTTTATATTTTCACTGAATGTGTAAAAATTATTAATTCTCTATCTATGCATTATTTAATCTGGAGGTAACCGTGGTTAACTATGACATTGGGACGTCGAGGATCTCAGTCCCCCCTTTACCATGGGTTCTGTGAAGTACTCGAAACGTCGGGAATATAAAATAAGTTAATATACGTGATAAAATCCGTAAAAACTAGTTTTACTTAAACGTATAGTGTTCCCGTAAAACAAACTTATATGCAGGGACCAATTTGTGTACTGATGTGAAGTACGGCCGCATTATTTTCGCACTTATAATATTCGGAATATGATTGATTGAAATTAAAAAAATATATACCTGCACTATTTTTAATACATGTTGAAATAAATAAGTGCGAAGAGATTTGCTGTTACAAATATCTAAATTAGCGCAACCGATTCTTAGTGCTACAATCATTTCATGAATGGATCAAGAACCCTAATAGAATTGTAATAGAGTTGTAAATAATTCAGTTAAATAAAGTATAACTGAAAAAATTGTTAACAGTGATGAACTAATGGAATGATAATATGTACTCGATGGCTCTCATTTCACGGTCTACCCATGTTTTAGCGATTATATATTTTTTCACGAATCTTGACACGGCCGGACTACGTACGACATCTGAACGAATCTGATTTTTAATATATAATATTGGTTAATCTATTTATTACACGCTTAAAATATATTGTTTTATTGAATACGTTTGACAAACGAACATACAGTCAACCTTATGGTAAGTGAATGTTGTGGCCCTAAGATATCTACATTTATCCTCAATTAAGAATCAAAATGCGGATGCGTTGGCAGTCCTGAGTAAGTCCTCAGTAAGACGGGTCTCTAGGCTATTTATAACACTCACCTTACGAAACACAACAGCATTAAGCTGCTATATTAAGGTAATATTCTGTAAGCTATATTATAGTTTTAGCACGAATGGGTCAGCCCGACTGGCAGTGGAACTAATATCTCACATAATACCAGCGTGAAATAGCAGCTTAATGCTGCTTCGTTTCGTATGGTGAGTGTAGAGAACCTAAGATATTTTTAATGGAAACCAGGCATTCTATCCTCAGTCCTCACGGTTGACAACGTATCTGTATTTTAATTCTTAGTCGTGGATAGATGTCTATGGGCCACAGAATTCACTTACCTTTAGTTGAACTGTGTGCTCGTTCGTCACCCTTATTTTATAAAAAAAAAACACCGCCAGCCATTTGTTATACATAAAGAAACGAGAAAATTTGTGTTATGTTGTGGGGTTCCTTATCAACCAGTCTGTGAATTTGTGTTTACCGATGGATTGGATTGATTTTGTGCCCTAAATCCTTCGCGAGAGCCGCTTTAGTAAATCAGCGAGGCTATAACTCATTTGTTGTATTCCTGGGGGAGGCCTATGTTCAACGGTGGACTTGTGAAGGGCTGTAATGAGGCGTGTGCGTGCTGGTGAGACTAGCACTTGAAAAAAACTTTAACTTACCCACTTACACTCTTTTATTTTTGTTTTAATAAAAATAATTTTGAGCTTCTAAATCGTGTGATTGTGATTTATTTACCAACAAAAACAAGCAGGCAGCAGTTTTTCATGTTTTTTTTTTGTGTCGCACCAAACATATTAGGTTGTATTAGCTGTCTTAAGTACAGTTCTCCTTGCGCTCTAAAATTTTACGACAGACAGGAAACTTCGGTGATAATCATTTTTCAAAAGCCCGGAGGGTGTTGTGAAACGACTTGCAAACAAAAGAGTCCCCAGAGTACTAATTTCATTCAGAGGAGTCATTCACTTAACGACGTCTTAACTTCGTGAGCCGTAACAAAGATAGACGCGGTGTAAAATATCTTCTCGAAAAGTTCTAATAAAAACCCAATGAAATACTTAATCAATATCTACATTCTGATTAAGCAGGGTTCTCGACCAGTCAATTTTATTGTATTAATAATGTTAATATAAATAACCAAAAATAGACATCAAAATTTAAAAGGGTAATTACCCTATTAATTTCGTATATTTAACATTATACGAAAGTAAGCAAATAATTACGCATGTACTAGGGGTAATCTATAAATCTATCGAATATTTTATCATATTTCAATTTATTTAGCGTTGAGGCTGCAAGTTTTGAGGTTTAATAATGTACTAATTAAATTAAATTAAATTATGTGGACATGTTAAAAAAATTTATACTGAATAATTTCTCATTTTTTTGTTAAAAATATATCTTAGTTTGAAATTACAGGGAATCGAAATTCGATTTATGACCTAATTAGTTTATAATTTAGTTTAGAACCTAAGTTTAGTTGAATATATCAATATTTTAAATACTTCCTATTATTAGAAATAGAAACAATTAAAAAAGGGTAAAAGTTTAAGCTGAAATTAGCAGTGTCCTGCTTATTATTAATAAAACAATCAAATATTATCTACACATTAAATACATAACTAACTGAGCTCCAAAACCAAATAGGATGCTTTGCCCAAAAATAATAAATCAATAAATTTTAACACTAAAATTATAAAAAATGACAAATATTTCTTATTACCGACTTCAAAAAGGAGGAGTTATTCAATTCGACTGTATTTTTTTTGTGTTCCCTCAGAACTTTTCTGTGGGTGAACCGATTTTGAATAAAACTATATTTACATATTTGACATAGGTCAAACAAAAATATCTATAAAACCCGCGTGAAAGAACATAATATAACTGACGTGAAGCACCGACGTTCCGGAAAGTCTCAAGTCTGTGAATATGTTTAAGATCGTCCCCACCATCACATCAGATTTGATAAACCGCAAATCCTCACAAAGAAACACCGATTCCTAGCAAGGACGCGAGGCTATTGTAATTAAAAATATCCTAATTTCAATAGAGAAGATGGATGGATGCTGCCGCCTGCTTGGGATTCTATAATTAACAAAATTAAACCCAAACCCAAGCACCACTGCAAGACTTCAAGATACTGTAAGCTCGTTCTGCGTAGATCGGACCAAAAATTAATATTCAAAAACTAAAGGTAGCCAGGCTAACTATGACATTCTCACATCTAGGACATCAAACATCTCAGTTCCCCTCGTAACCATGGGTACTAAAGCTAAAGCAGCCGAAACGTTGGGAATTAAAAATAAATTAAAATAATTTATTAAACGCGATAAAATTCGTAAATATAGTTGTATTCAATGTGTATTGTTCGCGTAAATTTCAGAAATAATTATGTGAACCGATTTTAATGATTCTTTTTTATCTGTAGGCTTGTACTTTTTGTGTCCATATAAATTTAATCAAGATCTAACCAGTATTTTCTGGTTATCCTTAATAATGCGTAATCGACTGTTGCGACATTTTAATTATATTGAAGTCGGTTACACATTTTTAATTTTACCACTTATGTAACTTTATAATGAGATTGTATACAATTCTATTCAACATCTATTTTCACATCTCTTAAAATTACTAAAATAAAAACACTATCATGAGGAAACGCGTGCTTATAAATGTTTTAACGGACAAATATTTTGTTTCATCAGTACTTACGAGCAGTAAAGTGATCTTAACAGCTGTTTTACAACAATTCAAACAAAACATTATCAGTTTTTAGCGTAACGTAATTTAATTCTGAACACTCAGCATTTTTCTTGATTGATGGATGTTGCTAATGGATTTTTCTGATCTTTATAAAGAGGTACTTTAACAAAAAAAAAAACTGAGGCTCTATAAAAGGAATGTTGATACTTGCAGTCAGTATTTATTTTAGGAAAGTATTTTTTCTATTTAGTTGATAATAATTTTACAATATTTAAATTGATATTTTACGGTATAAATATAAGCTATACAGCTTTATCGTATACCGTTGCCATCAACAAACACAGCATAATAATTATTACCCATGCCTAATAATAATTTTCAATCGTCAGATAAAAGTTATCCATCAAATATAATTATAACATGACTGAGCACAAACGTGAAACATTTGAACTATTCTGTTCGTAAAACTGTGAGTTTAAATTTGTTTATGTTATATTGTTGTTTTTTTTCTGTATTCATGAATTAATTTTATCTGAGAATTGAAAAATTGGCTTCTAGTCACCACTAAACTATCTTAATTTTAAGAACATTTAACTTCAATATAAATATAAATACATAACAATATTGAAATCTAGGGGCACTAGTGCCCGCGCCAAGTCGAGCGAAAAAGCGGCACAGTCGTACCATACTTTGTTCGAAGCAGTTCAGGCCATTTTCGACCCCTTTATAACTTCATTGTGGATAAAACTACAAGCCTGATCATCAAAACTCTAGGGCACTTGTAGCAGACACAGAAGCTTCAAATTTAGAATACAATTAGTGTTTAGTGTATAAATCAAGGAAAAACCAAAATATTAAAATATAAATTTCAGTCCAGTTTTCTAGATACACCAACTGCATAAATAACTTTGTAATCCCATATAAATATATAGGATTACAAAGTTACAATTATAGTGAATTAATCAGTGTACCTGTATAATATGTATAATAGAAATAGACCACAACGTACCTATCTAGGTACGTTGTTGTATTCAAGACGTAGATGGTACCGGAAAGGAAAAAAGTAAGACTATCTACAAAAAGAAATGCGATGCCATCAAAAACATAAAATGTTAAAAACTTTTTATGTTTTAAATAAATAGATTGACGTGGCAATCGCACGAAACAATCTAATTTAATATAATATGTATTACTTGTGAGATACATTGTGTTTCCATGCGATGGCCCAAGTCAATCTATTTATTTAAAACATAAAAGATTTTAAATATTGATATGGTCACTATAAGTATTGTTAGGTTGGCTAATTACGTAATAACTTAAAACAGAAGGACCCTTAAGTAGGGGCCGAATAAATTAACCGACTTGGTATTACATCGATCTCATAATTTTTAACGTTAGAAGAACTGAGTTGCGAGACTTGGTTTTTTTTTACAAGTTATGTTTTTGATGGCATAAAAATAATATACTAATATATAAATTACTAGCAAACCCGGCCCGCTTCGCTGGGCGTAAGTTAAAATAAATCAAATGGTTTTTATAATTCTTTATTTAATAATTATATTTTTATTTTCAAATCTTATCAGTAAAAATAATAAAAGAATTAATCAAGAAAAATAACTCTAGGGATGAAACCATAAAATCCGAATTCACATTAGTTTCCTTTTTCTTTAGTGTTTGAAGATATTATACACCCACGCATAAAAATATTAGTCAACATAATATGTTCTTTACAAAAAACAAATAAGACTCAATGTGAATTTTGTCGTTAAAAGTTCTATGTAAAGCTTGAACGTTATAAATGTGAATAAACTAAAAAACGTATTAATAAATAGAAAAGAAATTAGTTTGAAATAGTTAATTTTGATTACGAAAATAGATGGTAAATGAATTTACGATCTATTTTATAAATTATAATTATTATCTTTTATCTAATATAGTGAGTAATCTGATGCTCATGTAATTTTACAAAGAGGAATGTAGAATACTTCCTCAACACCATTCAGTACGTTATGATCTCGCTCAAAGAATACATAAAATATCTTGTATTACGCCAGAAATATAAGACATTTTAAGTTTACATAAAATTATCCCAGAAAATCTTATACAAGTGATTAACAAAATTCAATTGCAAGTTAATTCCAACTTACCGGTAATTTTTATTGAGTTGGTCCTGCTGCTGCCGTTTATTTGTAACTATATGATCAAAAAAAAATATAAACTACTTCAGTAGTTTTAATTGTAAATATAAGTTTTTTAACACAAAATAAAAGTTTTTTATATTTTATTATCAACTAATTTTATTTATATTTTATTTATGTTTATAAATTCTAATGTATGTTTATTTGTAATTGCAACTATGGTAACTAAATTAATTATGCTACGATAAATATAATAACTTAGCACAATAACTTTAGATTCAAATTGTATCGGCTTCCATTACTTCTAAGTCCTTTTGACTTTAGATCTAATAGAAAAAAATACATCATTAGTTAATAATATTATTAAATAATTCCATAATGAATAATGTGTAATTCGTGATAATTAACTCCATATTTATAACAGGATATTAGTTAAAAAATTATATACTCCTCGCTCGCCAAAGTTCTTGCTTATCTTTATCACTTTATATTGTACGCCTTTGCTCTATTTCTTCTGTATGCCCAATATTCGCAAAACATATAAGGGTATTTTTAATCGATTTACAAAACCACAGCTACAAAAATTAACAAAATTTAATTTTAAAAAAGCATAATCTTTTCTAGAAATAATCAATTTTTTTTACTTATCTCGCTTCGCCAAATGCATCTAATTTTTCTTCTAAAACTACGGTAGAAGTTCCTATTGACCCTCTATATAATTTATCATCAACTTAAAATTTTGTAGGCGTTGTACATGATCCATCATTTCCGTTTCCGCAGAGTAATCTTTTAAAATAAAATTTTAGTCCGAACACACTCAAAACTCGCTCATTTTATTGAAATATTGTATTGTATAATACTTAGTTATAATTTATATTTTATCACTTACCGATTACTTAATTAGTAGTATTAAAAGACCAATTATTTTCTCCAAAGGCTTCATCTGCTGAGCTGTTGTCGTCTGCATAGGCTTTCTGCCCAGCAGGTATCGGGCCTCGGGGTATGCCCCTTTATGATGTTAAAAGGGGTTGCAATATAGATAACGACTTTTCGTCGTAGTCGGGTAATATTTCAAAAAAAAAGGTGGTTGTCTCAATAATTGTGTTTAACACAATTAATTTGTCTAGGTTGGCCTTTCTGCGGCATTGTGGGATTTACTCGACACCCTAATCTATATAGAGAGGAGTTCTCTTGAATAGTGTCGCCCGTCCGGGGGCCGTGAGTGCAACGGCGCAAAGCTGTTGAGGTGTTCATGTGGACCGTTGTCGGCGCGGTCGAAGATACCGCGCGCCAGCCGGACCACGAATTCTTGTAGGCTCTCGATCTTAAGGTTGGCCGCTATGACGTCATTCCGGACGTAGCGACCCGCACCGACTATGGTTCGTAATGACAAGTTCTGCTGGGCCTGTAGTCGCCGCTTCTGTTGATCGCTCAGGAGCGCATACCAGGCCGGAGCAGCCTATATTAGCAGGGTTTTTATATACATTTTATAGATGGTCAACTTCGACTTTGTTGGTAACTTGGATGCCAGGACAGGACGGAGGTTCGCCCGCGCACATCGAGCTTTGCGGACAACAAAGTCGACGTGTGCAGTCATGCGCAACATCCTGTCAATCCAGCATCCAAGGTAGGTCACGGCCTTCTCATATGCGATCTCCTGGCCTCTGAGGGTTAGCGGTGGTGGTAGGTTTCTGAAGCGGCGAGTGAACAGAGCAGTCGTCTTGATAACATTGACGGCCATCCTCCACTCATCCAACCATGGTGGCAGCAGGTCCAGCAAACGTTGCATCCTGGCAGTCGAGCTGGTGCTATCATCCGCAAATAGCGCCAGCTCGACGTCGTCCTCCCAAGGGCTTCATCTGCATAACTGTACAGTGTACAAAAATAAAAGCCCAACCAGATGGAAGCCCTCGTCAGGGGAGACTGAACGGCCGAGAGTTAGTGGGGAAGAGAAAAAACCGGCGGACGATGCGGGCGATATCGAGGAGCACCACCTTCGGCATTTTGAGTCCGGAGCGGCCCGGCACGGAGTCCCAGTCGCCTCAGATTACCCTAGATTTAAATTAGATTCAAACTGTATCGTTTTAACATTTCTTCTAAGTCCTTATGACTTTAAATCAATAAGAAGGAATAATTTCCGTCGGCAGACCACCCCACATGTCGACCACCCGTCATATATATACATAATTTATATAATATAAAGAGGTTAAGTTCATTTCGAATATATTAAGTGTTTTTTTAGTTATTCTTAAATAATAATATTTAAGAACCCTAAATAGTCATAACAAATAATGAGATTGTCTGCGAATAAGTTAATCTAACTAATCTAAATCTTGAACCTTATTTATAAATAATTAACAAATAATTTATAATTCACTATTTAAAATTAATAATTATAATGTTTATAACAATTCATTAATTTAAATTAATAATTCTTTATTTAAAATTATTTACAATGAATTATTATTTATTTAGCTAAGATATGATATTAACTCACATCTTATTTATTAATCTTAATTTCATTTCATTAGTTAATTTTAAGTTAATTATAGTTAAGTATGTGAATTTTTAATGCTCATTTACTACGTGCTCTGCAGTGAAAAAAAAACATCGTGAGGAAACTTGCATGTCTGTGGAATAAAAATGTATCAAATGTGCGGTCCACCAATACACAATAAAAAAAAACTGAAAAAGATGAAGCAGCGCGACGGACTTATTGTTTCATAACCCTCTCAGAAATGAGAGGAGGCCTGTGCCCGGCAATAGAAGGTTATTTTTTTAAAGAATAAGGTTGATGAACGAACATAAAGTTCATCTAGTGGTAAGTGGATACTGTGACACATAGACATCTGCAATAAAACATCCATCCTCTGTTAAGAATAAAAATGCAGATGTGTTATCACCACTGAAGACTAAGATGGAATGCCTCGTTTCCAGGAAAGAGTGTCTCCGGTTCTGTATACTCACCGTACGAAATATTTATATTTTTATATTTTTACGCTGGTATTCTGTAAGAACGTGGTCCTTCCCCGGTCAAGTCGACCCATTCGTTCTACAACAACAATATAGCTGTAGCATGACTCTTCCACGTAAAAACCTAGACAGGTTGAAATCTTTACTTCAATTATTTTAATTATTATGCACTTGTTCAATTAAAGTTAAAACATTTATTCTTCTATTCTGTTTATTTATCAATGGTAAATTTCATTTCAGTTCTATTGATTTCGTTGTATATGTATTATCTTTCTATAAAACGTCCCTAAGTAAAGTAACAGCTTATATAAGTAATAGTATTTAATCTTGTGATTAAAGAATTATGGTAATTGCCACGTTTAGCAGGGGTATAGACGTCTTGCAACTTTGATGGTGCTTCCGGCTGTCAGCCTGTGTATTCAGTGCCAGGCGTAACGAGATTGTTATGCCGATGTTAAGCGATGAGATCTGACATGCCTTTTCCAAAGTCGTTTTTACGGCAACCACAGGCCGAAACGGGGTTATAGATTTACTTACGCCGCAACCATGCGTTTTTTTTTAATTTACTGTTTCAATAAGTGCCTAGTAGCAAAATAAAATGTCATCAAATCGTAACACTACTTTAGAAATAATATCATGTAGATTTTTTTTAATAAATGAACAAACAGTCTACCTGCTTGTAAGTGGCTACTGCAGCCTATAAGAGTAGTCTAATGGAATGCCTCTGAGTCTGTAAGTAAACTGGCTTTGTATACCTTTCTCACCAGAATAGAGCAGTACAGAGCATTGGCAGAAATAGGTAAGAGTATAGTACCAACACAGATGGAAGGCACAGCAGATAAGGAGCTCACACAAACATCCACCCAAAAAAAAAAAAAAAAAAAAAATTATTCCTTTCAACTAAGAAATCACCGAAATTATTACCAGCCAGCAGTTGAACGTATAAAAATCTCTGTCATATATTTAAAAAAGGAAACAAAAAATTGGCAGTTTTAAGTATCAAGAATCCGTCATCCGTCTCATCCCACAGGTATCGTAAGAGGTCATTATGGGAGCATAACAAAAGTCTTATGACTTCCGATAAATGGCCATATAACTATCTCGTTAACACCAGAAGTAGGATATTCAGACCGGCGACAGGCAACAGCGTCAAGTGTGCGAGACGTCTGGTACTACGATCGTTAATCCGCATATCAAGCCTGACGATTTGATCAAATACTTTCTGCAACGTGAGATACCTACCTATGTGCAGCAGTTGAATTTAACGAGCTGATGATGATGATGATGAAGAAGAAGAAATAATAGATTTAATTATTGTTAAAAAGTTATTGTAGTTATTATTATAAAGCCACGACACCTTTAAATTGTTTCCAAAATCAGAGAGTAAACAGAACTTAAAAATATTTATTAAATTAAGGTTGCTGGAAAACCGTATATAATTGAATCTAAATAATACAAAAAGTAATGGGTTAATATAAAAAATACCACGATAAAAATCGAGGAAAAATGTATTAACGCTAACGGCACACTCCTTGAAAATATAAAGGCTAGTGACGAAGGGTAAATCCAATAAAATATTAGCGGCATTTATTTCTTCGAAGGTTGTTTACTTCGTTCGCAACAGAAAAAGTGAAATATTACGTCCAAAGGCGATTCAATGGCGTCTCAATCTGAAAGGCTCCGGGTCACTGGGTTCGAGTTAGAAGGGTAAGGTGTGGCGCGAGAGAGAGGGAAGACGCTGGAACAACATGAATTATTCATTAAGACGTAATGAGCTGCGGGCAAATCTTCGCTCACTCTGTACAGATAACCTATGAACGTAGCAAAGTCGAGATTAATTAAGTCATTTTTGAAGATTAAATGAAAAACAGCCATATGATTAAAATGTTATGAGCTTTTATAAAATAAAAGTGTTCGTGAAATATTGTAACTGAAGAAATATTAAATTTAAAAGTTGATTTTTCAATATTTGGATGAAAGTTATTCATAGGATAAAATACAACTTAAACAAATTTTAAATAACATTCTTTTGAATTAATATTTTACAGTTTAACAGTTTAATTGTGTTACTTTCATATTCAGTCGGGTTTAAATTTTTTAATTGATAACTTTTATCTAATGATTAAAAAGTCAGTTTAAGAGCTCAATGAAAGTAAAACCAGTATATATTATAAAAAACTTATTAAAATTTTTATTAAAATATTCACTATACACTATTATTTTAATCAATTACGTAGTAGGTAATTGATAAAAACAATAGTGTATAATGAATATTTTAATAAAGTATCAATAATAGTATAAATAATATTGTATAATGAATATTTTAAATAAGTAGTATCAATTAAGTCGTAGGTATATCGAAGAAAAATAAAAGAAAGTTAATTAACAGGATCAGGCATTACTTTGCGGAAATACATTATATTGAAGTTATTAGAACTTAATTTGCATACTTCCGCGTAATGAAATAAAACGATCTGTCCTGCCCAGTTTTATTCCTCAGGCATGAAGGTTTCCTCAAGATGTTTTTCTTCGCTGCCGAGCAGGTGGTAAGTCTGCATTTATAATTATTATTCTAATTAACAATTTCATTGGTGCGGGCGGGGATCGAAACCAAGATGCTCACGTACTGTAAAATTATGGCCAGATAAGTCCCTGAGTTACCACGGTTGCTATAAGAATATAGTAATTAGATATAACAATTAATTGAAAATTGAATAAATTTACGAAGCAAATGCTTAAAGTTCTTGAGTGGAAAATTGATGATGCAAATTCACTATCTTGTTAAGTAGGTGTAATGTATTTTTCGGCGAATTGGTTACTAGTATTTCTGAGAGTAGATCAGACAACATACAAATGTGAGAATGTCAAAATACTACTGTAACACGAATAATAAATAGGTTTATGAATTCTTTCATTTTCCTTAAAATTTAAAATGATTTTAACTACTTTTTATTAGCATGTGGAAGCCGTCCTAACAATTGTAGGTATAAGACAAATCTTATGTATAAAACTCAATAGCTCCCGCTCAAACTTGAAAACAGCTCGAACATGTGTATTTTTAAGTTAGTTCCTGGATAGTTTAAAAAGTCAAATGTTGTCGCGATCCAGAAATCACCCGTCTGAAGACAGGACAGATCACTAATAACAAATAAATATAGATAAAATGCATTAAATTTTTGTCACTCAATAGTACATCGATCACAAATAAAGTGCTTGCGTTCCTATTCATTTGTGTCGCAGACCGTCTAAACCACTGCCTTACGGAGGCGAAGAAGTTACGTGTGCTCGACACTTTTCTCATACTTGAACATACTCCTTAACTCGCTTATCATCCCATCCGTTAAATTCATTATAATATTTGACAAAATTACGTACGGTGGGTTTTTTTTTACCTGAAAATTAGTAATTAAGAATAGGTGCTATAAATAAATTACTTAGTAACATACCCTCTTCTGTGCACATAACTACAATTTTGGGTACGAATAATTTCGGTGTTTTACGTCTCTTACTATATTCACGGTTCTATCGATTCTCTTACCGCCATACAAACATGCGCGTGATAATTTTTTTTTATAAAAGTGAAGGTGAACATCGAGCATACGATCTACTTGGTGAAAGGCGGATGCTGTAGTTAATGAATTAAAATACGATAATAATAATAGATATGCTGTCATCTCTAGGGTCTAAAATAAAATGCCTGCAAATTCATGATAGTATTCTATGATAGTGTGTCCCCGATGGAGCCAGCATATTCATGCCGCGGCCTTAATGCACTTTTTTTAAACTGTTAGGTGACATACGAACATACAGTCCACCTGATGATAAGTGGATGCAGGGGCTCATAGACATCTACATTTATCCTCAATTAAGAATCAAAATGCAAATGCTGGGGTGACAATACCCCTGAAGACTAAGATGGAATGTTTCGATTCCAGTAAAACGGGTCCGGTACACTCACCATACGAAATACAGCAGCATTATACTGCTATTTTACGCTAGTATTCTGTGAGAGCGTGGTCTTGCCTCCGTCGAGCCGAACCATTAATGCTACAACTATAATGTAAAAAATATTTATCGACTTATTTTTGAATTGTTAAGTATAAAGATACAACTGTGAAATATGATATTATTTTGATGTTATTGGAAAAGGCTAGATGACCGACACGTAATGTATTGGCCAATATGACGCGATACGAATGAAGAATATTGAAAATTTACTCCAAAGGCAGGACTGCAGTGCGACAAATCGCGTGGACACGTTCAAATTATTGTATTTCCCTTCGTGTGAACTGAATACAAAATTTTGTTTGTTGGAAATGTTCGCTTCAACACAATACAAAAATCCATTGAATTTTCAACGCAAATAATTCGGATTCCTGATAACATTAACTTATTTTCTACTCACGAGTGACCCAAAAAATATTTTATTGCGAATTTAAGGATTTTTAATAGGACAAAGGGTCATCAGAAATGGCAGAACAATGTCTATCTGGCTAGCTGGTATAAATGATGTAAAGATATATTCAGACATACTGCAGCTATAACATTATGCTTGTTGCACTAATGGGTCGGCTCGACCGCGAAAGGATTTTGCATATATATCCATTTTCTTATAGAATAAGGTTGACAAACGAGCACTCAATCCACTTGACAGTAAATGGATTAGATGGTCACATCTACATCTATACTCTATTAATAATCTCATAGAATACGAGCGTAAAACAGCAGCTTAATGCAGCTGTGTTTCGTATGGTGAACGTAGTGAACCGGAAACCCGTTTTACTGGAAACGAGGCCATCCACCTAAGTCCTTAGGGACGACAAGGTATCTGAATTTTGATTCTTAAACGACGATAAATGTAGATGTGTATGGACCACAGCAGCCACTTACCATCAGGTGGATTGTGTGCTCGTTAAAAATATTACTCATCGTAATGTTGTGATGCAAGTGTAAGTTTTTTGCCCTACGGGTGCGGCATAAGAAAATCCATCAGCACATTTCGTATTGTTGGTACCATAAGAGGTAACTATGGTAAAGTCCAGAAAGGTTATATAATGCGACAAATTACGATATGTCGTTTCATATATTTTAGATGAGGTAGCGGACTCTCTAACGCTGCTTATGCTGTAATTGATGGATACGTTAATTTTCCTGTATCGTAGAGGCAGTTGACATATAAAAATTTCACAAGAACAAAATTCAGACCCGATACAATTAATAGTAGATTATATATTCATACAATTTCTTTTCCGTGCGGGATTGGAACCCACAGTCCTCAGCGCCACAACTCAATGATAACCTACGCGCCACGAAGCTGTCAAAATGGATGCACGATGTAAAATACAGCGACAGAGAGCAGCGTCAAAGATGCTTCTGGTTCTTTGTGTTGACAGAGTAAAAGAGTCCACTACCACCATTGTCAGAAAATATAAGATTAGGGCTCAATATAGAATCAAATAATTTTTACTGTATTAGCTGCTAAAAAAGTATCAGTTCCTTTGCAAATATAATTGCGAGATAAGATGAAAAAAAAGCATCTTTTGTCATCTCATCTCGCAATACTCTAATGCATGTTTCTAGATTTCAAATTTCTTCAAAACACTTTTTAACATTCATGTTTTTCTCATTACAAATAAATGTACAGTGTTAATTATCAGAAAAAATTAATTATTATAAAAATTATTCGAAAAACTAAAATTATCACACTATATCCGTGGTATAGCTTAAAGAGCACTGACTGCATTTCCTCTGTGAAAGTCTAAGCTGCTCTTTTTAACAACGTTGACAGTAAATTGTGGGTATAGTTCCTTCAGGAACTTAAGCGCAAGTGGACTTCACTGATCGATAGTCTCTACAGAAAATTATCTCATAGACTTTCTTCCACGGTGCTCGAAGCCTAAACAAAGTACTTTTCCCTGAGACGAGACGTGAAGACGTGGCT
Organism: Parnassius apollo; assembly: GCA_907164705.1. Classification (NCBI taxonomy): domain Eukaryota; kingdom Metazoa; phylum Arthropoda; class Insecta; order Lepidoptera; family Papilionidae; genus Parnassius; species Parnassius apollo. The sequence continues at coordinate 3,401,332 of CAJQZP010000585.1, forward strand.
TTACCTATCTCCCATAGAACTAAAGTCATGCCGTCAGTTTTATAATATAGAAATCCAGATTTATTCACGATGTTATCCTTTAAAACCGAGCCCGTAAATCGGCGTTTAAAAATGTAGCTAATAATTTCGTTAGCTTTGGCGGTAATCAAATCCCTTGTTTACGTAAAGGTAAATGAAAAAAAAAAAAAAGATGAAACCTGAGCTAACACGGCTTGACAAAAAAGTAAATATTACTGTCCAACTTTAGCGATATACTTATAAGCCATATTTATGAGAAACAAATAATATAGGTTTGTTCTGTTACTCTAGCTAATGAGCAAATATATCACTAAAAGTAGATTTTACAATCGTCAGATAAAAACTATTCATCAAGGCAAATTATAACCCGACTCAATGTAAAAGTCAGTTAAACTATTATATTTATACACTGGTAATTTTTAAATTATTTATGTTGTAATTTATAACTATCACTAACCTTTATCTGATTGTAAAATATATTCTAAATACTTTTTGCTATATGCAAAATTTCAATTAAAATTTTCAAAGTAGCTCTTTTCTTAAATCCGTCGGATTATTCTGTCGTACTAAGAAAAGCAAACAGGAGATTGCGAGGAAGAGGGTCGTCGCTGGATCGTGAATAATTCATAAAGACGTAATGAGGCGTGGGCATGTCTTCAGTCGGTCTGAACAAAAATCTAGGATAAGCTAAGATGGGACTAACAAAAAATTGGATGAAAAGATTAGAAACATTCAAAATTTCAGACCCAATATTCTAATTCACGACGGAGTATTAAATTATGCTGCTTCACCCTGTACAATAACTTTTAAACTTATTAATAAAAATTTTGTTGCTATTTTTACACCAACATTTTTTTAACAATTTTTTTAACTTTAAAATTGATGTTTAATTTTAAGCGCTAATAAAATTAACAATGAAAAGATTTAAATCTTAATTTAGAACTTGTATTTTTTACAGAATTTCTTGTATAAAATTAAAATGACAAACTTAAAGTGTACCTGATGTCAATTGGCTATTGCAGACAATAGACGACATCAATCGATCATCAAAAGCTACAGATGTGTTCCTCTGAGAACTAAGATGGAATGCCTCACAGCCTGTAATTAATACTGGCTCACTAAACCCTTCAGACTGATGGACTCTTAGGCAGAAGGAGTCCCACAACCAGTAAATCCATTCATCGCTACCTACGTGCTTCTTCAGGTCATTACTCCATCCAGTAGCCAACCCCGCATTGCCAATAGAAGGCACTATCATATTTTTTACTAAATTGACTATTAATTATTGTTAAGTAATAAAATTTATGTTATATTTTGCTGTGATGTAATTTTTTATTTACCATTAAGTTTCATCATCATCATAATCATTATAGCCCTACGCAAGTCCGATCGGAATATAAGCCCCTTAAGTATTACTACAAAACACGTTCCTAAGCTACCAACATTCATCGACTTCTTGCATGTCCAGCTCCTCGTCACTCCTTCTAGTGGGGGGACGTCCTACACTTTATCTAACATTAAGTTTGGCTGTTATTACTAGGGAATCGCAAATTATTATTCTTTTTTATATTATAAAAATACTGTCGTAAAGTAACCGTTTTATACGTAGGTTAGGAAATAAATGATCGACATAAATTTTAATAGAACCCGAGAAAATCTAATTCAGTTCCCGCCGGCATAAATAAGATTGAATTAAAAACATCATGAGAAAACCTGCATGGCTGGGAAATATGTAAAATGGTACGTTACTTTTATTTTTCCTTAAGAATAAATAAGTGTGAAAACAATAATAAAGTTAATTAGTTCTAACGGTACGTTTGGTTGCTGTAAAGCCGCGGGTTCGAATATCGGAACAAGTATTTTATTGTCTACATGTAATTATTCCGCGTCTAGTTTAGTGTCTACGAAAAATAAAACATTGTAAATTTCTACATTTTCCGATTACTCTTGAAAGATGTAAATGCAATAGATAGAAAGTGCTGCCATTTATTGGATCCCATGAGGTATTTATTGCATTGTGGTGACAAGCGAGCGCTTGATGCTGTCACACTTTGCTCTTCTAGATGTCATGGACATAATTGAAGGCGGGTCGTGGCACAGTGGTTTCGCAATGAGTTGCAGTGCTAATGGCCGCGGGTTTGAATACCGCACAGATCTAAACAAGTATTTGTATGACCTACAAATATTAATGAGTCTGGATGTTTATCCTCGTGAAATTTATGTAAAGTGCACTACGATACAGGAGGAAATCCCAGTGTGAAAGCAACGTTTTTCTAAGAAACAAGTAAAAAAGGAACATCTATGTTTAATTAATTTTCAATGAGTTGTCATCCCTGAGGACTAAGGTGGAATCCTTAGTCCTACCCATTATCAGTAATAAATTCTCTACTTATATATTGTATTATATAGCTATACACTTTCGTTTTATAGCTATATCAGTTAATATAGCTACGGCGTGGCTCTACCCCGTCAAAATATCTATTTACGTTTATGCGTACACACGTCCATAAGGTATATTTACTTTTATTTACGTAGTAGAGCCATGGTGCACCTATATTAGTCGTATAGTATTAGGTTGTAGCACGAATGGGTCGGCTCGACCGGGTAACGACCACGCTCTCACAGAATACCAGTAGAAAATAGCACCTCAACGCTGCTGTGTTTCGTATGGAGAGTGTACCGAAAACTGGAAACGAGGCATTACATCTTAGTCTTCGCCGGTGACAAAACAACCGCATTTTGATTCGTTATCGAGGTTAGATATAGATGTCTATGGGCCACAGCAATCACTTACCATCAGGTAGACTGTGGACTTATTAAAATAAACTTAGATTTTAATGGTAAAATACAAAATAAGAGATCCTCATCTCTTTTATTCTACTTGTATAATATGTTGAGATTGTGTCTTATATTTACGCGAACAATCCGTAAAAGTAGTTTTAATCAATGTTGAGATTGATTTGGTTTTTTTTTTTGATGAGATGATAAAGATACTCCGGTGAATAGTTTTTTCTCAAATGTAGACTCCGGATGGTTCATTTAGATAGAGAATCACGAAACGGCTTATTTAGACATATCTTTAGATTGTTCCCTTTTTACCAAAGATTATGTACGACACCTAATTTATAATCTGATTATTATAAATCAAACCATTCGCATGTATTTTTGTAATAAAAATGTATATCTTCTTTTGAATATAAAATTCAAAGCACACAGTGCGTGACCTCCAGACAGTGACTTGTCTGCCTGTGTTAAGAATCTTTATTTTTTTTTTCAAGATATTACTTTCTAGAAATGGTATATGGAGTAAAAATATACTTTTTAATAGAACAGCGACAAGTAATCACACGGTCCACCTGATGGCAAGTGTATTTATCCCTTAGACACCTACATCTATCCTCGATTGAGAATCAAAATAGAAATGCGTATTTAGGGTTAATATTTCCAATATGGACCATCGATTTCAAAGCCCATATTTTTTTTGTAGATAGTACTCACTAAAAGAAAGCGTTTTGCATAGTTTTAGGTTGCGGACACTTACGGTTCATGAGAATTATTTTTTTAAACTTTTCATACAAATTGGCAAATAACACACAATTACACCAATTACAAAATAAATTTGACAAATGATTGATGTCAAACGTCAATTAGTGTAGGGTTCCGAATATTTTTAAAGTATCGATACGTACTCGATACCAAGTATCGTATCAAAAGTATCAATACTACTTGGTATCGAGTACATTTCGTTAATTTTGGATACTAGGGGGGTAAGAAGCCGGGAAGTTGTGCTCCGGCGCTCCGTGGCAGCTCCGGCGCTGCGGTATGAGCAGTGCTTCCGCCCTAGCGTAGGGAAGCACAGGCACCTGACCTGACCAGCCTCAGCTGCTACGGCGATCTCGGTGCCTGCGCTTCCCTACGGCGGGCGGGCACTGCTCTCCCTCCGCGCCTCCGGGCTCTTATATACACTCTAGGGGTAGGGCAGACAAGACCACGTGGATAGTGGGGTGCTCTGATTCGGTTTTGGGTACTTTTTGGATATTAAATAAGTAAGTCAATAAGTAAGTAAACACTTTATTGTAGTAAGAATTAGATAATATAGAAAGTTGCAAACAATAAAATAAAAGTACAAAAGCTGTACTAATTAAGAAATGCAAACAAGTTGCAAGCAATGAAATACAAGTACTAAGGTGGAACTTAAATAGAGTAAACTTTTATTCTACTTTATATACATATATAATTGCACTTATCAGCTCTTCCTAAGCATCTAATTGGTTTGTCATAATTTTTCGTCTCCAAAATTAACGAAATGTACTCGATACCAAGTAGTATTGATACTTTTGATACGATACTTGGTATCGAGTAGGTATCGATACTTTCAAAATATTCGGAACCCTACACTAACTGACGTTTGACATCAATCATTTGTCAAATTTATTTTGTAATTGCGTGTTATTTACCAATTTGTATGAAAAGTTTAAAAAATATATCTCATGAACCGTAAGTTTCCGCAACCTAAAACTTTGCAAAACGCTTTCTTTTAGTGAGTACTATCTACAAAAAAAATATGGGCTTTGAAATCGATGGTCAATATTGGAAATATTAGCCGTATTTAGCCCTGAAGATCAATATGGAAAACCTCGTTACCAGTAAAAATGACCTTCGATTCCTATCACTCACTAGCTTCATATTCGTTTAGTATCATCTGCTAACACTTCAGTAGATGATGATAGTATTAACTACTACTGCCTGATTTAAAACGATAACAGACACTTCCAGAGAGCTTTCTTTCGTCTTTTTATCTCCGGTCACTATAACCTGACTTTATAAACAACAAAAGATTTGCTTGACAAATGTTTGTTCTTTTTTAATTTGCTTACGTCCGAAATAAAAATTTTCATTATGTTTCACCATCCGTATTTAAAAAAAAAACAACAGATGTTTCTGTATTTATTGTCATGCAAACAAAGGCCTAGGTGCAGCTAGAGCAGTAGTGCTCATTATGGTAAAATAAATTGCCAGTTTAAAATGATTAATTTGTGTTATTAATTGCACAACGTATTTCACAATTGTAAATAGTTTTACAAAATGGTACGTGTAATCTACGTGTGGTTGAATTAAAACTTAATATTATAAATATTTATAACTACCCCTTTTTCTGTTAATCTTTATTTATTATTATTTGGTTAACTAATATTATTTTACATTAACAAACCATTTATCAATTAAATTGTCATTATTGATAAAATTAATTTTAAATGAAATTTATGAATATATAATGGTGGAGAATTGTTCAACGATACATAAAGTATCTACTATTGGCAGTTGACCACTTTATAAATACGAGAACTGCGTAAGCTGTCTGTAGATTTTACTGAATAATACTGTTAGATTATTAAGTATAAATATTTATTTTTCTGACAAGTTTCTAAACTATTAATTGTCGGTCTTTTATCAACTACATAATGCTATTTCCTATATAAAAATAGTTGAGACTCAATTTTAATTTCTGACGTTTAACAATTATAAAAATAACTTCTTTATTAGTAGAGGAAAGTAACCAAATATGGAATACCATCTTTTTTTTGTGTTATAAAAAAAAGATATTCTAAATCAAAAACTTTTATTCTTATTTATTATCAGTCATACAGTTACGCTTAACTTATTGACAGATTTGTTTTACATATATTAATTTAAAATATAAAATTTTCTCAAAAACAAAATCAACATAAAGGTACCTAATTATAGAATAGGTACCCAAATATGGACTACTATAAAACTATGAATAATAAACCTTTACTTTTATGAGGTACTACAGGAACTTTGTTCAATTTTAAAAATGTACTTAAATTACTTGCAAAAATCACAGATCCATGTATCGAACTCTGCACCTGCGCAATCACCATGTGCCCAGAGCCCGCACATTAGGCATTTGATCCATGTCTCTCCTCTAGTATCTTGAGAAAACAAGCTATTACAGAATATACACTCTGCATCTTCTGAGTCAGGAGCTTCCAGTCCTATGACGGCATCAGGCTCACTGTCTGTGTCAAAATGTATTTCTTCTTCATCGTCTGAATCAATGGGACTACTTTGAGACTTGGTTTTCTCTTTTTGCTGTTTTCCTTTAGTTTTCTTTTCTTTCTGTTTTTTTTTTTAATTTTTTGGCTTTGATAATTTATTCTCTTTTTCGTTTTCTTTTTATTACTGTCAATGAGTTGATTTTCATATGGAGAAGATGTTATTATTTCCGCAATTGTTGTTTTTCTTCCTCTATTAGAAATCTTTCTTTTTTTATCTGGCACTGGGCTGATGTCATAGGGCGACACCAGATTTAGAGTACTGCGAGAAAGCCTGGAAGTTGAGGGTTCTGGATCGAATTCTGTGTCTTGTCTTGGTGTGACAGAAGTTTCAGTTAAAATCAAACTATTATCAGGTGGTCTTGCATCGTTTTTTGATGATTCTTTCGACTGGGAGCTTGATTTTGTTGGAGTGACATCGATTGTGCAACCATCTTTTACTGCATCTTGTTGGGCAGCAAGGTAGTCGATCTCGCTGAATATATTTTTATTCAATGGCCAAAGGCCTGCAACGCGAAAGCCATTCGCTGCAATTTCCCCTGTTTGCACTTTCAAGTAAGATCTGCCAAATAGTTCAACAATGTCATAAGGACTTAGTGGCCTGTTATGGTTTCTTATCCACATTTGTATTTCTTCACTAAAATAGGTTTTAGTGGTCCCATAAAAGTGTTATCCAAAGGTTGCGGTTTGTGGGTTGTGTGTGGAGGTATGGAAACAATTTCAACATTGTTCTCCCTTGCAATATCGATAACGTCGATGTTTCGTGTGTGAGAATAATGTCCATCTAAGATCAACAAAACTTTCGATTCTGGGGTCGGTTTGGTGTGTTTGATGAAATGCTTAAACCAATCTGTAAATATTTGCATTTGAATCCATCCTGATGGATGTGCAACGCCTACCGCATATGGAAGTTTGCCTCTCATTAGCTGTTTGCTCATATTTTTCCTGGGAAAAATGATGTAAGGAGGCACAAAATGGCCAGTAACGTTCATAGCAATAACTATTGTTATTAATGACCCTCTTTCAGCTGAAGTAAGTGAAGCTATTTGTCGTTTTCCTTTGTGACCGATAACTTGGAGTATCTTGGTTTGAACCACTGTAAGACCAGATTCGTCAACGTTATATATGCGATTCGGAGTATAGTTACCCTTAGTGTAGACTTCTTCACGAAGATCGAAAAAAGCATCTACTTTTTCTTTACTGAAACCAAAAGGTCTTGCAAAAGACGTGCCAGTGGGTCTTCTCATTGAAAGTTTTTGCTTATGACGGTTTAAAAATAGCTTTAGCCATTTTTTGCCAGTCATTCCGGACTCACCAAACGGATTCTCCAAATGATTGCGTTTGGCCAACATATACGCCATTCTGCGAACATCATTCCTCGTCAAACCATGAAACTTGCTGTCCATCTTTAAAATATATTCTACTAGTAGATTTTCGAGCTGATCACCTAAAACAGATTTTCTTCCTAATTTAGTGGCTGCAGATTCTTCTGGAGATAGCTCATTTTTCTGACACAATCGAAACAAAGTGGTTCTTGGTACATCAAAGTGTTTTGCTGCTTTAAAATAACCCATTTTTTCTCTCTAACCATTCGTATAGCTTCTGTCATGTGATATGTGTTCCATTCTTTTCGTTTTCTTTTTGAACTTGAACACGTCGTTCTAAAACCAAAATATTAAATTTGAAATCTAGCCAGATAATATTGTGGTATCCAAATTTGGAATAGTCCATATTTAGACTCCACGGACTGTCCATATTCGGAAATTTCAAAGTAATCAAAACGTATATCAGATTTTTTTACTCATCAAAATCAGACAAGAAAAAACCTCTGAAACAATCAAACAAACATGTAATCAATGCATACTCATAATATACAATATTATTTCCAATCATGTTTTGAGAAATACTTAGTTTTTACGTACCTTAAAAACTTTTCTCACAGCGCCAAAACAAAACACTCTCACTGCGGCCACAACATTCGCCCGACTGACAAGTCGAAAACTGTACGCGAGTATAATGATGGAAAGAGACAGAAAATCACTGTCTTTTGCAACTAGGAGTATTCGTTTCCGAGAAATGGCCCGGTATTCCATTTTAGGGATACTATTCCATATTTGATTACTTTCCTCTAACAAATATTTTACAAGTAATTATATTCACATAATTAATCACTCAAATAAAAAAGTACTTGTTTCAAACGTTATTGTAACTAGGGAACTAGCGGGCCAATATGGCGGCATTAAACTGAATAAGTGACGAAGAATGATTTGTTAAAATTAACTAAGTAATTAAAAAGACATCCAGACCTATTAATTTTATATTTCAGAAGTGGGATTGTCTGAATCTATCTTTCATAAAGGTTTGTTGTTGGTAAATTTTCGCTCCAGCACTCGGCGAGTGAAAGAAATATGCTTACTTAAAATGATGATTCTCTGTTTGGTTTGTAACGTAGTATTAATGTGTTGTGTGTATTCATACAAAAGAAATGTTTTTATTAGGCGATTTGAAGCATCATAGCATAATGACAAAATAGGTTTATTTATACAATAATCATGGTGTTTTTCGTGTTTCTAAAATCATGGGACTGTATTGTTGTTGTTTAATAGTATAATAACGCTAAGCCTGTATTTATTTAGAGTATTACCATGGTGCTTTTCGTGTTCATAATATCTGTTGACTACATTGTTGTTATTGTTTTTTTTTTGATTTCATGTAATAAAATTTTAAGCTATTGCATGGCTTCTATCGCGGGCCTTGAGCGCGGGGACCGAATCCAGAAATTCCGTAACGAAAAAAAACCTCACCCCTCTCCGACGGGCACGGAGGTGTGGCGTTGAAAGCCGTGCATCGTCTAACGTCGTTTTAGTTCGGCAGACTTCGGCACTCGGCAGACTTCGGCACGGTGTTTGTGTGCGTGTACACTAGCTGCTAACTCAATGATAAAAATTCCTGAATAACCTACATGTATTGTAAGATAATAAAAATATTTTAAACAATATTAACTTCTCATTTATTCAATAAGAGAAAAAAAATTTTTCTTATCGGTCACCACGCTCAAAAAGTGTAACTTGATTTAATATCAAAGACTTAACTGCATAAATAAAATAAATAAATAATTATAATTGCATAAGTTGATAAAAAATGCTATGCAATAGCTTTACCGCGCCGAGTGCCACACGTATTTTTTATTAGACATTTGTATAGTAACAACGAAACTCAGGCGCAGTTTACTGCGCCGCGTCGTCTCATTACGTAACGGAAAATTGCCATGGCGCAATAAATTTTACACAGTTGCCAACACAGGCCGTCAAAGTAAAACCTCGTGGTCAGTGAGTAAAATGGATAAAAAAAGGAAAGATTACTTATCATTTTTGTTTTTCACTTCACAGAGTAAAAGAAATAGTATAAATTATGCAGCGCTTTTTAACGAAATGGCCGAATTATATACAGCTGATGTTTTTATTGAATGGTTATAAAATCTGTTAGTTTTAGTGTCAATTTAGCGGTAAAAAAGTCATCGGTTGTGTAGTGCAACCGATTTTTTTTTACTGAAAAGCGACACTAATGACCGAAACGCATCGAGTAGTAAGAGAGTAGTTTCGCAAACTGACATTTCACAGATAAGTTGGTGACATTGTAAGCTACGTTGAAGTATGTTTTATGAATAGGTCACTCATTTTGGTCTCTGTTTAGTGCTCAATGTGTTGATGATTTGACGAATTTTTGTGAATATGGATGTTAAGATTTTAATGAGGCTCTATTTAATTTTTATAATATAATTACATAATTTAATGATGTTATTCCCTAGTGTTAATGAAACATAAATATTATGTATGTGTGTGTACCTAAATTTGACTAAGAGTTGATTAGTTGTATTAATAATGAAAGGCGTCGAATTTGTTTCTTGTTCTCTTTATTTATGCAAAATAGTCATAAAAATGTTGTTGCAGATATTGTAAAAGACTCAAAGAAGAAGTGTACGGTTTATGACTATATTTTTTTTAAATTATTGTAATTTTAACAATACAGGGTAGATCTTACGTGTCACCTATCATATTTATATACAAAAGTTGGTATTTATATATTTACATAAAATGTCTGATCGTGGTTTAACACCCCCTTTGCCATCAAAAAGAGATTATGTACGGTGCAACGACATCGCCACCGTTGTTTCGCCGAACAACCTCTCGTGACAAACATACTACCTACTCATAATGATTTCTTAAATTTACGCGAACACTACACATTGAATAAAACTAAATTTACGGATTCTATCACGTCTATTTAACTGATTTTACTTATTTTTAATTCCCGACGTTTCGGGTGCTTTACAGCAGCCATGATCACGGGGGGGGGGACCCCCATAACATACCCCAAAACATACTACTCGTAAAGCTCGAATTGAATCTGCATTACCTGTTCAAAATCGAACGAAACGGCGGCACTGTCGTAGTATCGAACGTGAAAGCACTCCGTACTATACTTATATTGAACGGTCGCATCGCAAATCAAAGCATTCGCACAAACACAAAAAAATATGGCGTAGCATATCTAGTCATACATCCATTGAAAGTACAGACTCTAAGCAAGCCTCTAACAATAATTTACTTCAGCAATTAGTAAGTAGTACAAGGTAGTAATTCGCGAGTCCATGCAGCAACGCACGTGCAATGTGCACAAAGTATTATCACGGAATTTGATCCTGGTTCTAAAGTACAAATCATTAAATATTGGCTCATAAAGATTAATGAATCTGCGGAAATGTATGGTTGATCGGAACAACAAACCATTTTCTATGCTTTGCCAAAGTTAAAAGGCTTAACAAAGAAATGGTATGACGGACTTACGAGTAAAGGTATTAATAGTTACTTTGCAACCATCCGCTCAATTAAATACCATGATGTGTCTTACCTAGATTGAAGAGCTTAACGGTCAGCCGCCGTAGAGTCTACATCACCTGAAGATGCCTCGTGTAGAGGCGAAACACGTATCGAATTATCGTCGATGGTGTGTCTTACCTAGAGTAGTGGTGTTGGGAGTAGTGGTGTTGGGAGTAGTGGTGCTGGGATTAGTGGTGAAGGGATTAGTGCACGCACTTGAGGGGGGCGGGAGGTTCAGAGACATGAAAGGTTCAGAGAGTTTTGGCAAAAAATTAATCACGTACCTATATAGAAATTGTAAAGAAAATTATAATAAGATTACAGTACTTACATAATGTTCTGGAGCATTCAGAATATGCTTGCATGTGGAAGTCATAATAAGAGCAGGTACCGATAATGATTATGACATTTCATTAAAAAGGGAGAATAGAGAGGGAGAGAGAGAGAGAGAGAGAGAGAGAGAGATAGAGGGAGATTGAAAATCCTTGATTTAAAATCCAGCACAGTTCTCAGCTTGGTAGAAAATTGAACATTTACATTAATTGCAAGATGATGCTGTTATCAGGGTTTAGAAAATAATGCTTCTGTGGTTTGGTCATGTAGAAAAAATGAATGAGGAAAAAGTGACAAAGCAAATATATATTTACCCTCAACCGACGAGCATGTATGCGTAGGTATACGGATGTGGAGCAGGCGAGAGAGGTATGTCAGGATCGTACTAAATGGATGTCTGTAGTCTCTGCCTACCCCTTTGGGTGACAGGCGTGAGTGTTTATCTATGTTCTTATGTTTTTTGAAAATTCGTTTAACTATCGTAAAAAGCATAACGAGCTTCCCCCTTGTTTCTATAACTATAAATGATTTATATCTTCTGCCACTCAGCGGAATCTCAGAGTTAGAGTAACTTTGCTAATATTGCTATCGGCATTCTACGACGGCATACATTATTCGAAAGGTCTTTCCGAGTTGCCCGTTAGGTATAGTAGCCGGCCAGAAGAAGTTTACTGCAACGTGACAAATATTTTCAAAACTATTTATTTTTTTAAAATTACCGTTACCGTTATCCTCACCCATAGATCGTCTCATAGGGGGGATATTTGCCATAGTTGCCACGCTTGGCAAAAGAGTTGACAACCGCAGTTTAATTTTTAGTTGTTATTAGTAAGACGCTGCTGGCCATCTCCTTACCTTTCCACTGTGATGATACACTAATTTTTAATAGAAAGTTCAGTATTTGCTCTTGAATTATACTCGGGCCTAAATATACTAAAAATTCGCGTATCACTTTATTCTATAATTGTATATATTCAACCTCTTTTTAAATTCACATTTTTTATATTTATTTAAATAACACACACTTGAAATATAGATTGTATTCCGAGTTATTAATCTGCTTTGTGAATTATAATAAAAGCAAGCATTAAAAATAGGACTGGCAACAACACCACTGAACGTTGTTATTTATTGCTTTTGATACGAACATAACTTGAAACACGCAGACAATTCGACGCCAGCTACACGGTAAGATATAAGAAAACAATTTATCATTTTCTCTCCTAATAATACAATTATTCACTACGATTTATGAATACTAGGCGAAGTCGAGTTAAGCCAATTGTTAAGTTTATAATTGACGAAATTTTTTTCGTAAACAGAAGTACTTAAATAAAAAATACATAAATTACCCTGTATAGCATAGTAGTAGCATATACTTCAATTTTAGTGACAAAATTACTACTAATTTGAATTCTACACTTTTGTTTTTGGAGAAATTTATATGAAAATGTTTGGAAATATGTAGATATGAAATGTGTGTATTTTTATGTTTTATATGTTTCCATTCGTTACTCATACCAAAATATTAAAATATTAAAAAACTAAAAAAAAACAATAATAATATTTTATCTGTGTGACATTTAGAACAATATTTCAAAAATAATTATGTGTGAATTTGAAATAAATACAACGTCAAGTTATTTGAAATATGTAAGAAAACTATTTTTACTTACATTTTACACTAAAAATAAATGAGAATTTGAAAAATAACACATTTATGACCCAACCGCCAAAATGGGTCTTCCAGATTTTGAAGTACTTTTGGCAATTTACTTTTCACTTTTTATACCACAAATTATATATCTACGTGTTCACTATATTACAAGGAATATAAAAAAGTATAATACTTTAGTTTTTAGTCCAGACACAAATATAAAATTCTATAAAAAAGACGGAGCACCTTCATCAAAACGACACGTGGAACGCCGAAAGTTCAGAGTGATTTCTTTTTTTTTTTCTAAGAAACATTGCCAGGTATACTATTATCTATTGCATATTGTCTTTGGTTTTGTTTTAAAGGAAAAAATAGTTTTTTCATAAGGCAGTACTTCTGATCCGACCTGTTCTAATTCGACCCGTAGCAGAGCCGACGTAAGGTAGGTATTGTATGATCTGATTAGATCGGTAGCCGAGTCAATGGGGTATGCAACTTGTAAGGCCGTTCGTGGTGAATCGCGATACTTGACTCGGAAGAAATAGGTAGGTAGTGTAAACAACAAATAAACCCGAAATACGATTCCTAAATTAAATGTGATCGTAATCTACTTAGTTGAAAATCTTGTTAACAAAGTTTTAATTTCAGTATTTTGTGTTATTATAACTTAAAACTTAAAAATAATCACAAAAGACAGGTATGTAAATATGTAAGGTATGTAAGTAGGTACTTAAATAGTAAATTTCAACTAAGTTTTGTAATAAAGTACTTAGGTATTACTTTTATAGTTAAAATATTTTAACTTAATTCTTTTTTTTCGCTATTAGTATCAATCTAACAAAAAACGTGAAACAAATTCACCTTTCATTGTCCTTTGGTAACTTAAAACAGTTATAATGAGAACGACGTTTTGCCATTACAATTCATCAAATAGATAGGTAATATACATAAGTACATATTATTATTAAATTACATTAAAACTTTTGCAACTGGTTTTCCTACCTAAATATACTAAACATTAAACAAAAACTATTTCGACAAATATTTACAAAAAACTATTTACGTAAACAGCGTACTAGAACGCGCTAGCTCAACACCAACTGAGTATGTAGCCTCGCGATTGTAGGTAATTATTTCACTCAGGTAGCAAGAGTAAAGAGGCCTGACACAACAGAAAAGAAAATAATAAATCGCGTGATAAAATTGATATATAATTATATAAAAAATCGACTATTTTGACCATAAAATACAATTTATCCTACCATTTAGTAATTAATGAAACAAAAGATTTGTGGATTATTAAGGTGATAATTAATTTAACATTATACTTGATTGAACGTGACATAAATCGGCTTAATTTCAATGCACGAAGTGCTCGCAAGCTCCATAATTCGTTACAAGAAGGATTAATTAATCATTTTCTCTTTCCCCTAATAAAATTCACTACTCGACATCTCTCCAGCGAGACTTAGAAAACTCGATTTATTTTCGAAAGTCATCTATTTAATTGAAGGAACTTGGCTACTGTTATTAAAAGCTTGGCCCTTAAAGAGGGGCATTCAAAAGTGCCTCCGTAATGTTTCATTGTTAGGTGAAACATGAAACACTCTTTAACGTTCATTTTGGGGTAGTATTTTATGAAGTGTTTTAAATTCAATACATACATTAAAAGAGCTTGAGTCCAGATAATGCTTAAGATAAATTCAATTGACCTAACAAGGTGAGGTATTTTTTACAGTGTTTACTAAGTTTTATAGGTAACTAATCGCTTATACTACGTTGATCATTAATTTTTTAGAAACTTATTCTATTTTACTGTGATAAAAAATAAATTGGAAGCTATTGTCATAAAAATTCAAATTGTACACATTTATTTTTCATTGTTTATATTTAATTGTGTGATAGAAAGAGAAGTGTGATGTGAAAGAAGAGTGTAGTTTGTAAGATGATGTTGTGTATGCTTGGGTGGTTTGGTCATATAGAAAGAATACACAAGGAAAGAGTGACATAGAAAATTTATGTTTCCGAAGTGAATGAAAGAGTCGAGAAGGGATGCACTAGACGAAATCTTATCGACCAAATTTGCGATATATTGAAGATAGGGTAGATTAAGATTAAGTACCTTTAACCGATGAACATGTATGCGTAGGTATATGGATATAAAAGAAGCGTGTGGTGTGACAGGATCGTGCCAAATGGAAGTACATAGTATCTGCCTACCCCTCTGAGTTTCAGGCGTGTGTGTTTATGCTATGTTGTTGATATTTCATGTGATGTTAATACGTGCCTAAAACGGAAAACATCGAAGTTGGAGCGGTTCTTAAATATTTTTGCAAAAAAATTTACAAAACGTAATTTTGAAGAATTGTAGTCTATATATATATATATATATATATATATATATATATATATATATATATATATATATATATAAAGACCTAAAATGTTTGCAAGTACGTTTTGAAACTTGATGAAACGTGAGTATGTTTATAATTTGGACCCAGAGATGAAAAACCAAAGTACTGCCTAGAAAAAACCGTTCTGCCGCTAAACATGTGATTTAAAGTCTGTGCTTCCACTGACAAGACAATAGTTTCTGTCAGATATGCGAAAGGTATCACTATGATCGATTATTAAACTGACAAATCATAACTGGAGTATATTCTGCAACATTGTTCAAACACTTACGAGAAGTAATAAAGGAATAAACAACAAGGAAATTTGCGTGCCAAGGTATAAGGTTGTTTCATTATGACAATGCACCTGCACATCGGTCTAATATTGTAGGCGCTGCCACCTAAACGGCTGAGTTGCAATTGATGTAGTACCTGCCATGTACTGACTTAGCACCAAGTGGTTTTCACTTTTTTATTAATTTACAATAACACTTCATATTGAAATTCGACCAGGATGATAAGGTAATTTGTCTGGTAGAGACCATTTCCATACTCAGTATCAAACTTATTTTCCAAGGAAATTTTTACATATTCTTAAATTTGAGCAACTTTCAAAATGTTTTTCATAGTGAAGAAGAGGATTACGTTGGAAAAAAAATTATTTTAAAGTAACTTTCACGGAAGCTTCCTTACGTTCCCAAAACTTATTCATCGACCAATTTTTAAACATAGTTTTAATAGTAATGCAACTGATAACCACTTTAAATCAACTAGAGAACCTATAATGTGACCAAATTATAAAATATTGCACATTATTATAAGAATACTGTCGCTGTAGTTAATAAAAGAAAATAAATAATAAAATTGAACTTAATTTCTCGCTCTCCCTTTTATAGTCGGACTACCAGATGCTTGGCCTATGGGCAAATTGAATTTGTTTGTTGCCAGCGGCATTGAATTTTTAATTTTAGTACTCAGTACTGGATTACCACGAGTAAAGGAAATGAACTTTCGCTAACATATAAAATATTTCGAGAACATTATGAAGTCAGCGTAGTTGATTATTGCTAAGGAGAGAATGGCGGCACCGTGCAGTAGTGTACAAAATTTTACGCACAAAATAAAGTTATTTACACATTTATTAACTAATTTACACTCGCACTTATATACGAGTATCTATGACACAAATACACATACACACATCAAATAAATTTAATATAATCACAAGTGCTAATAGACCAATATAATAATATTCAGTTAATGCCTACGAATAAATAAATAGTGTAATAAAATTGACCACATAGAATAACTAACTAATAACATTGTTTAAAACTACTGTATTAAAAAAATTATATAATATTAATCTACTATATTTGTATTAATTTAGCTAAAGTTCATTGTATTAAGTGGTCTAACCTTACCTTTCTTAAAAATGTTAACTTTTATGGCGGTACTCATAAAAAAATAAGAATTGAAAATCAATGTTAACTTTTGTATAAAACTAACTTTTGTTGTAGTTATTGTTGTTGTGTTTTGTCTTTGGTGAAGTTAAATTTAGTGATATAATATATTTTGTGTCATGGAGGAAGGAACTGCCATCTGTGATACAGGCTCGGCCTAGTACAGCCGGCAGTAACCGAAGTAAGCAACTTAAAAGTTTGTAAAATTTGTACATAGCTTTTTTTAAACAAATTGTAAAAAGCATATTGTAAAGAAAAGGAATGCAATTACGCTAATACAGTTTATTATTTATTATCTTTACTTTTTAATAGTTAAAATTGTGAATTACTATTTACTCCGGGAGGAAAACCGGCGATCCGGGAGGAAAACCGGCGATGAGGCTCGCCACCCGTCACGTTCTGTCTCCCGGAGGGGCGAAAAGTGGATTGCAGAGGCCCGTCTGGCTACGTTGAATGTATGTGGAGCAATGAATGATAAAATGGATGAAGTATGCGAGGTGATGTATGATAGAGGAATAGATTTTTTATGTGTAAACGAGACGAAACGGAAGGGGAAGGATGTCACTACACATGGCATGTATACCGCATACTGGTCTGGTGTAGACGAGCTCGAGCGGGCATGCCAGGGAATAACAGGTATCATCCTATCAGAAAGAATGGTGCAATGTGTGAAAGAGTATGAATGTGTAAGCCCAAGACTGCTATGGATACGATTGAAAGTGGGCTTAAAGAAGTTGTTTGTGCTAGGGGTCTACGCCCCAGACATGTCTAAGCCCACTCATATCCGAGAGCAGTTTTGGGAAATGGTAAGGATGGTATTAATGAAATGTAAGGGAAATGAAAATGTTGTTATGCTAGGAGATTTTAATGGAAGAGTTGGGGTGAGGAGGCTTGGTTATGAAAGGATATTGGGAACGTTTGGTGATGAAAGTATAAATGAGAATGGTGAAAGCCTCCTCACTGTATGTATGGAAAAGAAACTTTTTGTGACGAACACTTTCTTTCGCCACAAGAGGATTCACATGTATACTTGGGAAAGAGGTGATGATAGAAGCATGATAAATTTCATAATTGTGGATGAAAGATTGAGGGGCGCAGTGGTGGATACAAGGGTTTACCGGGGGGTCAAACGTAGGAACGGATCATTTTTTGGTTTTATGCCGAATTAATGGTCAATTCAGGCGGTGGCGCCATCGGTCATCTGTGTCTACCACTGCGTTACAGCGTATTAGAACAGAAAGATTACAAGATGAAGGTGAGAAAAACAAGTTTAAATGTAGACTGAAAGAAAACGTAAGTGGTTTGGATGAATTATGTATGAATGAGTTAGACTTGGAGAATGTATGGCAAAATGTTAAGAAAGGTTTAGTAGATGCAGCTACCGAAGTATGTGGTGTTAGTAAAAGAAAGAATGAAAGGAAAAATAATACTTTGTGGTGGGATGATGAGATACGTACGGAAGTTGAAGCAAAGAAGAGAGCATGGCTAGATTTACTAGCAACTAAGGCTGGTAATTCTAGCGGTACGAATGATGATTTTGAAAGAAAAAAGGCAGTCTTTAGACATCTAAATAAAAGAGTAAAAGAAGTAGTTGAAAGGAAAAAGCAAGAAAGAACGGATAAGAATGATAGAAGAATATCTGATAACTTCCAGGCAAATATTAAAATGTTCTGGAAACTCGTAAGAACTGCCAGGGGACGTTCAAAACAGCCTATAATTAATGCTATAAGAGATGAGAATGTCTATATTCTGAATGATGAAGTTTTGATTTTAAATAGATGGAAGGAATATTTTGAAAGCACGTTTATGAGTGAGGAGACAACGTATGAACTGAATGAAATAGGAACTCCGAAGGAAGAGGAAGGAGGTAGCGAGATAAGTATAGATGAAATAATGAAAGCAATGAAAAGCATGAAAGCAGGTAAGGCTGCCGGTTATGATAGAGTTTCTCTCGAAATGCTAAGGGCTGGAGAGGAAGTGGTGGCAGGCCTGCTGCACACCTTGTTTAATGTATGCTGGGAACTGAAGTGGGTACCGGGAGACTGGTGCAAAGCCGTGATAGTCCCAGTATATAAGGGAAAAGGGTCGTAGCAGGACTGTAAAAACTACCGCGGTATCAGCCTTCTTAGCATCGTGGGAAAATTGTATGCCAAGGTACTAATTGAAAGGGTCATGAAAGAAACCGATGAAAAAATTTGGGATGTGCAAGCGGGATTTAGAAAGGGAATAGGATGTACAGATCAAGTCTTCTCCATGCGCATGATCGCGGAGAAGTTTTTGGCCAAAAACCAAAAGGTTTTTTGTGCTTTCATGGACTTGGAGAAGGCCTATGACAGAGTGGATAGGAATGTGCTATGGCAAACACTGAACTTATTTGGGTTGAGCGCTGGCTTGATACAGGCATTGGAATCTCTTTATATGGACTCTAGTGCTTGTGTTAGGATCAACGGGGTCTACTCCGACTGGTTTGGCATCCATAAAGGTGTCAGACAGGGCTGTGTGGCTTCCCCGTGGTTGTTCAACCTATTTATGGACAGTTGTTTGCAAAATTTGAAAGTTGAGGAATACGGATTAAGAATGGGTGAGTTAACCATCAAATGCCTTTTGTACGCCGATGATCAAGTTATTTTTGCGTCGTCGGCGGCTGAGTTGCAAATGATGGTTACATTAATGAACAGATCATTAAAAGAAAGGGGTATGAAAGTGAATGCAAGTAAGACGAAAATTATGGTTTTTGAAAGAGATGAAAGTAAAACGATATGTGAAATAAGAATAGATGGGGAGTTGATCGAGCAAGTAGATGAGTTTGTATATTTGGGTTGCGTATTTAGCAGGGATGGGAGATATGATAAGGATATAGAACGACGAGTGAACGCAGGAAACAGAGTAAATGGGGCCCTGCACTCTATTGTGAAGATTCAAAATGTGTCAAAAAAGGCACGTATGGCAATTCACAATGCTGTGTTGGTCCCTACTTTAACGTATGGTAGTGAAAGTTGGGTGTGGCAGAAGAAGCACGAGAGTAGAATAAATGCAGTAGAAATGCGGTCGTTAAGGAGTATGTTAGGGCTGAATCTGAATGACAGGGTGAAGAATTGTGTGATAAGAGAAGAGTGTGGTTTTCAAGATGATGTTGTGACCAGGATTAAGAAAGGAATGCTTCGGTGGTTTGGTCATGTGGAAAGAATGGATGAGGAAAGAGTGACAAAGAAAATTTATGTTGCAGAAGTGAATGGCAGAGTCGGAAAGGGACGTCCTAGGCGAAAATTTATCGACCAAATTGGCGATTTATTGAAAACGGGCCAAATTAGGAGTACCCTTAACCGACGAGCATGCATGCGTAGATGTATGGATGTGAAGGAGGCGAGAGAGGTGTATCAGGATCGTG
Organism: Parnassius apollo; assembly: GCA_907164705.1. Lineage (NCBI taxonomy): Eukaryota > Metazoa > Arthropoda > Insecta > Lepidoptera > Papilionidae > Parnassius > Parnassius apollo. The sequence goes on from CAJQZP010000585.1 coordinate 3,421,541, forward strand.
CCAAATGGAAGTCTGTAGTCTCTGCCTACCCCTCTGGGTGACAGGCGTGAGTGTTTATGTATGTACTATTTATTATTAGCCCTTGGAGACAGTATTGCTTAAAAGTTATATCTGTTATAAAATAATAGTATTTAATACAAAATATAAGCCCATTTCTTGCATTTTATTCTATGGATATTAATGAGTTACTTCTTTCTTTCTTCTTCATCAGGCTGTCGCAATCCACTGCTGGACAATCGTGTCTACTTTTGCAGACCGAGAACCTTGCCTAAATCTTCACGCCGTGTTTTTAATGTGCTTTGCGCTATGAAACTGTTCATTTGTAAAAATTTTTTTTCCAAAGTTTAAAATTATTTAAAAGGTATTTGGTGACATAATCATCATCGGTTTATACAGATATTACACCATCGCCATTTTATATTATGTAGTACATGTATATAGATAAGTTTTCAAATATAAACCATTTAATGGTCCAATTAAACTAAAAAAATAGATATTACAAAGTGTAAATTCTAATATAGATCAATGTTCATAGAGTAGTCTTAAACTGAGCAAACAAAGGCAGGAAATGTAAACAAACACTGTCGGTGTTCACTGGGTACTCGGATTGTATTCAAACAAGAAGAAGCAGGAACGTTTTCGTCAAACAAAATTTAGTATTCGGTACACATGAAGAGAAACGTATTAATTGGGACGTGTTCCTACGATTTTTTGATCTAAAGCTATGTAAAAATTCATTCTTTTTTCATTGCTTTTTTTCATAATTGTAAAGAATCATAATCATAAATCTCTGTTTGCAAGTATGGCGTCATCAGAAGATGTTTTAATTAATACGTCTTCATCTACAGTGTATTCGTGTTTAAACAATAGTGCATAGCATGCAAATTATAATTTAAACTGTTTATATGACAATATTAATTAATTACTATCTAGAAAATCTTTTAAGTCATTAAAACATTTAGTTTTTGACCAATTATAAAAAAAATCTTATATGATCTTTCGCTTGATAATTTAATTATTTAGGTAGTTAATTATTAAATTTTTGTTATATTTCACAAGCTTAGGAATGAAGTCCAGGAAAAGTTAGTTTAGGTTACGTCGGTTTCAAGGATATACTCGTATATTACTTGCTTTAATAAACATCGACTTATAAGTACCTGATAGGCTCACTCACATCATCAAAGCCTTCTTTGCCAATCGCCATTTTTGTTATCGAATAGAGGTTACTCTCCCTTCTGGCTGGAGTCCGTCAAGACTCCGTTCTCTCCTCGCTCCTCTTCACACTCTATACGAGTGACATTCCGAAGGACTCAGTTGTCAACACTGCTCTCTTTGCAGATGACACGGCACTATACGTCGCCTATTTCAGCAAGAAATGTCTCACAACGATGCTCCAAATAGCTGATAATCGCTTAGGCGAACGGTTTCGCTTATGAAGAATCGAAGTGAACCGTGAAAAAATAGTGGCAATATACTTTTAAAGGAAACCCTCTCTCCATCGTCGGAACCTAAATCTGAAAAAAATCTCTAGGCACGATTACCCTATTCGGACGCCAGATCTCGTGGCAAAAAATCTTTGGATCACATTCAATCACGCCATGACCTTCGCAAAATACATTCGCACCGTTTGCAATTTGCAACCCACCTCTACCTGCTAGTCAACAGCAAGAGCAAACTGTCCCTAAGACACAAGCTCCACTTTTACAAATCCTGAAATCTAAAAAAATCAAAAACTATCATGTCCTACGCAAGCGTAGCTTTCGCGCACGAGTGCGGCTTGTAGTCATTTGTACGACCTACAAGTCGTCCAAAATAGATTCATTTGCATAGCTACCGGAGCTCGGTGGTATCAGCGAAACTCTAACTTGCACAGAAATTTTTAACTTCCGACGATCTCTGACTATTTTAAGGCAATTTCACAGCGCTACTTTGAGCGGGCCGAGACACATGCCAACCCGCTAGTGGTAAATGTAGCCACCTACACTCCAACTCTAAAAGTTAAGGAAAGTCTTCGGAGGTACCGTAACGTTCTAATCGAACCCCAAGTTCCGCTAGATTCCGACGACTCAAATGTCGCCGGCCCATCACACACAAACACTACACATTCACCTAGTGCCACAAACACTGTTAGGACAACGGATGGGACGCGGTGAGTCTGCAGACGGGCGCGCCGCATACCCCTCATCGTTACGCAAGTAACGATGCAGAATTATTTAAATTCACCCTTTTACATCCCTGAGACCTATGCACTTGTAAAATCCAAAAAGCTGACATCATTAACATCATTAGAAACCAGAAACATCGACTTATTTAAAAAAAAACATGCCAACTTTATAAATGTATAGTGACGGGAGCAATAATATACCAAGTCTTTTATATAGTGGTTTACAGGATTCTTCTCGCGATATCTCGCATACTGCACGAATATTATATTTTTTGGGGTGACGAATGCTCTATTCCGATTATAATAGAAATACGCGTATAATAGAAATACCTGGAATCTACAAATTGATACGACGCAAAATCTTAAAGTTCCTAATATACGTGCGTATAATTTATTTCCACGACGATTTCCAGCCTTCCAAACAAGCTAGTTTCCGAAAAGACTTCAAAGCATAGACCACATACATACCCTGCGGCAAATTGTACAGAAGACCGAAGAGTACAATCTGCCACTTTGCCTGGCGTATGTGGACTATGAGAAAGCCTTTGATTCCGTCGAAATTTGGGCGGCGCTACAACCCCCTCAGCGATGCCAAGTTGACAGTCGGTATATCGAAGTGTTGAAGTGTTTGTACAGTAGGGCTACGATAGCTATCCGAGTACAGAACCAGAGTATGAAATCTATCCAACTGCCGAGAGGTGTAAGAAAGGGAGACGTTATATCCCCGAAACTCTTCACCACTGCATTGGAAGATGTTTTCAAGCTACTGGACTGGAAAGGGTACGGTATTAACATCAATGGCAATTACGTCACTCACCTTCGATTTGCTGACGATATAGTCCTTATAGGAGAATCGCTGTAGGACCTAAGCACTATGCTCAATGACCTCAATAGTGTCTCCGAATGGATAGGTCTTGAGATGGACATGGACGAAACAAAGATCATGTTTAATGTCCATGTCACACCTGTGCCGTTAGTTTTTGGGAGCACTAAGCTCGAATTTGTTAACGAGTACGTTTACCTGGGACAAGTAGTCCAACTTCAACCGAGAGGTCAATCGACGGATTCAACTCAGCTGAGCAGCGTTCGGAAAATAACGGCACATCTTTTCGTCAGATATACCTAAAACCCTTAGGTATACCTGACAAAAAGAGGTGGAAAAGCAAACACGCGATTCCGAGTATCCACCCTAGGGTGGATTTTTGAGAGTGGATAAACAGGATAACACTTTCATTTTTATTGAGAATCAGGTGTCTCTTGCATCAACTTTTAAAGAGACTATGTGCTAGTTTTTCACCCTTACTTCCATAAAAAGTTCGAACTAAAACTGGATATAACGAAAAATAACATTTATTGAAAAATATTTGTTTAACTAAATCTATACTGGTTTACGACTGTACGGGTTGCAGAACGTACATTTTTGTGGCGTCGGCAGTTTACGCTATAACGCTACAATAATCAGAGTCAGTACGCTAATTGAGCCCAGCAATACCGGTCACGCGTGCTCGCAGTATCATTTCCCATCTATCATTAAATTAGATTTAGTTGTTTCTATCAATAAACTATCAATTATCAACTTCCCAGAATTGACTATCATTTACTATCAACAACTATCAACCGACTACGTGAGGGTCCCGTCGCAGCCCATACAACGACCACTTGTTTTATCGCGAAGAAATAGCGTTTCATTATTATTTTTTAATATTAGCCCATGGAAGATTTATTGCAATTTAATATCAGAGACTTTTAAGATAATACTCAGTTACGAAATATACATATTAAATTTCATTTTATATCTTATTTCACAAAAATAAAGAGCCCAACAATACGCTAAGACGTGATTAATTAATACTTAATTTCCATTCTCCTTGAAAAAAATTAATAGTTCATAACGACTAATCTGACATACATATATACAACGGCGTCACCACCGCAGTCCTCGAAAGGGTAGGCAGAGTTCAAAGTACAGCGAATTACTCGGAACACTAGCCATAAAATATGGTTTTAAATGGAAAATTGTGAATGAAGGTGATTGGTGCACATCATATTCACTACCATGCATACATATACATTCATAAACATTCACGCCTGTCACTCAGAGTGGTAGGCAGAGCCTACTGACTTCTATTTGGCACGATCCTGCACCTCTCACACGCTCACGCTCGTCTTGTGACTCTTTCCTCATACATTCTTTCTACATGACCTTCACTATCACAAACCTGATATTTTTTATTTTATATTATTATTTACTTTTACGACATTTAGGAAAGTAAAACTGTTGGCTATTATTTTTCGTCATAAGTCTCAAATTAACATGGAAACTATAAATGCCAGGTCAATATATTCAGACCAATATACATTAAGAACTAAAAATTATTACTTTTCACAAAAAAAAAAATAACAATCACAAGGTTATGATAGGTCCGTGGTTAAGACAAGTGAAGTAGGATAGACTTTTCTAAAGTGTCAGTCGTTTATCGTCAATCTGTTAATAGTTACTCGTATGCACAAACTGTTAAACATCACTCGTAGTTAACCATTCTTTATCTTCTAGCTCAAGAGTAGTAATATGACCTTTTTCGCAGAAAACAAGGTAACTAACCATAACACGGCAGCAACTTCAAAGCACCTTACCATCATACCATATTCAGACAATGGTCCTTTGCCAGTCAGTACATCGTAAGCTTTTTTTCTCGTCATCATCGAATTTTTCATGAATTATGAAAATTCCACCCAATGGTCTTTCTGCTCATCGGTAATTTTATGCGACAACCGTCTTATACAAGGTTTACATTAAAATTTGGTCATTAATTATGGTTTGTATTTCTGTTGATTCAATACTCAGTTGCCGCTCAAGCTCCATTTTAGATATTTAATTCTTCGATTTTCTCAAATAAGCTTTTCGACAGCTTGAACAGCCTCTTAAGTTAACACCAACTGTAGTAACTTAAGTTACCGGGGTTGGACCTTTTGGTTACAGGAAACCATTCGCAAAATGTTCAAAACTATAGGCTTTATATCGTTTTGCCGTCATCATAAATCATACCATGTAAATTACGTCAACTGAGCAGTACTGAGCGAGCGAAATCTCGCCAAATTCTTACGAAAATGTTTTTTTTTCATATAATAATATTTCAAATGATACATTTTTATAAATGCTCCATTTTTTCGTCCAGCCTTAAAAATTATATAAATAACTTATATAAATAACTTTCCAGTGTACCCCCCCCACCCCCTTTTTCTCAATGGTCTTCGTTTCTATTCGCTATTTTCCTCCCTTTATTGTTACATTTAATTGTTTATTTTTAATCTATCTGATTGAAGTAAAGTTGTACTTCTCTCATTTTTTAGAGGAGCAAAACGTTGACTCGTCCGACGCACTGCTATATTTCATTTAAGAGGACTAAGCATACCACTGAAATTTATTTACTTCTCAAACATTAAAAAATGCATTATCTTAAATAATGTTGGAGTTAAATTACACGCAATGATCATGAGCTGTGCTGATCCTAGTGAGAATACTAGAAATCATATCATCACCATCATTACTACAGCTTCTCACTAGTTTACTGCTTAACAAACGCCTTCTCCAAGAATTCCACAGAGCACGGTCACATTCAACCACTTAATTCTAGCATCTCTTACCAGGTTGTCAGTCTATCTAGGGGGAGCCCACCTATACTACGCTCACCGGTATGGAACTGCCACTAGAGGACTATCCTTTCCCACCGTTTGACAGTTCTTCGAGTTATATGGCTAGCTCATTGCCGCTTCAGATTACTGATCCTTTGGGCTACTGCAGATATTCTCATTTAGAAGTTTATCACACAGAGAAACTCCTTAAGCCCTTTCCACAACTCGCTGCGCGAACTTAATCTTTCTTATAAGGTAAGCAGCCAAATCTAGAGTGAATACCACGTCTTAGTTCCATCCGTCCATATGTTAACACTGGAGAAATGTACTGGTTGTATATCTTGTTTTCAAGTTTTGAAGTATACGTGACCAAAAGGATGTATTGACCCGAATGCTGCCAACCAAGTTGGATCCGTCGATTAACCTCTCGGAAAAAGTAGGACTTACTTAATCGAACAATTAATTCAAGATACATTGACTTATATATTACTAGCGTAAGGACCGGGCCGACCGAACAACTAAAACGGACCAGTGCGCTGGCCCTAAAATTACAGTTTAGGGCCAACGCGAATCAGTTGACAAACGAATTGCTTCTGGAGCGTAGACTTTTTATCTTGGTAGCCCCTCATTAAAGTTGTATCAAGGATGCAACATAAATGCATTGATCGAGCATCGATTGACCAGAAAGGGAGCTAATTCTAATTTTATTAAAAAAAACGCGGTACTCATATACAATACAAAAATTTTCGATATCGTAGGGTTAATATTAAAATTTAAAAGGACCCAATAATAACACAAGTCGACCTTTAGGTAAATTTATGGTATTTTCGTTTTATTATTACGATACTATATACTACAAACTATAAAATAACGATACGATTAGGATAATTATACTACAAAATCCGACCCTGGTTACGTCGTGTTTTGATATGACGTTTGTATTATGACATGTGGGCTACTTTTTCTTGCATGAAAAAGTTATGAGTAAAATATTTAGAAGGGCCTATCCTAACTTTTGAAATCATTGTCAAGATTACATACCGTTACAGCCTTTTAAAGTCCACTGCTGAACATAAACCTCCCCCATAGATTGCCTCATAGGCAACCGCAGTTTTCATAAATTTTAGACCATATTAGTAAGACTCTACTGCCCATCTTCTGACTTGATTCCCTCTGTCGCCTCTTACGACACACACGGGAAGTTGTGGGGTTGTGAAAATTCATACGCCGCCACAACAACTTAAAAACTACACGGTCACATACAAAGGTAAAACCAGATATTCATTTGAATTTGTTCGAGAAATTTTTGTTGCAGGGTTTAGAGTAAAATTTCTACGTAAGCTTTTTTTTTATTAAGGCCCTCTCGTAGTATAGTACGTGAAGTTAATATGATCATCCGGTTAATATCATCACTTTCTCATAACTCTAAAACGACAGCCTTGTTTGCATAGAAGACTCTGTGATATGATAGTTCTTCATCAGTCAATCAAATATTAAAGAGTCAAAAGGACGCGGCTTCTATAATGCCATTTTGTAAGTTGACATTATGGCAAATATTTTAGTCGATTTTAGTATTGTGTGGTTTATTTTTTTTAGGTTGATTTTTTTAGTATTCCTAATTATTTCCAAAGCTTGTCTGCTGTTTTTTTTTTCAAATATATTAGTTATAATACTTATATGACTTAGTATTTTTGTGTCTCTCATCCTACTTTTGGTTTTATAGGGCGGCAAAATTTTATTTTATTACCCTCACATACCTTATTAGGTATGGTAGGTATAATAACGTTGTGTCGCCCGCGCAATATTCAATTATTTAATTTCAACTCAAAGTAAATAGTTAAAGCGGGGAGACTTATTAAAAAAAAACGCCATACGTCCAATTTCTAAGATTTCTCGTGTTCTATATAATTCATTTCTCCATGAGATAAAAAATGTGTTATTAAATTCCCTAAAAATAATAAGCAGTTTTTCATTATGGAATCTCTGCAAGGTACTTGTTTAAATAGCAATTTAGTGTCGTGCTGATTATTATGATCGGTGCTGTCTTCACAAAACGCTTGTATTTAAGTTCAGATTCAATAAATGAATTTTTTTGCACAGTAATTACAGTTGAATATATTTAAATAGGCAAATATATATTAAAAAGTAATTTAACGTCACCTTAAACTGAAGTGACGTTGAATGAACTGACAGACTACCTGATGGTAAGTAGCTACTACGGCCAATTTTAAGCAAGTAATGTTGTCAAATGCGTTGTCACTTCGGAGGTCTAAGATGGAATGCCTCACAGCCTGTAATTATACTGACTTCCTATACTCTTCAGACTGACACAGACACTGCTGACTGTCGGTAGAAATACTCTCAGTTAAGCGGGTGATACCAACCCTAGGCGGAACAGGAGGCTTATCGCAAAAATATTGGCTAAAGGTAGTAAAGCAAGTCGGGCTGCAACTTAATAATATGTAAATTAACCATAAATTGTTTTTTTATTTATCTAACTTAAACAGATTAAAAATAAAACTATTAAAATACTGCAATTTTCTAAGCAATGTGTTGTACTGCCGCAGTAATAATAATATATAAGATGATGTGACCAGGATTAAGAAAGGAATGGCTCGGTGGTATGGTCATGTAGAAAGAATAAATGAAGAAAGAGTAACAAAGCAAATTTATATGGCAGATATGAACGGCAGAGTCGGGAAGGGACGCCCTAGACGAAAGTTCATCCAACAAATTGGCGATATTTTGATAATGGGCCATATAAGAAGTATCCTTAACCGATGAGCGTGTATACGTAGATATATGGATCTAAAGGAGGCGAGAGAGGTATGTCGGGATCGTGCCAAATGGAAGTCCGTAGTCTCTGCCTACGCCTCTGGGTGACAATGGTGAGTGTATATATCGAAATACTAACTTTAATTAAAAGAAGGCAACAACAAGGTCATAGTAATAAGCAAAGCGTTTTTGAAATAACAATTCAGGACAAGATATGTGCTCGATAAATATAGAGTACGCAACCCTCATCAAATGAAGACGTAATAGGGCCATTTGTCTTGTTAGTAAAATATTACAAGAAAGGAAATGTAAAAATACCGTAATTATAGTAAACATATATGATTTCCAGTGTAATAAATAACGAATGTGGCATTTCTATACAAATAAAATTAGAAAGGTTAAAAACAGTAATAAAATAAACCCGACTAAAAATATTTAGTTTATTCTTAAAACGCACTTTTCTTTAGATTGTGATGAAATGGTAGTAGTATAAATACGTTATAATATATACATATTTGGATTTGACTCATTACTAGGATTTATTTGATACCAATATTGTTGTATTTTATTTGAAACAACCTTTTTTCTATTTTTACATCTAATATATAAATATTATTTAGTCTATGTAGTTTCCACACTGACCTCTATATATACAAGTACGCTGGACTGGCTATAAACTGTGACATGATGAAGCGATTTGATTTCCGCCATTTTGGCGCTGACAGCAGAAGTGCACGTCCACGGAACTAATAATAGGGATAAGACAGTGTATCAAATTTTATCGATAAAAATTCTATACCCTACCTATACCTAAATAAATAGAATGGACTCTATGGATAGATGGACTCTACCTATAACGTCTATTCTATTTATGTATCATATTAATATAATGCCATTATCATTCATCATCATTAAAACTCTTCACAAGTCCACTGCTGAAAAAAGGCCCTCCCCAAGGAATGTCACAAAGCACGGTCCTGAGCTACCTGAATACATCAAGTTCCTTCATGTCTTACCAGGTTTTGACTCCATCTAGTGGGGGAACGTCCTACACTTCACCTGCCGGTACGGGGCTGCCACTCGATAACTTTTTTTCCCCATCGGTATTCGGTTTTTCGAGCTGTATGGCTGGTCAATTTCCACTTCAGCGTACTTATCCGTTGGTCGATGTCGGTCACTCTGGTTCTGCTGCAGATATCCTCATTCCTAAGTTTGAACCCCTGAGCATAGCCCTCTTCATAGCTCACTGATCGACTTCGAGCTTCCTCATACGGCCCGCAGTGAAAGACCTCGTCTCAGATCCATAAGTCATCACTGGCAACACGAACTGGTTGTAAAATCTAGTTTTGAGGTATTCCTGACGAGAAGATGTGTTGTAATCTCACGAATGCTGCCCAGCCGAGTTGAATCCGTCGATGGACCTGTCGATCGAAGTTGAACTTACCTAGTCGGACTATTTGTCCCAAGTAAAAATACTCGTCAACAACTTCAGCCAAGTGCTCCCAAAAACCAGCGGCATAGGTGTGACATGGACATTACACATGACTTTTGTTTTGTCCATGTTCATCTTAAAACCTATCCGTTGGGAGACACTACTGAGGATATTGAACATAGTGTATAGGTCCTTCAGCGATTCTGCCATAAGTACTATATTGGCGAAAAATCGAAGGAGAGTGACGTACACGCCATTGACGTTAATACCGTATCTATAGAGTGTAGCAGTACGGAGTACAGACTGTGTATTAAAAAGTGTCCATAAAAACCATTAAATAAGGGTGGCGCCGCTATAACTACGGGGTAAATTTAAAAGAACGCACCGAAAAATATTAGTAGACGACTTTTTCGAGGTTATATTTACTAAATAAAATTATTTTAGATTTTAGAGCTACTGAGCAGTTTAGCACCACACTTAAACCATCGACAACTGCTAAGTTCATTTCATCCCAGTAGCTACACCAGCGCTGTGTTGGAGAGTATTTGAGCTGTTATTTACTGCTTACAGATGGCCACTTTTTCAACTGTTCTACTATGGGAGTTGGTACTCCTTACTTCTACACTCCATAACCGTATCCTTTCCAGTCCAGCGGCAAAGTATTTCGGGGATATTACGTCACCCTGTCTTAGACATCTCTACAGTTGGATTAGTTTTGTACTCTGGTTCTGTACTCGGATAGCCATCGTAGCCCTCAGACCATTCAACTAAAAAATTATTAAGATTAAACTATCTACGCAAAAAAAAAAAAGCATAATTTCTAAAATAATTTATTGTCAAACGTTCATTTAGTTCTAGTATTATAAAGTGAAACTAATCAGCTGCTATAATAACGCTTATTCTAATCAACTACAGGTATGTCTATAAATAGTAAAATATTTTATTTTCTACTATATAAAAATTTATGTTTGTTCGTACTTTATACGATGCCATACCGTTCATCAGATTGCGTTAAAACTTAGTCAACTTATTGGTTGCACTTGTGCGAAGGTTATACGCATGGTACAATTAACTGACACTAAGTGGCGTGCGTATTATACTTACTATTTATTTGAAAGTTATAGAAAGTTATATATCATTATATTTCAATGATTGTATGATCATACCTAATTATACAATATAACTGTTTCACATTTTTAACAATATTTCCACATAATGATTTCTTATATTTACGCGAACATTGCACATGATTAAAACTACTTTTACGGATTTTATCGCGTTTATTTTTACTTTTTATTTTTAATTCCCGACGTTTCGGGCGCTTTCCAGCACCCATGGTCACGGGGGACTGAGATGACTGACGTCCCGATGTCATTGTTAAACCCGGAGTACCTTCAGCTTTTTTAATTATTGTTTATGGTCCGATCTATGCAAAATGAACTGACTATGTCCTGAGGTCTTGCAGTGGTATGCTTGGGTTTAGTTTTAATTTTATTGATTATAGGATCCCAAGCAGGTGGTAGTACCCAGCCTCCTTCTCTATTGAAATTAGGATGTTTTTTTAATTTCAATAGCCTCACGTATCCAGTATATTCCTTGGTAGGAATCGGTGTTCTTTCGCGAGGATTTGTGGTCTATCAAATCTGATGTAATGGTTGGGGCCGTCTAGGATATGATCAAAAACTGCAGACTTCCCGGAACGTTGATGCTTCACATCAGCTATATGTTCTTTTACGCGGGTCCTAATTGATCTTTTGGTTTGTCCTATATAAGAGAGACCACATTCACAATCAAGCTTGTACACTCCTGCATCTTGTAGAGGAATATGACACTTGACGGATGGTAGGAACTGACTAATCTTCTTCGGCGGCTTGTAGAATGTTCTAATAGAAGCTCGCTTCAAGATATAGCCAATCTTGTCTGTGACACCTCTGACATATGGTAACTAACTACTGACAATGAAACCATGATCAGTTTTGATGTTCAGTCTCTATTTACATGCCTACCTGTTGAAGACTGCATCTCAATTATAACTAGGAAACTAGAGGAAAATAACATGCCAGCAGAATATGCAGTATTACTAAGACATTGCCTTACATCTGGCTATCTATTGTGGAAGGAAGAGTTTTACAAGCAAGTAGATGGTGTGGCGATGGGCTCACCTGTATCTCCCATTGTCGCCGATATATTCATGGAAGACTTTGTGGAGAAAGCCCTCCTTACTGCACCAAAGATCTACAAACGGTATGTAGACGATACTTTCACAATTTTACCATCAGACAAAGTAACTGCATTTTTAGAACATATTAATTCCATAAACGCTAAAATTCAATTTACTATTGAGTTAGAGGCAAATAATTCCTTACCTTTCCTAGATGTGTTAGTCATCCGAAATCCTAATAACTCCATTGGTCATACTGTGTATAGGAAAAAGACCCATACAAACCGATATTTAAACTGTGAATCTCACCACCATCAACAACAAGCTTCGGGTCCCGCGCCTACGTCACAGTGACCGAGTGAAGCCGGCCACAGTCGAGCGTGTGCCTGCTGTACTACCATATGTCAGAGGTGTCACAGACAAGATTGGCTATATCTTGAAGCGAGCTTCTATTAGAACATTCTACAAGCCGCCGAAGAAGATTAGTCAGTTCCTACCATCCGTCAAGTGTCATATTCCTCTACAAGATGCAGGAGTGTACAAGCTTGATTGTGAATGTGGTCTCTCTTATATAGGACAAACCAAAAGATCAATTAGGACCCGCGTAAAAGAACATATAGCTGATGTGAAGCATCAACGTTCCGGGAAGTCTGCAGTTTGTGATCATATTCTAGACGGCCCCAACCATTACATCAGATTTGATAGACCACAAATCCTCGCGAAAGAACACCGATTCCTACCAAGGAATATACTGGATACGTGAGGCTATTGAAATTAAAAAACATCCTAATTTCAATAGAGAAGGAGGCTGGGTACTACCACCTGCTTGGGATCCTATAACCAATAAAATTAAAACTAAACCCAAGCATACCATTGCAAGACCTCAGGACATAGTCAGTTCATTTTGCATAGATCGGACCATAAACAATAATTAAAAAAGCTGAAGGTACTCCGGGTTTAACAATGACATCGGGACGTCAGTCATCTCAGTCCCCCCGTGACCATGGGTGCTGGAAAGCGCCCGAAACGTCGGGAATTAAAAATAAAAAGTAAAAATAAACGCGATAAAATCCGTAAAAGTAGTTTTAATCAATATTTCCACAATTATTTCTGCTGCGGCAGCAATGCGCAGGATACGAGCTAGCAAGATAATTAAAAAAAATGAATTACATAGTTATCAGTTATTTACAACGTCATTTTCGAAATTAAAATTACAATATTAAAAAAATAACTGAAATCATCATACAGTCCTACTTTCCGTGGTATCGTCCCAAGAATCCTGGCTATGTGTCCTCTCTGAATGGCTATACTTAGCCTTCAAGCGAGGAAAGACAAACTAAACAACTTCTTATTACCAGCAGTGATGATTCGGCGCAGATACAGTTTTTTAGGAACTACACCGCACGTGCACACTAGGGACCAGTAGTCTCTACAGCAAATAGCACAAATATGTACTCATACTATCACATGCCTGCAATTGAGAGAGAATTAAATCTCTAGATCGCACTTACTAAAACCCCATGGTGTTCTACCTCCGCCGCAATTTCGCAGGGCCATGAAAACGTTATCATGCACATCTGCGGCCCCTCTGGCGCCAGCCGCCCAATGAGAGCCCCTCCTTAGTGAATGACTTCTCCGCCCCGTTTTCTTTCTCAGATAAGGCGCACCAGAAATACAAGCCACAATGCCCTTCGCGGCCTTTAACTCCACCTACACTACGGACTCCACGAGCCCGATATGTGAATGGAGCCAGGGAAAAACGAGCACTTGGAAACATCAAGTGGTGCAGCCTCACCAAAGTCGCGAAAGATAGTCTAGTGGCGCATCGCCAATCGCCATACCAACACTCCTCTTCCCTTACTACTCCACCTCAACTACAGTGGTACAGGGAGAGGAATCTCCTCTAGCCGCAGCCCACTAACACACATCCAACGTGGCTCGACATCAACAGGCGACCTTTCGACACATGGCTATGGCCCTTGAGTTTGCTGGAAAATGAGGATAGAAGAAATAAAAAAATATTCCAAATAATAATCTAATACTTTTATACTTACTGGTACTGATACTACCAGAAAATATTGTCGGTATACTGCATTTTTCCAAAGTGGTGCAGTTCTCATGTCTAATAAAACAATCGTCTGTGAAATGTTTGGAACAAATATGGTCATTTTGTTTCGGACGCCAATTCACAATATTTATGCTTTTAAGTCATAATTTTAGTCTAGGTTCTGTTGGAAACCTGTTAATTAATAAACATTTGATAATCATCTGTTGTTGGCGACTTGGTTTGTTAACAGATATGGGTAGGAAAGAACATCGATAAGTATTATAGACAAGGAACTCGACAGCCCTATTGAATGTTATTGTTTATCAAAACTCAGTAATATACAGCCAAAGATGTTGGTATATATGATATTAAGATTAGTAACAAAATTTTAAATACTTATATTATTAATTAGTTAAATATTAGCTGCAAATTCACTTACTTGTGTAATGTTATACGACTTCCCTTTTGGTAACGAATTTTATTTCGAATTTCACTCTCGTTGAAAATATTTTTAATATGTAACTAATATTATACACAATCAAACAACATAAAATACTTTCATTTTTCAGTTTAAAAGTTCAAAATACAGACTTTTTAAATATGAAAATATAAATAAGACAACAGACTTTGGCATATTATGTCAATTTTATTTTTCAAGACATCCTTTAGCGGTGCTTCAAATTGGCGCAGTCATTTTGTATGGTATAGCCAGTCCAGCGTACTTGTATATATAGAGGTCACTGAGTTTCCACAATTACGACCGTAGACAGAAAAACCTGTAGACAAATTGACGCCTTATTTCGCATTCGCACAAGAATACGATAGATTTATTCATACGTCTTGCTTAGAAATTAGACAAAGCGGTATGATTGTTTGTCCCTTTATCTCTGCCGGTTTTTTTGACAGTTCGTAGCAATCTAAGGAGTTTACAAGTTGGTTTAAGTGAGAAAAAAAGTGTTTTGCGAGCTTAAGATTGGTGAATCTTGTTCATTTCAGATCTTAGAACAATTAAAATGTTTACCTAAATATGTTTAAAATTCATAAAGATTATTATATAACCTAAAACTACGTTATCGTCCTTTCTCACTCGAGACCATGCTAATCATTAGTCTATAGATTTCTCTGTCTATGATTACGACGATTCTAACTCTTATGTTTTAAAATCCTTCAAGCCGTTTAGACTATAGAGCGAGCTAAAGATATAGACATATACATATATTACATACTAGCTGGCCCGGCAGACGTTGTTCTGCCCTTTCTGGTTGGTTACGCGATGAGTTTCATTTTCACACACACACACACACACACACACACACACTTTTCTATAAAATTTAAAAAAGTAAAACATTACCCTTCTTTTTTTAATCTTTCGTAAGCAGATAAAAATTGCCTATATGTTAGACGCCCTAATTTACTGCATATACATCAAATTTCATGGAAATCCGTTCAGTAGTTTCTGCGTGAATCGAGAACAAATAATTTGTGTAAAAGTGTAAACATAACTTTGCTCATAATATACACTCAATGAAATAAAATGATGTTACTTATCAAGTTTGAAGAGCAGCTCCCGCCCTGCCTTAATTGCGTGCACTATCCCCGTCACTAATTCCAGCACCACTACTCACAACAACACTACACTAGGAAAGACACACCGCCGACAATAATACGACACGTGTAGAAGCAAAAGGCTAAAAGGCTCCCTCTGGTGAAGTAAGGTCCATTAAAACATGAATGGGCATCTTTTTGGTAACAACAAAAAATAATTTAAAAAAAAATCTACGATTGGCCAGCCGCCTCCGAAGCGTGGCAACTACGTTAATCTCTCTTATGAGGCAATCTATGAAATGACCATGTTCAGTACTTACATAATTCATTCAAATGAAATTATTAAAATCTGGATATGATATACATGATCCATTTTTCGTACAAAATACTTACGATAAATTTCCTAAAAACATTCGCACATGTAAATGGATGAAATTAATTTATCGTAATAAATATTCCAATTCTGAACGAGCGTAATGTATTTTGCGGTAAATTGTCGACAAATATGCTTGAGAACTAAACAGATGGGGCTCGAATCTTATCTCTGCTACCTAATATGTTTTACTTCACATTTATCACTGGTATAACCTATTTTTACAGTGTTGTATATCTGCTCGTTTTATTACCACTGAAAATCTTTATCTTTTATTTATCTTTTTATTTTAATTTCTTTTGTAAAAACCTTCATATTAATTGAATTTATTATGTAATTATTGTACGATGAAGGGAATCTAAAACAAAACATAGGCAGTAGCATCTTTCTGATAACAACTCAAAGTATTAAAAGGCTGCGGTTGCCAACCCGCTTGCCAAGCGTGGCAATTATGGCATATCCTCCTCAGGCAATCTATTGGCGAGGCCTATGTTCAGAATTGAACTTTTATAGGCTCTAATGGATAAATATTTGTTTTTTCAAGACGATAGATCATAAAATTTGTGGTGTTGCAGTCAAATTGTCAGCAAATTTCATATTTATTGATCTAAATGATAAAAAACATAATCAAAATATATATTTACACTGTAAGAATTCTGAATGACGTGAAGTTAGAGTAGTGAGTTCAGAATCCATCCATCCATCCATCGCGCCACCTACTACACTAAAAACCACATTAACTACGGAAAAGGTAACAAAAGCTTATAATCAGTATTTTATACCTTTCAGATTTACATGCAAAGAAAAGTCTTGATGGAAAAATAAATTCTTTTCATGAAATAACACGCTGGTCCAAAACAACTAATAAATATTTTTCAATGAAAAAAATGATGATTATTCTCATAAGAATACCGAAAAGGGCAGAAAAACTTCTGCAGGCCAGCTACAAATATATGTTGGTTTAGCGCCAAAACAGAGATTCACAAAATCTGGACCCGATATACACTTCGATAAATGAATATTGAAACTTATTGCACAAACTATTATTTTTTATTATTTATTTATTTGCCATTACGTTACATTACGTAACATTGGTACTTCAAAATTACAATTACAATTATATAAATACAAAATATAGTTAAAATTACAAATTATACAATTACAACAATACAATTAAAATTACAAATTAACATACATCTCATTTACATTACATTATTAGAACTACATTACGAGTACACAATCAGAAAGAGCAGAAAAAATGTCTATCGGGCCAGGTAGTTTTACATATTATCTGTGCTCACATTTTATGAAGTGTATGTTTTACAGTGTAACAAGATTAGCTTGATTTATGAGCTTATTTTCATAGTAATGTAACGATAGACCCATTACCCCTTACCCCATGGCTTGAGTGGAGATAGTGCAGGGGAACGGACCGTTCGGTGTGCATGACAAATACATGTTGTATTACGACGTTCTGACTGGAAGGCTAATCGAGTTGTACGAGACAAGTACTACCACGCTACATGTTTACACATGCCCGTAACCCAGAGCTTACCATTAAAGCCTCTATGAAAGATACATTGGGCATCAAGTCCGCCCTTTGTATCGTTTTCTTTCTAGGGGGACGCAATATAGATTTTAAAATAAATTAAATAGAAATATTGTATCTTTGTATATTCTCACGTGGTAGTCATGCCGCAGCTATATTATGGTTATAAAACATAAAAATAATTATTATCCAATATAGATTAAAAGTAATTCTTATTGAAAGTAAATATTTTACGTTACCATTGGTTCGAAAAAAGCCTCTGTCCTGAGAAGAACCAGCAAGAAAACCAGAGGGACAATTTTTTAAAAATAAATTTTATAATGTCAAGGGTCACAGAATATTTACAAAATTTATTTTAGAAACAGCTTGGAAGCGACCACCTCATTCCCAGGGATTATTATCAACCATATATTATTTTATATCATAATAACCCTTTTTATACAGTTTGTGTTTAATTAAATATTTAAACTTGTTAATAGAGAGACCTTGTATATTTTCTGGGACTTTGTTGTAATAGCGTATACATTGCCCCAAGAATGAATTACTGAATCTGTGGAGTCGAGAAACTAGTAGCACCAGCTTGTGTTTGTTGTAGGACGAATGGGTCGGCTCAACCGGAGTAGGACCGCTCACTCACAGAATACCAACTTAAATTGCAGCTAAATGCTGTTGTGTTTCGTGTGATGAGTGTAGAGAACCGGACACCCTTTTTAGTTAATCCTCATGGGTGACACACATTTACATTTTGATTCTTAATCGACGATAAATGTATATGTCTATGGGACACAGCATCCATTTATTAACAGGTGGACTGTGTGCTCGTTTGACAACCGTGTTCTAAAAAACCCCAGGAGATTTTTTTAATAGGATAGGGTGACAAACGAGCACATAGTCCACCTGATGGTAAGTGGTTGCTGTGGCCCATAGACATCTGCATCTATCCTAGATTACGAATCAAAATGCAGATGCATTGTCACCCGTGAGGACTAAGATGGAATGCCTCGTTTCCAGTAAAAAGGGGAATCGAAGAATTAAGGCCCAGACTTTATAAGCTGTTACAGCGTCATTACAAGCACACGCTATTATAAGAGTGTCGTGAGTAGCAGCCGCTCGAGCCGTAAGGGATCACGACGCCGCGCCGTGTCCCTCGTTCCACCAAACGCTATCCAGATTTTGACTTATACCTTAGACTTAATTATTTTAAAACATTAAGATGTTTTTAATTTCAAGAATAAAGTTATTTTGATAACGTTACTACCAAAAAACTACAACATTGCGGTACTATCAGAGGCTACTGACTACTGTTATCAGAAAAGATATACTCCTGTTCAGTTTAAAAGCTTAGACACAAGTGTTTATGCTAGCACAAACACACTCACATTTCTTAAGTTCCGTTATCTATAAGATCGGAGATGGGCTAGGATACTGTGTACAGGGATTATCACAACACACCATGACGAAAAAATCTTACCACTATCGTTGTCGCCATATCAAGCATTCGAAAAAAATGTGTCTGTATTTCAATTCAGTTACAATTTTATCCGCATTTTTTCAACTAGTCAACGTCTATAAAATACTGGATAGATCAAGAGTAATGAGGTTTTTCTCTAGCGAAGCGTCGTACCGTAAGTAACGTGGCAAATGTTGTTGTTTATAGGATTTGTGAGGAAAACTTCATCGGAAAGCATACCAATTATTTGCGAAGAATTGTTAACGATGTATTAATGGCCTCTCAACCGAATTCCGGTCACAGTGCAGCGGCCAGTCTCAATGGATACTAGCCGTTAGCTAGGTGTTAGCGTTAGGTGTACTTAAAAATTTAGTTGTGATTAGTTAAGTTATATATATTCTGTTAATTAACTACTTGCTCAGCCTGTTTACTTAGGCACAGATTAAATAATGTTAACGCAGGAGTGTCTGCGAAAGCACAGATCCACTCTCTATTTCCTCTACCACATCATCCGTTGTAATGGAAATCTGACGCACCCGTAGGGAGATACAAGCGCAGGATCGCACAACAGGTTTACATGTCTTCCTAAGCACAGCAGCAAAACACAGCTAACTTTTATGACTCCGGGTTGCTAATGAAAAATTTTTGACAGACCAAATAACTAATTAGGGGCGCGACCCGGGATACGAAACCGGGACCTCATGACCACCTGACCGACAATCGTGCTTACAATCACTGGACTAATGAGGCAGTCCGGTCTAGTATGTTAGTCATTAGCTTGTAATAGTAAATTCCCCCCCCCGAACATGGGTGCTGTAAAGCACCTGAATCGTCGGGAATTGAAATAAATAAATTAAAGGCGATAAAATCCGTAAAAGTAGTTTTATTCAATGTGTAGTGTTCGCGTAAATATAACAAATAAATTTGTACATTTTTCCAAATGTTGAATATGTTTTGGATTGAAATCAGGACTCGCCTCTTGAGTTCCCTCCTCGTTCAATTATACACAGTGATTAAAGATCTTAACGGGCTAAAATACGAAAGCCCTCAAAAACCTCTGTCAAACAAAATACAATATACCAGGCACGTGACAAAAATCAGGAAATACAATAATTGGAACGTGTCCATACGATTTGTCGCACTGCAGCTGCTTTGGTTATAGTAAACTTTTCAATATTCTTTTACTGACGTAGCCGTTGGCCGATATTTATTTGTATTGGTCATTTTTCGAACCGCTGAAGCCGCATTTTTAGTGACCTTGTAAAAATTTTTATGCATGTTCACCGATTTCTAAGAAATGGCAGATCCAATTTAAATTATTTTGCTTTTATTAACTAGCATATTTAGTTCAGCGTTCTGTTCAGGTGGAATATTTTTCTGTGAAAAAATATTCCGCCCCTGTAGGAATATAAATAGGGCATGAGTTTTTTAATGTATTTTGACGACATTTTTGTTGCTGCCTTGAATTTGAAACATAACATAGTCAACTCAAATGGGTTAAAAGTTAAACATTAGATAAAAAGTAAAAACCATATTCTAAAACTAAATTAATAAACTTAGGATTTGCATTTCACTAATAATGGTTGATTAAGCGGATGTTTAATTACTATGACCATCTTCAGTGTACTTTAACCAAACGCAAATAAATATTTCATTAATAAAATATCTGACGCCTTAACCCTTTAATACACTATGACTTAGCACTGACTTCTAGCAAAAGTATCTGAAGTCTGAATTTTAATCCTTCGATACACTATAACTTAGCACCGACTTCTAATAATAGTCTCTGAAGTCTGGGTTTTAACCCTACGATACACTATGACTAAGCACCAACTTCTAATAAAAGTATTCGAAGTATGGGTTTTAATACTTCGATACTCTATGACTTAGCGGCGATTTCTAACAAATGTATCTGAAATCTTGGTTTTAACCCTTCGATACACTATAACTTAACGCTGACTTATATGATATGTGTAAATTATCGCAATTACATTTCGATTTATTTTTCAGGGATTGTTGACGTTTTCTATAAGCCACGGCATCCACTTGCCATCAGGCTGATTGTGTGCTCATTTGTCACTCCCTTATTTTATAAAAAAATATATTATATTATTTTATTTGTATTCATCGGTAAAATAATTACATAAAATTGGTTAAATTATTAATATAGCTATTAACATTTGTTTATTTAATAAATTCATATTTGATTTTATTTTTAATTAATAATCTATTACAGTGGCTTCTCGGTGGTGGCGCCGGAAGTGGCAGTACCGGGGAAGACGACCGCAGTACTCGTGACGTTACACGGGAGAGCCGACAATGAAACCGTTGACCCACTCAACGTGACTGTGCGTCTAGAAACGCAAGACGCCGAAAATGAAGTGAAATTATTAACGACAGCGAGCCAAATGATTATAGGTAAGTGGAAAATGTCAAGAATGGTTGCGTTTGGCAGAAAAAAGCGCTAGCAAGCGCTTGTAAGCAAAATGGCGATCGTAAGCGGTCAAATCGTAAGTAGCTATTTTCCTCCAGGACACGATGTTAGTTTTAACCGGGGAACCTAACCTAATTTAAATATATGTTTGTAAAGTATTCA
The DNA here is from genome assembly GCA_907164705.1 of Parnassius apollo. Classification (NCBI taxonomy): domain Eukaryota; kingdom Metazoa; phylum Arthropoda; class Insecta; order Lepidoptera; family Papilionidae; genus Parnassius; species Parnassius apollo. The sequence goes on from CAJQZP010000585.1 coordinate 3,443,266, forward strand.
TATTAAAAACTTACCAATCATGAATTTTTAATAACATGTATATGTCTATTCATTTCATTATATTACTTAAAACTAATATTGCACAAAACAACTTATAATTTCTACTTCAAAACAAACAAAATAAATAAGCAAAATGGCGGATTGTGTCAGCGCTACTGAAGTAGCAATCGTGTCCTGGCCGAAAACTATTTTAGCGCTTGTAAGCGCTAGCTAGCGCTTTTTTCTGGCAAACGCAGCCAATGTAAAGTTATAAGACTCCAAAGTTTAAATCTGTAGTTGTACATTCATTCTTTACAGACTATTAAAGTCTAGCCCTAAACATAGGTCTTCCCATAGATTGCCTCCTCTGTGTTTGCCATCGCTGTTATTTTTCTAGTTGTTATAAGAAAGACATCTGACTTGTTCCCTTCTGTTGCCTTTTATGACATCCACGGGACGATATAAGTACCGTGGATGTCATAAAATGTCATGCTAAGATATAGTAAATATTCTTACATCGCCACTACACGTTCAATATATTTAGTTCCATAGTACATGTTGTGTATCCTCACCCACACAGATTAATCATATTGGTTGAGATCCTAACTTGGAACAACTTTGATGGTATTGACATCAGAATGTCAATTACATCAGCCCACCCCCCCCCCTTCCACCCCCCACCCCAACTGGCCAACGCCGGGAAACAAAACTAAGTAAATTAAACGCGATAAAGTCCGTAAAAGTAGTTTTATTCAATGTATAGAAAATACTCGAAAGAAGAAAATAGATGAATTCAGAATGATGGTGATATAACCATCTGGTTTACGCTAGACGTAAAATACTTACATCGGTAATGGCTAGCTGCGTCACGTCTGGAATTTCGACCGCCAATGTGTCTCCAAGTCTGAGGGTTAAGGGGAATCCTCCCTACAACAGGAAAGGCTTATGTCTAGCTGTAGAATTGTATAAGCTGATGAAAAAGAAGAACAAGAAGACCAGGCATTATTTAAATTGATTATTTAGTAAAAACAAAATGTATGTACATGCTTTGTTGAGTAATATTTGAGGATAATGTATACAGGAGTTCTATAGTAAATCAATTTGTGACGTCTTAGGACATTAGAAAGTCATTTACAAATTCTAGGAAACTTTCGCTATCAAAATATTCATAAGCCGGTAAGCAGCACTCGAAAAGTTTTATTAGGGTTTCGAATATTAACAAAGGTAAATGTGTCGATATCAACTTTTGCGGAGTTTAAATGAGGTACGTGAGGTTAATATGCTCACCTTAAGATTTGCCGCCCTATAAAACTAAAAACTAAGAAGAGAACAAAGACTAAATGACAAAGTCATATGTTATCATTAATATATTAACAAAAAATAGCAAATAAGCAGTGGCAATAATTAGGAACACTTCAAAGATCAACTTAAAAAAATTAACTACCCTACACAATGCTAAAAATAACAAAATATTTACTATAATTTCAACTATCAAAGTGGCGTTGATAAAACAGCGCCCTTTTGACCCTTTATTATTTGCTTGACTGGTTGTCATATGTGCAAACAAGGCTAGCGGGTTTTGAGTTATGAGAAAGTAACCATATTAACTGGATGACCATATTACCCTCACGTACTATAGTTAGATTAATTCACGTGACAGTTGAGTAGTAAAAAGCTTAAATCTTTTACATTTTTATACAAATAAAATAGTCGTTTGTTTAATATCTAACTCTCCTATTGTTCTTCATCGATCACTTAGAAATTTTGACACAAATATTAAATTAAAGATCATTATAATACAACCTAGTATTATATATAATAATGATCTTTCTCTGTTAGTTGCATATGCGCTCCTACACCATTCATCCAATTACGATGTAACTTTGGAAGGATTCCTATTGTGCCTATGAGGAATTATGAGTCATTCATTGTCAGGTTGTGATAACATTTGATGTTTTGGCCGTGAAAAAGGGACGTTGTTTCGCCGGTAGGTTTAGCTCGAGCGGCTGCCTACATTCGTTCTAATAGTAAAACGCTTCTATTTATATTGTTTAGTCCATAGCATCATTGTAGCGCAGAGGCGGTTCTGTCTCAAGGTGTAAATGAAAAAGTTGTTAATTGACAAAATAGTAAAAGAAAAAAATTGAAGATAAAGTTCAATGGTTTTCAATTACATCAGCATCCCCCCCCTCCTCGTGACTATGGGTAGGTGTAATGCACCCGAAACGTTGGGAATTAAAATTGATAAAAGCGATAAAATCCGTAAAAGTAGTTTTATTATAATTTTAAATGTTTCAATTTTATAAATAAAATGACACATCCAAATTTATTTACAAATTCTAAATCAATAATAATATGCTTAGTGAAATCCATTTCGCATATCTCGCATCTCGATTAAGTAAGGAGTTAATGGCTGAAAGTGATTACTAATTCCATCTCAAGGAAATTCGATTTGCAGCACGCTACCTAACGAACCGAGCAGTGGGTGTCAACTACGCGGCCTCATCAGATAGAACGGAAAAATTACGATTCAGGCGGAAAAAGGAAAATATTCTTGTCTACACTTCTCGCTAGACGTGATATTTTGTTTACGCAGATTTTCTATAAATTTTGTTTTAATTTTCAGTATTGAGTATTTTTTTTAATGTTAATATTTTACATGTACTTCATTCATAAGCAAAAGGTATACTATGGTTCTGTCGTTTTGCCTTTTATAAATAAAAGAAGACCTAATGAACTAAATGAGATCAAATTACATTTTAAAGCAAACATTTTCAATAACTTTTTTACCATCAAAGCAGTTATGAAAACAGACTCACTCATCGTAATAACCTCTTAGTTTAAATGCAGTTCTAAAATTGTATACTTGTATAACAAAGAAGAGCCTTTAGTTAAAAGAATAAAACATTAGCCTTTAGTTAAAATAGATAATTTATTACAATACAGTATCAAAAATAGAAAAATCAGGAAACAAACATCCGTATTTTCAACTTCAAAATAAAAAAGTGTCCAGAGAGCATTTATACGCATCAAAGAACTGTCGGAAGTGCGACATCCGTCTCTGCTTACAACGCCGCGCTTTGTGCTTTTGTTGCGGTTCCTTTGAAGTTTGTTGCTTTAATGAACTGTGCATTTGGCGCTATTCTTGTTGAATAATAAAAAAAATAGTTTTTGTTTTGTAAAATTGTAGTGAAAGTTTAAATAATGTAACGTTCTCATATTACGATTGAATCGATATCACTTAATATATTGCACGCTCTGTCGAATGTTTTTTACTCAAGCTATCAAGATTAAAACAATAATTAAAAAATACTCATTCTTAGTCAAAAATTATTACATTTGTCAATCTCACCTATAACAGTACTCTACTCGTTTAACAGGATGTTCTCGCGTTCAGTTATTTACGCAGTTGTGGCCGTGGAAGGAAAAGGGGAGATCTCCCGCCGGGCAAGGTGTTCTGCCCGGGGAGCGGCCAACACTCCGTGTGATAGTTCGGAGAAGTTCTATATATACTGTGTATGATTCGGAATGTTGATAGCGCGATTTAGGCTTCGGTGTGTTTTCACTTGTGGCGCGACGACAGCGCCGCCACACAGTAATCACCCTGGCACTCGATAAATCGAGCTATTAATGGCACAAAGCGATTGGCAATCTCATCTACCGATACTGGATAGCTTAATAAAGCATGATTGGAACATCAGTATGTCCCTCAACACTGATGTCAATTCAATATGCACATCAAACGTCATATATCGGTGTTTTGTTTATTTACAAAATCGATGAATTTTCACGGCTTGATATTTCGACAGTTTTTACAAAATTATCATCATCATCACAACACCAATGAAGAGGATTCTGCTATAGTTTCCACGCTTGAGAGACGGATTGATAACCGCAGTTTTAATCAATCGTTAGCAGGAAGATGCTGCCCATCCATTTACCCATCTTCTTTTTGTCACCTCTTATGACACCCGTGGATGACATAGCTAGTGGATTCTCTTCTGCCGCCACTGCGCCCTAAAATATTAGGGTTTTTTTTATAGAATAAGTGTGAAAAACGAGCACACAGTCCACCTGATGCTAAGTGGATGCTGTGGCCTATAGACATCTACATTTATCCTCAATTAAGAATCAAAACGCAGATGCATTATCACCCCTGAGGATTACGACGGAATGCCTCTTTTCCAGTAATAAAAGGGTCTCCGGTACTCTACACTCACCTTACGAAACACAGTAGTATTAAGCTGCTATTTTACACTGGTCTTCTGTGAGAGCGTGGTCCTTCCCGGTCGCGCTGACCCATTAGTGCTACAACCATAATATAGCTGCAGCGTGGCTCTACCACAAATAAAAGGGTATGAAAAGTTGTGATTTTGTTTGTAAATATACGGACTATACAAAATAATTACCCTGTAATAAATGCCGGTATGACTTTCTGCAAGAAATATTATAGTACAAGTTTTCAAAAAACTTAAATAAAATTATTTCGATAACTCGACTACATATTATAATATTTTGAAACTAGGTCAACATGTTATTAAAATACATGTATGCATAAAGAAATTGCTTGAAGAATTTTTATATTGTTTTCTTTTTAAATTCATTCCATATTGTTAAGTTCGATAAATAATTTAACTTATTTACATATTAATATTTTGATCTTGGACAGATTGTGGTATTTAGTTGCGCACATGCCCTATTTCTCCTAAGCATCTAGCAGCAAATTTGCTCTAATGCGTGTTGACATAATTTTTTTCAAATTGAAAATACTTTTTTAAATAAGTATGCAAGTTACCTTTCACCACTGTAACATAGTTTTAGTGCCAGCTGATCATACTTTGCAACCTCTCATTATGAATAGGTCTACGAAAACATAAACAAAGCCATTAAAACTATAATGAATAAAAATCAGTCGACACAATTAAACTATATTTTCTTACTCATAACAGCGTTTTGCCAGATCCAACAGACTTACTGTTGGAAATAGCTATTTCCAAGAATTTTTCAATGGCATTTTATTTATTTTATTATTTTGGTAAATACACCCATTTTACTTAAAACTTAAAAACTAGGGGTTAGTAAATTCACAGAATACATAAATTATTAATACATAAAAATTATTATTTATTATTAAACATCGGTCTGGAACCCATATGCACTGTGTTCCAATACCTCATCACAGGGCAATCTTACCTTCTATATATGGAAGCTAGGAGGTCGTTGGTGCTGTCTCGCACGCGACGTATCAAGGACGCTATTCTTTTGCGTAATATTACTGCAAAACTGTCTACGCGTGCCTCAGAAAACATACGCGATGCGCTGCAAAAGTATGGCCAACCCAACCACATCCTGAATCCATTGTCGTACTGAACACGTAGTGCATTGAGAATTCAGCGAGTACACTTTGTCCACAGGTTGCAGGTGTAGAATGTCTGACAGTAAGCTTTAAAACTGATTTGTACAACCAGTGCGTGTTGCCAGTGATGACCCACGGAACCGAGACGTGGTCCTTCACTGCTGGCCGTATGAGGACGCTCAAAGTCGCTCAGCGAGCTATGGAGAGGGCTATGCTCGGAGTTTCTCTGTGTGATAATCTTAGAAATGAGGATATTCGCAGTAGAACCAGAGTGACCGACATAGCCCAACGGATTAGTAAGCTGAAGTGGCAATGGTCCGGCCATATAGCTCGAAGAACCGACAACCGTTGGGAAAAAAGGTTCTCGAGTGGCAGCCTCGTACCGGTAGGCGAAGTGTAGGGCGACCCCCCACAAGATGGAGTGACGACCTGGTAAGACATGCAGGAAGTCGATGGATGCAGGTGGCTCAGGATCGTGCTTTGTAGCATACCTTGGGGGAGGTCTATGTTCAGCAGTGGACTTGTGAAGGGCTGTAATGATGATGATGATGATGAAGCTTTGAATAATGTTATCTTACCTTCGTTCGTACACCTAGCAAACCTGCGGGCAAGCATATTACACCTCACTGCCAATGCTCTACGTTCCCGTTCAACATCTAAATCGTCAGAAAGATCCTCGGCGACCCAGTGTCCCAGATATCTGAATTTGGTGACTCTACTCAGTGTAACTCCTCCAAGTCTAACATGAGGAACCGACTTAGGTTTTCTATTTACGAAACCTGAGTAAACACGAATAGTTCGCTCTTATTAGAATTATATTTGAGACCATGAGCCGCCGCGTACCTTTCACAGATGCCCACTAGCGTTTCGAGGGCCCTGATCGAAGGACTCAGCAAAACCATGTCATCGGCATTGCTTATATTATTAATGAAATGACAGTCAATTGAGCAGCCAACTCGGCATTACTGAGCTCCACGATCAGACCGTTGATGTACAGGCTGGGTTGCTGATCAAGCAAACCGTTCAGAACCTGCGCAACTACGGTAGCCAAAGATATTGGGCGATAATTGGACTCGACGGAGGCATCATTAGTCTTATTTTTTAATATTGGTACAACCATGGTTTTTATAAGCTCTCCGGGTATGTACGCATGTCCTAGACATAGGTTAAACAATAGAGTTAACACCCTTGGCAAGTGCACACCCGTATGTTGCAAGTGCTCAATGCTGAGGTCGTCGTGACCAAGAGATTTACCCCTAGGCTTTTTGGCTCATTGCATACAGCTTGCTGGCATATTACCGTTAACGTAACAGTCTGTCAAAGTTCACTGCAGAACATAGGCCTCCCCAAATATTGCGTCAGAAGGAGGTTAATATAGTTAATGATTTCATATACTTATTTAGGCGAATACTCCACATGGAATAAAAATAATTTTACGAGTTTTATCGCGGTTAATATTAACTTCTTTAATTCCCGATGTTTTGGGTACACAACGGGCTTATTAAAATGAGTGAGCGAAACCTGTAAGTAAATTCGAAATAGTTCGATAAATGCAGTGCATAATTTGGGAGTGTTCTTTTAGCAAGTTTTTAACGCTTTGATGTTATCACAGTTGATTTCAAATTCGATCTCAAAGGAAATCACCGTAGTCTCGCCTAATGAACCGTGAGACAGTTTCGAATTGCTCATCAGTTTATGCAGAAAATTTACAGTGTGCTTTAAGCCCCTATTTCGTTAAAGTGTGAATGAAGTGCTAATTTGTTTAAATATTATCTTACGTTTAGTTATCTTTTTTCGCTCAAATTAATTAATATTTTAGAAAGATCTGTTATTTTTTTACTTATTACAAGCCAGTTCTTATCTACAGTACCACTTGGTGGTACCTAAATGGTGATGATGTCCTAGATGATAAATATACACAAATAAAGAAAATTGAAATGTATGTTTGTAATATTGTTGCGCGCCTAAGTTGACGTCTGGCACTAGCGCCATCTAGTGTCGGGTAACAGAGCGAGGAGAGCTTTCCAGAAAATGAAATGACTAATCTTTTAATCAACAGCGCCATCTAGTGTCGAATTGAAGAACTAAGCTTTCTAGAAGCCTCACACTCAAATATTCTGCATCTGTTCGGACGGCACCCGTATCTACGGGAATATTCTGGATGTTTCGGCGTAAAAGTGTATTTAAACCCGCTGCATGCCGCGATCGAGGCAGTATTGAATTTGGCGAGACAAGCGAAGCTTAGGAGCGAAATAAAGTCAATCAATGTGATTAATTATTAGTGTCTTTTAAGTTTTAATTAGTGTAAAGTGAAATAAAGTGTTAATTTTGGTAATTCAATCGGCAGTTTGTATTGTCACGAACCCTAAGCTCGTAACAATTGGTGTCAGAAGTGGGATAAAATCATGCCGATTTTACCTAAGGAGGAAACGGAGGGTGTCCGTACCCGAAGTTAACGCCAGCAGGAGACGGACCAAAGAAGATTTGGTGGTGCAACGCCGCAGACGTCGGAGGGCCAGCCGCCGGCTGCAGGCCCGTCAGTAGCTCCTACATTTGCAGTACCTGACTTAGGTGATCTGATGGTGATGCTACAGTAACAGGCTCGCCAACAGAAGGAACAGGCCCGTTGGTTGAAAGAGCAGCAGGAGGAACAGGCTCGCCGGCAGGAGGAACAGGCACGCCGATTGGAAGAGTAGCTGCGGGGTGGACAAGAGGAACAGGTCCGTCGTTTGCAAGAGCAGCTCAAACTCGATAAGGGAGAGCAGATGCTCCTCATAAAGGACATCCACGCTACCTTCGGAAAAGAGATACGGGAGGTGAAGGATAAGGTTGTTCAACATGACAACCGCCTGTCGGAAGCTGAAACCCGAATCGACCGAGTAAACAATCGGGTTGACAACGTAATGACTGACATGAAGAAATTACTGGACGAACTCAAACTTGGGGATGGAACTACAGCTCCCGTAGTAGCTACAACACCCTCGCTACGTGGATTCAAAGTGCCGCCATTCAACGGGACTTCTTCCTGGTGTTCTTATGACAAAAACACAATTTTTAAATGTTTTGTCCGTCTGTCTATCTGTTTGTGTGTGCGTATGTTTGTCTGTTTGTTCCGGACAATCTCCGAAACGGGTGTGCCGATTCTAACGGGACTTTCACTCGCCGCTAGCTGATGTTATAAGGAGTAACTTAGGATATTTTATTTAACAAAATGAATTGGGGTTCCACTGAAAAATACTAAAACCCTAAATTACACGCGGGTGAAGTCGCGGGAAACAGCTAGTCCTCTATATTTACGTAACAAAAACCTGTTCACTCTTGCCTTGAAAACAACCAGGTTGTATTCATTCTTTGAACTATTCAGTATAAACGTGTGAAAAATCCATTAATTTGAAATAATTGTTTTTTTAAATATTAATGTATAGTACAAGGTAGTACAAGGTTTTTAACTTGAAAAGCGAGTAATGATCTGTATGGTAGTACAGTAATAAAGTACAGCGCAAGTGCAGTACAGAATAGTAGTAAAGAAGATCAAATATTACGTTACCTCTCTGAGCATTAAGATGGAATGCCACAGTAGTTGGTGCACTACTGTTTGGCGACAGATGTTCAGGAGTAAGACGGGGGTAAGAGGGGTTTACCAACCTAGACGCACTCCTATGGAAAAACGGATCGCTACCACGGCGTATAAAAAAGTTCATGTTATTTTATATTTTGTGCTTGGTTGCATATTTGTCTAATAATCTAAATAAATTGTGAAAATACCAGGCATTAAGTTCGCAAACAATTACAATATGGGTAAAACACATAATTACAAACGTCATGTTATTTTTTTACACATAAATTAAGTTCACAGTAAATATTACTTGTGTTATTTGTCTGATATTACAAAAACCTTAAGAAACAACAGTTTTTATTTATTTACTAAGATTATTGTTATATCAAATACTCACTGTATAGCTGAAGGCAATCTACTTTGCCATCGTTACCCTGGCTTGTATAAAGTAGGCTTAGGGGAGTACTAAATCAATTGGGTAAGTGAGCTGTTATATATTATAATAGGTAGCTAAATTGACTTTTTTATGTTGTATTTACAATACACAAGCTACGCAATTGTTTACATAACTTGGCAATAATAGAAATTAACCTCCAAATTTGATAACTGGGGTGCAAACATAATCCAATACTAACTTGTGTTAACATTGTGTAACAATGGGTTGCCATGATAATGAAAAATCCGCTTCTTTTTCAAGACATAACTGGACTTTTTTCCCGTATTGTCGAGGTGTTTTATAAACAGTTGCACATGTCCCGATATCCAAAACCGTAATAATTATTTGAGGGCTCATCACTTATATGCGGGTTTCAAATACGCAGCCCCGAATTGCTGCAGCTAAACGCTCAGCCACTCCTACTAATTCATAATGTACATCAACCATAAAGTTAAAAAAATCGTTTATCAAGCGATATTTAAGATAAAAATTGTTTACGCCGCCATTGAAACTTTTTTTTAAATATATGCATAGTCCATACGGATAAGAAATGAAATAGAAATGGTGGCTCATCGAGCCCTTACCGTCAACATGCACGGCACCTATAGCGAAAACCCTCTAATAACAGTATATCGTTATAAAGTTATATTTTTCTGTTAATGAGAAATTTTCTATTCATGGGAAAATATTTGAAAAGAATTGTATATGCAAATAGGTACATTAATTTTAAACTAACATTCTTAACTAGCGACCTGCTCAGGTTTCTCCTGGGTGGATTCTATTAATATTTAGACTTAAGATTAAAGAAAACTAAGAGATTAAGGACCATTTATTTTATCTTATCAATATTTGGATGTTAATAAAATCTAGATATTTTGGATAAAATTTAGTCTTAATCAGTCCTGTTAATATTTTATACAAACATATTAAAAACATAATCAAAAATTATTATTAAGAAAATTCTCAGAACGGTCCTAGCTCACCAATTAGCAAAACTGGACTGAGTTTTATTGTAGTATATGGGAATTGGTTATCATTGATTCCAATGACAAGTTGGACTGAAGTTATAGCATGCAACGAAAAAAGCATATTCCAATGAATTTTTTGCAGTTTTTCCGGTAGGTGTAAGTTGTATAGATAGTGACAATGTAAGAGCGAGAGGTGAATAGAGGCGACGCAATTTCCAATCCCATTATTGAAACGTACGGTTAGTAGGTATATATATATATATAGTTTATTTTTAAATCAGTCTACATGATTTTAACTCTACTATAAAAGGCTGAGTTATTTAATATTCATTTTTGGTAGTCTTATACTCAAAATGTTGTAAATTAATTAGCAAGGAATAATATTCGCCAGTTTATCATAAAATTTTAATTAAATTAATGAGAAATAATGCTGAAGTTTAAAGCACTAGTAGTGTACCTACTCACTAAGTAATTATATGACAGGTTTTTGTTTTTTCTTATACATATGTATGCTAAATAAAACCAAATAAATGTTTAGTATGGAGTGTAACCCCTTCTTGCTGAAATCACAGTTTGAATTCGTCAGAACAAGCTAGCGAGTATATGGTTTCTTACGAAATACAGTACCACTTTACGGTAACCACAGTCTTAATTCTCTGCGGAGTCGGCACTGATCTCACTCGTCGCTTCAGAACGTCCCAGACTAATCTACTCTATGGGATTTAGGTCGAGACTTTGAGCTGGCCAATCCAAACGACGAATTCCGACCCGCAGCATATACGCTTTCATATCGCCAGACTGGTGTGCGCCACCGTTGTCATCCATAAAAAATGACTTTCCACCAAGAGCGGCCAATGCGGTTAGTGCATTAGGAATAAAACCTTTCATATTTATCGGTGCCCAGTAAGTGTCCTGTTCTCAATGAAGATTAACTCCGTTGGATCTAATGATTTTTTTCCTTCTAAAAACATAACAGCCGTGCCGTGGTAGCGCTCGTTATAAATTTCACAGTACGCAAGCAATCCTGGTTCGATCCCCGCCGGCACCTATGAAAGTGTTAATTGAATTATTAAGTGCTGATTTACCACGTGCTCGGCTGTATGTCTGAGAAATAAGAAAAAAATATTTCGAAGACATGTCAAGTTTACCAACACACATTGGGGCAGAGTGGTGCACACTTCCTTGTCCTAAAACCCTTTCAGAAAGAATGGTGGCTTGGGCCCAGCAGTGAGACGTACATAGGATGTAAATTTAAAACATAACAGGGTCCATAGCATGAGGTAAGATTTCTTCAAAATATACCTCGGCAACGCGTTCGCCTCGTCTTCGTAGCTCTCGCCGATTTTGGTACTCGCCGTAAAGAGAGACCCTGACCTCATTGTGAAACAATACTCTTTATAACAATATCCCAGTCTTCTTGAGTTTATGACACACAATTTGGAGCGAAGCTAAGCCGAGTTCTTACGGAGTAATTTAAGACCACCGGCTGAGCAATAACTGCGTATATTGGTAGTGAAAAGCCTCTTCATGACCATCGACCTAACTTCTTCGAGGTTGTTCTTGTACATATAAGGTCGGGGAAAAAGTTTATTCGTATTTCTTGTACAAATTCAAGATATTTTTCTTTCACAGTTAAATTTATTTATAATATATATGTGCCATTTTGTTCTACAATTTGTTGTCATCTTGTAGGTAGTGACATATAATCCCGTTGCTGTAGAAATCTTGGGATTTTTGATCAATAAAATGCGACAAGTAATTTTGACAGTCTTCTCTTGATGTTAACCTAACACTAACCAAAGAGTTATGAAAAAACCGAAACAGGTGAAAATTTGAGGTTGCAAACTCAGGACTATATGGTGAATGCATTAACACTTCCCAACCAAGCCCGGCAAAAAAGCTCAAAATAGACGAAGCTCTTCCAATCTCAACATTCACACAGAATGACCTTATAAGCGCGTTAATCCAGGTTTCGCTAGTCTGTGGAGCTTGACTCAATTTTGACCATGATCTTTTTCGCACGTTCTTGTCATAGGTAATCCATTTTTCATCACTAGTGATCAATCTTTTAAAAATAGTTTCGGCTTCATTACGTTTCAATAGATATTCGCAAATAAGTACACAATTCATCAGGTTTGTTTCAGTGAGATCATGTGGCACACAAATATCGAGCTTTTCTGAGCCTGAATTTTTCAAATGGATCAAAACTGTTTGGTCGTCAATTCTCAATTCCTAGGCTATGTCGTAACTATTAATATGCCAATCTTCCTCCAATTTTTTAAAAAAAGTATCGACTTTATCCGTATGAGGACGACAAGAGCGAGCTGCATCTTTGATATCAAAATTTTCGGACTGAAAACGCTTGAACCAACTTTGTGCTGCATTTACTGACACTCCATTAGGTACATAAAAGTCACAATTTTTTTTCGCGGAATGTTTCACATATCTTCGTTAGATTCACTCATTTTGGCGGACAGAAAAACAATAAAACAAATGGTAGGAACGTGTATTTTACTTATTATTTTTCTTTTTCTAAATGTCCTTTATGTATTGATATTAAAACCAGCCAGATAAAAACGGTACATCCGAAGAGATATTTCTTCAATTTTATACAAACAAAATACAAAAACCTTTTTCCCCGACCCATTACTAAGATTTGCAATTTCTCAATGCTCGATTCACCAGAAAACTATTATCCCGTGGTTCGGGTACATAAGTTTCTTTCAGAAGTAGGCCTTCTCTTGACGAAACCGGACTCTCGGTAGCGCTGGCAGGTTCTTTGGACAGACGAACGACTCACATTTAGATCTTTTTATCACTTTATCTACCATTTTCGAGACCACTAAACATCAATAACAATGCTTTAAAATGTCAAGAAAATATCTCATATATTTCATTAAAATGGACTAAAAGCTAAAAGTTATTTAGAGTAGATATTAAATTTCGGAAGTTCGCGGCACAAAATGTAGAAAAAAGTTGTTTTCTTTAAAAACTGGCCTCAGGTAACTTGAATTTGGAACATACTTCTTTAAATATCACAGTGCTTTTATTACCGGCCAGTAACATGTTCGAATATTAAAACCTTTTACGTACATATTGTATTTTTGCAGACGTATTTTTTTTTTTGCAAATGAGAATATTTCTTAATACATCCCGCCCGTTACGATCACGATGAACTGTTGGTGACATAATTTTTATTATTTATTCTTGAAATATTCTAAAATTAAATTATATCTGTGAAATAACCTTAAATTAAGATTTAGACTAGTGAATTATTGTAATCGAATGTATATTAAAGTTTTTGATTTTAATCTAATTCTAAAAATTATTTTATTATGTTAAGAGATGAACTGTCGGTAACGAAAGGTTTATTCCCACGCTTACAAATTATGACACCAAATTATCACAAATAAGTTTCTGGGTGGCAGGATTCCGTTTTTGCCTAAGATTTCGTCCGGGTACCACCACTCAACTATTTATTTGTCATGCAAAGCTTGACGTGCTAGGTTCCAGTCTGAAGAGTATGGAGAGCAAGCGTAGTGAAACTCTATAAAGGTATTTTAATACCTTTACAGCTAATTATTATTCTGACTAACTTTAATTCTGACACAAGCACTAGATACTCTATGAGATATTTTAATACCTTTACAGCTAATTAAGTCAGCAATTGTCAAAAAGAAACCCTGACCACCCATTATTTTCAAAATCTAAATATGCACAAAAATCTTTCTAATTTTTGGTCAAAAACTTTCCCGTGATCATGCGCAAAGAAAAAACATAGCCCGTACATCATTCATTTTCCTTTTTAAATCCAGTTTGATATTGACATTAAAAGTCCACTGCTTAGCATAGGCCTCACCCATAGACTGCCTTATTTGGTCCATCCAAATTTTTTTGTAATAGTTGCCACGCTTGGCAAGCGGTTTGATATTTGCAGTTTATCATTTTTACTAAGCTGTTTTTGATCCGGAATATGCCACTGCCCATCCTGGTTCATTTCCCTCTGTCACCTCTAAAGTTACTCACGAGATATTATGAGGTAGGTAGTGGATATTCTTACACTGCCACTAGATGATTTAAATCCAGCTCGTACAACGCATTTTTTTCATCGGTTTCTGTCTTTCATTTAACACCTTAGCATATAATTTACAAACAACGATAAGAAGTCTGATTCCACATGTTTGGTAGTTTTGACAGGCCTGCTGTGACTTTCTTACACAGTGGGATTTTACGTATTGCTGGTGCAAAATCGTTATTGTCTCCTGGTGCGGCTATGCACCAGTCTCCTGGTAATCACTTACGTTTCCAGCAAAAATAAAGAAAATGTATAACAGGCTTGACACCATCCTCCAGCTCTAAGCATTTTAATGAAACTGCCAAAAACAGCTACTTCACCTGCTTTCATACCGTTTATTGCTTTTATTATTTTATCCAAACTTATGTCACTATCTTCTTCTATTTTGTTTAGAGTATATTATTCATTTACTTCAGATGTCTTCTCACACTTGAAGATGCCCTTAAAGTATTGCTTCCATAAAATTAGATTGTTTTTTATATATGCAAATTTAAGAGTAACTAACTGTGTGTGAAAAGACACTTATATTTTTCATCGATTCGAAGGATCGAAGGATCAAAATGTAAATGCGTTTTCACTCCTGACGACTTAGATAAAATGTCTCGATTACGTGTTTTCTGGTTCTCAACATTCATTATACGAAACACTACATTTATAAGAGTGAAGAAATATTGCAGATCTCTCTTTCCTCTATAAAATGTGAACGGTAATGTTTATTGTCCTGAAATACTGGGCTAAATACGTATACGTACCTCATTATCTGGTTCGCGGAAACCTACACTTCTATCTGCACCATACGTGAAAAGTAATTACAGGAAAAACTCTTTAATGATTCAATTAGGCAGATTTTTTAATGATATTTTTCTATTCATAACGTAGATATTGGTTTATGTCATTCCAGCGTTCTTCAACTTAGGCGTTCACTTTCTAATAGCTTCTTTTCTTATTGATAATCTTACTATAAGGTGAAAGGAGAAGAAACTACAGGGATAGCGTATCGGGCTCGGATGCATTGTTTTTTTTGCTGAGCTGGAGCCGTCTATTCCCGTCACGGACCAAAACCTGGCAAACCGAGTTCGGTACATCAAGCGCTCGAAAATATTTGATGATGCCGAGCTCGAACGACTACGACGTGAGGCCATTCCCTCATCGAATGAATTGGCTATGGCTGGGGATGCGGCTTCTCAGGCGACAGAGCAGCATCCACGTGTGGAAGCCGCCATGGATCTTCCAGTTGTGGTTGATTCGGACGATGATGAAATGGTCTCTCACGAACTAGAGCAAATGATGAGGATATTGGAAGAGGCAATTTTGGAAATGTGCAGAATGCCTCTCAAAAATCGACCACGACTTCCCCGCATACCCCTAAGCAAGATAGCCTGGAATAGAGCCACTTTACCTATCAAATTTGGTGATATTGGACTAAGAAACATTTTTAGCGTCGCATTGCCTGCTTTCCGTGCTTCCGTCCTAGTATCAATTATTTATGTAACATAATTTTAAATAATAAAGAAGACCTGTATTTTGCTGCGGAGGCAAAGCAAACATGGCTAACGCTCTGTTCCGGCGAAAATGTCCCACTGGAAGTTAACCAACAAAAACAGTGGGATAGTCCGTTGGTACAGAGTGTCCAGAAAAATTTGTTTCAAAATTTCCACAGTCAACAAGATCAGGCTCGTCTTCTAGCTATTTCGACTAAATAAGGAATCTAGTCACTGGTTACACGCTCTACCATCAAGTAATCTCGGCACATTGCTTGATGAGGGAGCTTGCGCATCGCCGTAGGAATCCGGCTTGGAGCGACAATTTGGCAACCTCACCAGTGCCCCTGTGGTAGCAGCGTCGATGAGTTTGAGCTGCCACGGACTTTCATGCAAGAAAAGTGCAGGTAGGTTTTCCCGTCACGGTTCTTTGAACGAAGTCATCCGTAGGGCTCTTGTCTTCATAAATATCCCCTCGGTTTTAGAGCCTTGCGGGATATTTAGAGACGTTGGCAAGAGACCCGACGGTATGACTTTGGTCCCTTGGGAGAGAGGTAAAGCCCTAGTGTGTGATACTACTTGCGTTGACACTTTGGCGGCCTCTAATCTCAAGGGTCCCTCTATTAGAGCCGGGGTGGCATCAGAGGCAGCCGAATTTAGTAAATGGCACAAATATGAGTCTCTGAGAAATGACTACACATTTGTGCCATTTACTGTAGAAACTATCGGTCCGTGGGGTCCACGTGCAGTAAAGTTCCTAAAGGAACTGTATCCGCGTCTGGTCGTCGCTGGTGATAAGAGGGCTGGTTCTTTCCTCGCTCAAAGGCTAAGTATAGCTATTCAGCGAGGAAACGCAGCCAGCGTTCTTGGCACTATACCACGGGGAGCACGCTTTTTTGACTATTTAAATTTTTAGTGTTAGTTTTTCTGTATTATAGTTTCTTTTTTTATATTGTGTATAATTAGTATTAATTGTAAATATTTTAATTATAATTTTTATTTAATATTACGTTATTAAATGTCTAAGTAGCTCACTTAAGTGTGTTTGTATTTGCCCTATACTAGTATGTCTCTTCTAATATACTTTTTTAATTTAGTGTTCTATAAGTAAGAACTTGTGAATGGCCTTTATTTTTGTTAATATAATAATTTATATTATTTTTGTAAATTAGATGTAAGTCTTCAAAGCAAATAAAAATAAAATAAAATAAAGATGTGTTGTCAGCCCTGAAGATTGAGATGGAATACCTCCTTTCCAATAAAAAGGGTCCCCGGTTCTCTTTTCATACGGTGTATTCTGTGACAGAGTGGTCCTATCCCGGTCAAGCTAGCCCATTCGTGCTACAACTATGTATAATATTATATAGGTTGCTATAGCATGGCTCTACCACATATATTGTTCCACTGCTGGACTAGAAATCCAACGCTTTTCTGCGACTCTCGAAATTAGTCGAATTTGCGCAAGCGGAATTATAATAAAAACATTTATATATATAAACTAAATACCACTTTAATCATTTATTTATTCAGTCAGTTATCAGTTACACTTTAGTCATAATATTACGTAACCTAGCGCTCATTAGCTTACGAATCATCACCTAATTATTCAGCAAATCTATTCGTTAATAACTTCAAGTAATTGGCAATCCTAACCTAAGATTGTCTAACGGATTATGATTGCAAATTACGTCGCAGTAACCCTAAAATTTTATAATAATTATTTTTAAAATATTAATTTTAGCTGTATAAGAATATATTTTACCCCAAATCGTCACGTGGGTTTCGTAAGAAGTTACTAAGGGAAACAAGGCAGGAGATTGGCAAAATCGTCTTATAACAACTATAAATTAAAAATGAAAGAATGAATGAGGAAAGAGTGACAAAGCAAATTTATGTTGCAGAAGTGAATGGAAGAGTCGGAAAGGAACGTCCTAGGCGAAAGTTTATCAACCAAATTGGCGATATATTGTAAATGGGCCAAATTAAGAGTACCCTTAATGTACGAACATGTATGCGTAGGTATATGAATGTGGAGGAGGCGAGAGAGGTGCAGGATCGTGCCAAATAGAAGTCAGTAGTCTCTGCCTACCCCTCTGAGTGACAGGCGTGAATTATATGTATATGAATGCGTTTATGAATGTATATGTATATGAATGTGGAGGAGGCGAGAGAGGTGTGTCACTTTCGTGCCAATTGGAAGTCTGTAGTATCTGCCTACCCCTTTGGGTGACAGGCGTGAGTGTTTATGTTGATATGTTTAAAATAAAAAACTGCGGTTGACGACCCAAGGCCTGATGACCTTGAGATAACCTTATGTTTATGTTCGGTAGTGAATTTTCAAAGGCTGTAAGGATTTAATAAATAAATAAATAAACTTTTCAAATCTCTCATGTTTCATTTCCCCTGTGTTGCTTCTTACGACAACCACGGGTAGTAGGGTGTCCTTACGACGCCTCTTTGTCGTCCACTACAGTGTATGCGTCAGAATATCCACTAGCCTATACGATATCACTTCAATATTCGTAGACACATAAGTTTAGGAATTAATTGATAAAAGAGTTGCTTTCAATTGACCAATTTTCATTGTACACAGATGTGATCATCATCAACATTAACCCGTAAATTTTACCGCTGGACATGAGCCTTTTCCATCGTAGGGATCATCAAGCTTGGCAAGTGACTTCGCGCAATTACACTTAGTCATTTGCCCATATTCGATTGCCTATGGAGTTCGGACAAACGACTAAGTGTAAATGAATGGAGTCGAGTAAGCCCGTCTTCGTTTTGGTTACCCGAATCTAGATACTCGACGCGGTTTTGGCGGATGTTATGGCATACGCAGACACGTACCTCACCGAAGGCGGGCACAGATTCGTTTTCCCGAATTCGAGAAAAATAATGTAATATAAATAATGCTTCGGGTGCCCGAATTCGAGAAACGTCTTTCGTGCACCCGAAAGCGGACTAACGACCAAGTATAATTGCGCCCTAACAGATCACAGTACCTTAAGTTTCCTATTTGTAACACTGCATCCCGTTGCCAGTCTGGTATTTTGCGCCTAGCTTAAACCAGGTGATTATAACGCCAACTATCGGGCACAAGTCAACGTATCATAGAAGCAGAACACTTTTATATCCAGATACTAAAATCTGTGGATACAGCAAATACACGTATGTACTTACCTATCTATAGAAAAATAATTATAATAATTTCCTATGTTTACACGAACGCTACACATTTAAATAAAACTATTTTTTACGGATTATATCACGTATATTAACTTATTTTATATTGCCAACCATGGAGGCTAGAGAACAAGAGAACGATCACTGTAAAAAATAGTGTCCCAGAAATATGGACAAAATAAGTGAGGCGCTGCGATCGCTAAGTTGTCTCAATAATGTTTTTTATAATTTTAATTATTATAAATTATTACAAATATAAATTATTAATTATTATTGATTTATTATTATTATTATTATCATTTTTATAATATTTCACTATTTTTTAATTTTTCTTTTTGTCAAAAATGAAAAAATAACTTCGCATATACTACTTACCGATGGCAGCGCGGCTATAAATTCTACAAATTTTCAGGGACAGGTGGGCTATGCTTTAGCACGTAGCGATCGTTCTCCTGTTCACTGTTCACTTTACAGCACCATTGTCACGGGGGGGGGGACTGAGGTGTTCGACGTCCCAATATCATAGCTAACTGTGGCTACCTTCAAATTAAAATTATTAATTTTTGTTCCGATCTACGCAGTATGAACTTATAGTATCTTGAAGTCTTGCAGTTGTGTGCTTGAGTTGGGATTTAATTTTATTAATTATAGGATCCCAAGCAGATGGCAGCACACAGCCATCATCTCTATTGAAAATATGATGTGTTGCAGTTTCAATTACCCCGCAAATCCTCGTTGGAAGGAATCGGTGTTCTCTAGCGAGGATTTGTGGTCTACCAAATCTGATGTAGTGACGGGGACAAAATTCTACGTGTTCACAGACTGTAGACTTTCCTAAGCGTGGACTCTTCACATCAACTATGTGTCTTTTAACGCGGGTTTTTATTGAACGTTTTGTTTGTTCTTTGTAAGAGTTTCAACATTCACAATCTAGCTTGTACGCTCTTGCATCTTACAGAATAGACTTAGGCTTGAAGTATGTTTTAATGGAAGTACGTAGCCGATCTTGTCAGAGGCAACTATGGAAAATACTAGCACATGGCAGAATTATTTATACATACATTATATATATATATATATATATATATATATATATATATATATATATATATATATATATATATATATATATATATAGATATTCCAAGGTTGATTACTTTATTAACAATTGTAATGCTAGAGCCTAACACATCGCGAATAAATTATTTCGAGAAAAATTCAACCTAAGGCGAAACTATATTATGGCCCTATATATTCGTGTTCAAATTTGCGGTATACGTGAGGAGAATATGTGTCGTAATCTCCTAAACGCTGCTCATCCGAATTGGATTCGTCGATTGAGCTCTCGTTCGAAGTTGAACTTTCTTAGTCGGACAATTTGTCCTAGCTAAACCCACTTGTCAACAACTTCGCGCGTAATGTTCTTAACAACTACCGACAAAGATGTGATATGGACGTTATACATGACCTTTGTCTTATCCGTGTTCATCTTAAGAGTCATTTAAAACGTCTGAAATCATTTACAACGTCTGAAATCATTTAAACCGTGTGCAATTACAACCTTCGCAGATGAACTACGTCATCTATAAAAGGGAATAAAAATGTTATTTTAAAATTGAGATGTTTTGATTTCAAATATAAAAATGCTACTTTAAAATATTATAACTTCACTCTTTTCATGCAACGAATTTCTCTTTTAAGGTATATTGAAAGCCTTTGAATACTAACTATGCTTGTTTACGTGTTTGGAGTCCGGAGCCAATCTGTTCAAATTCCTATACAATGAACTTTTCAGAACTAAGCGCTCTGTCGTTAGCTTTCATACTTCATATAGTTAGAAGCAGCATCATAACTTGTGTGAGTACACAAGCTTCTAACTGGAAATCATATAACTATTTTGTTGTATTTACAAAATATCGTCACACACACACACACACACACACACACACACACACACACACACACACACACACACACACACACGCACGCGCACGCGCACGCGCACACGCACACGCACACACACAAACACACACAAACACACACAAACACACACACACACACACACGCACACGCACGCACGCACGCACGCACGCACGCACGCACGCACGCACGCACGCACGCACGCACGCACGCACGCACGCACGCACGCACGCACTCACTCACGCACGCACGCACGCACGCACGCACGCACGCACGCACGCACGCACGCACGCACGCACGCACGCACGCACGCACGCACGCACGCACGCACGCACGCACGCACGCACGCACTCACGCACGCACGCAAACACGCACGCACTCACGCACGCACGTACGCACGCACGCACGCACGCACGCACGCACGCACGCACGCACGCACGCACGCACGCACGCACGCACGCACGCACGCACGCACGCACGCACGCACGCACGCACGCACGCACGCACGCACGCACGCACGCACGCACGCACGCACGCACGCACGCACGCACGCACGCACGCACGCACGCACGCACGCACGCACGCACGCACGCACGCACGCACGCACGCACGCACGCACGCACGCACGCACGCACGCACGCACGCACGCACGCACGCACGCACGCACGCACGCACGCACGCACGCACGCACGCACGCACGCACGCACGCACGCACGCACGCACGCACGCACGACGCACGCACGCACGCACGCTCGCACGCACGCACGCACGCACGCACGCACGCACGCACGCACGCACGCACGCACGCACGCACGCACGCACGCACGCACGCACGCACGCACGCACGCACGCACGCACGCACGCACGCACGCACGCACGCACGCACGCACGCACGCACGCACGCACACACACACACACACACACACACACACACACATTTTTGTTTTTATAGATATAGAATCCGTCGATTGACCTGTCGGTCGAAGTTGAACTTACCTTGTCGGACTATTTGTCCCGAGTAAAAATAATCGTCAACAAGTTCAGCTAAGTGCTTCCAAAAACAACCGGCATAGGTGTGACATGGACATTACACATGACTTATGTTTTGTCCATGTTCATCTTAAGACCCATCCGTTGGGAGACACTATTGAGGTCATTGAACATAGTGTGTAGGTCCTCCAGCGATTCTAATGTCTACAGGTCGAAGGTGAGTGACGTACACGCCATTGACGTTAATACTGTTACGAGCTTGAGGTTCGTGACAATAAAAATTGCCGATAAAATTACCTAAATTAACACTTTAATTTACTTTACACAATTAAAGTTAAAACACTAATAATTTAAACACACTAATTCACTTAATTCCACTCCGAAGCTTCGCTTGTTTCGCCCAAATCAACACTACCTCGATCGCATCTTGCAGCGCCTATATATTTGAATTAGCAAAGAAATATCCAGAATGTTCAAGTAAACACGCGGAAGGTACCGAGCGTTCGAGTTTCGACTAGGCGCTGTCAGTTGAGCGATTTGTGATGTCATTTTCTCAATGCTCCCCTCGCTCTCGTTCCTGACACTAGATGGCGCTAGTTGACTTATTCATGCAACACTGCCCCCTCCTAAGACATGCTCGTCCCGAGCATTATCGGTCCCATAATAACGCGCCAAGCGATCCACATGGACGATCTTAGGAGTCCCTCTTGCGCCTTTCTGTAACGGCTCCGCAATGTCAAGGGCTGTCCTATCCCGTGGTGCACCAACATTGTACAATTTTGGTGCTCCTCTACTACGTGTCCGAGGTCCCCGCACGGCCGCACAACTTGTACATGTACGACACCAATCCTCGACATCGTCACGATAATGGACCCAGTAAAACTGTTCTCGGACCTTCAGTAGAGTTCGTTTAACTCCCAGATGGACTCTTGAACGACCATTATGGCACAACTGTAGAACATTCGGCACTTTAGCTTCAGGGACAACCATTTGCAAACGACAGCTGTCTCTTCGACCATTGTCCCATTTACGGCACAGGACTCCATCCTGAATCAGCAAGCTGTCCCATTGGGCCCAATAGCTTTTCGTGGTTGAACTCATCGCTGAGACGTCCCTCCACTTAGGCTTGGTAGCACGGGCCTTCATCCATCCCAGAATCGGCTTGATGTCCGGATCTTCCTGCTGTGCATGTCGTAGGTTGTCCTTCCATTCGTTGCTGAGGTGGTCCGTCCTGAGCATCCTCACGGATACCACCTCCTTACTCTCTTGCCTACTACAATGGTTGCAATCTTCAGGACAAGGTCTTCTTGACAATGCATCTGCGTTGCCGTGAGATTTCCCGCTGCAGTGTCTGATAGTAAAGTCGTATTCCTGCTGCTGCTGGGCGGTGCTGTTAGCCGCACTTCCTTTCTGAGACCGTTCACCTTCCCTTCCTAGGGTGTGCTTAGGGCAGCTGGACCGAAGATGGCCCCTTTCCCCACAGCCATAGCATCTAGGGCTGTATCTTTTATTGTGGTCGCGAACCGTAACTGCAGTAACCTCCCTAGCGTGAGGTGAACGATGATCCTGTCGCCGCCAGGCAGTGCCGTTAGCTGCACTACCCTCTCGAGATCGATCAACTCTCCTTTCCACGGTTCGTTTAGAGCAGCTGGATCGAAGATGGCCCTTTTCCCCACAGCCATAGCACCTAGGGCTGTATCCTTTGCTGCGGTCACGGACTGTAGCTGCTGCAACCTCCCCTGACGCGATGGGAACGATGATCCTGCCGCACGGCTTCCACCTCCAGTGCATGGGCCAAGGCGTTCTTAAGCGTGTCGTGGTGCCCGAGTCTCACAGCAGCTCTGACTTCAAGGTCGCGGATGCCGTCGATGAATGTCTGAACCAGGTTCCCTTCAATGAGCGCAGGTACAGACCGGTAAGCTTTTCGCACCAGCTTCTCCACCTCTAGAGCCCACTGCTGCAGGTTTTCGTTGATGCGCTGCACACGATCTTTAAGCTGCGCACGAAAGACGTGTTCCAGGTGAGCGTCGCCATATCTCGCCTCCAATGCCTCAAGGAGTTGCTCATAAGTCACTTCCTCACCGAGAGCTTCCAGAACTGTTAAGGCCTGGTCGCGCAGGCCTAGTGTGAGAGCAGTCATGGCCTGACTTTTATTCCAGCCGTTCGCCTTCATAACAGCCTCGAACTGGATTTTGTAGGCTGACCAGGAAGAAGTCCCGTCGAATGGTGGCACCTTGAACCCACGTAGCGAAGGTGTAATAGCTACTACGGGAGCTGTAGTTCCATCCCCCAGTTTGAGGTCGTCCAGCGTTTTCTTCACGTCAGCCATCACGTAATCAACCCGATTGTTTACTTGGTCGATTTGGGTTTTAGCTTCCTTGATTTGGGTTTCAGCTTCCGACAGGCGGTTGTCATGTTGAGCAACCCTATCCTTCACCTCCCTAATCTCTTTCCCGAAGTTAGCGTGAATGTCCTTCACGAGGAGCATCTGCTCTTCCTGTCGGCGGGCCTGTTCCTCCTGCTGCTCTTTCAACCAACGGGCCTGTTCCTCCTGTCGGCGAGCCTGTTCCTCCTGTCGGCGAGCCTGTTCCTCCTGTCGGCGAGCCTGTTCCTCCTGTCGGCGAGCCTGTTCCTCCTGTCGGCGAGCCTGTTCCTGCAGCATCACCATCAGAGCACCTAAATCGGGTGCTGCAGATGGAGGAGCTACTGACGGGCCTGCAGCCGGCGGCTGGCCCTCCGACGTCAGCGGCGTTGCACCACCAAATCTTCTTTGGTCCGTCTCCTGCTGGCGTTGATTTCGGGCACGGACACCCTCCGTTTCCTCCTTAGGTAAAATCGGCATGATTTTATCCCACTTCTGACACCAATTGTTACGAGCTTGAGGTTCGTGACAATAAAAATTGCCGATAAAATTACCTAAATTAACACTTTAATTTACTTTACACAATTAAAGTTAAAACACTAATAATTTAAACACACTAATTCACTTAATTCCACTCCGAAGCTTCGCTTGTTTCGCCCAAATCAACACTACCTCGATCGCATCTTGCAGCGCCTATATATTTGAATTAGCAAAGAAATATCCAGAATGTTCAAGTAAACACGAGTTTCGACTAGGCGCTGTCAGTTGAGCGATTTGTGATGTCATTTTCTCAATGCTCCCCTCGCTCTCGTTCCTGACACTAGATGGCGCTAGTTGACTTATTCATGCAACAATACCGTATACTGTCCAGTCCAGTAGCTTGAAGACGTCTTCCATTGCAGCGGTAAAGTATTTTAGGGATATTATGTCACCCTTTCTTACACATCTCTACAGTTGGATTAGTTTTGTTTTCTGGTTCTGTACTCGGATAGCCATCGTAGCCTTTAGACCATTCAACTAAAAATTATTAACATTAAACTATCTACACAAAATAAAAATAAAATACATAGTTTCTAAAATAATTTATTTTCAATCATTCATTTAGTTCTAGTATTATTAAGAAAAACAAATCAGCTGCTATAATAACGCTAATTCTAATCAACTACAGGTCTGTCTATAGAGAGTAAAATATTTTCTACTATATAAAAATTTATGTTTGTTCGTATTTTCTACGATGCCATACCGTTCATCAGATTGCGGTAAAACTTAGTCAACCTATTGGTTGCACTCGTGCGAAGGTTATACACATGGTACAACTAACGTACACTACTAGGTGGCGTACGTATTATATTATACTGACTAGTTATTTGAAAGTTATAGAAAGTTATATATCGTTCTATTTCAATAATTGTATAATCATTCCCAATTATACAATATAACTGTTCCACATTTTTAACGATATTTCCACAATTATTCCTTTTGCGGCGGCAATGCGCCGGGAACTAGCTAGCAAGATAATATTAAAATTTTATTTATTTATTTTTACAAAATATAGTTATTAAATAACATCCGACAGTAGGCTACGTGTCTGCTCTGAATGGCTATACTTAGCCTTCAAGCGAGGAAAGACAAACTAAACAACTTCTTATTACCAGCAGCGATGATCAGTCGCAGATACAGTTTTTTAGGCACTACACCGCACACGCACCCTACGGACCAATAGTCTCTACAGCAGATAGCACAAATATGTACTCATACTATTACATGCCTGCCATTGAGAGAGAATTAAATCTCTAGATCGTACTTACTAAAACCCCATGGTGTTCTACCTCCGCCGCAAATTGGCAGGGCCACGGAAACGCTTTCATGCACATCCGCGGCTATCTCTGGCGCCAGCCGCCCAATGGCAGCAAAGATAGTCGAGTGGCGCATCGCCAATCGCCATATCAACACTCCTCTTCCCTTACTACTCCACCTCAACTACAGCGGTACAAGGAGAAGAATCTCCTCTAGCCGCAGCCCACTAAAACACATCCAACGTGGCTCGACATCATCAGGCGAATTTTGGACACTTGACTATGGCCCTTGAGTTTGGTGGAAAATTAGGAAAGAAGAAATAAAAAAAAACGTTCTAAATAATAATCTAATTCTTTTATACTTACTGGTACTGGTACTACCACAAAATATTGTCGGTATACTGCACTTTTTCAAAGTGGTGCAGTTCTCATGTCTAATAAAACAGTGGCCTGTGAAATGTTTGGACCAAATATGATCATTTTGTTTCGGATGCCAATTCACAATATTTAAGCTTATGAGCCATAATTTTAGAAGGTTCAGTTGGAAACCTGTTAATTAATAAACATTGTTAATTGATAATCATCTGTTATTGGCGACTTTGTTCATTAACAGATATTGGTAGGAAAGAACATCGATAAGTATTATAGACAAGGAACTCGACAACCCTATTGAATTTTATTGTTCCAGAAGCGGCCCCACAGAAAGTGGACCTCGTCGAGCCCCGACGGTTCGACAAAAAATGAGATTGACTTCATTATGACGACCAGACGCCAAATATGTCTCAGTGATCGCAAGGGTGAAAACTGGCAGCGATCACCGAATTGTTAGAGGCACACTGAACCTAAACGTTAAGTTGGAGAGGTCTCGTCTAATGAAGTCAACGCTCCGTCCCCCACGTGCTCGAATCCAGAATCCCGAAACCCTTCAGCTCGAGTTACAAAACCGCTTTCAGTGCCTAGAGGATTGCAATGCAGTGGACGATATGGATGACAAGCTCGTGGAAACTGTCCATGCGGTCGGAGCTAAGATCTGCAAGACCCGCCGCAGAAGAACACAAAAACTCTCCGATCACGCTCTTAATCTCATAGCTGTTAGACGGGAGATGAGGCTGCAATCGTCAACAGATTTGACAGGCAACTGAACAGACATATCTCCAAATGCATGCGGTGAGACTTACGCAACTTTAATACTGCTCGTATTAAAGAAGCGATCGAGCGGAACCAGGACTCCAAAGTCTTTGCCAGAGATCTGTCTGCTAGAAGGAGCCAACTGTCAAAGGTGAAGACTGAGTGTGGCAACATCGTTTCCGGGACACCTGAGATTCTGAGTGAGATTGAGAGGTTCTATGGGCAGCTGTACACATCATCGTTGGAGCCACACGCAAGTGTGAGAAACGATCCAAGAGCAAGTCTTATCCGACACTATTCCGATGATATCCCGGACGTCAGTCTGAGCGAGATTAGAATGGCTCTCCACCACCTTAAAAACGGCAAGGCCCCGGGCGAGGATGGAATTACAGCGGAGCTTCTGAAAGCGGGTGGAACACCGGTACTTGAGGTCCTTGAGAAGCTCTTCAATTCTGTCCTCCATGATGGCACTACTCCGGAGGCGTGGAGCAGAAGTGCGGTGGTCTTGTTCTTTAAGAAAGGCGACAACGCTCTCTTGAAAAACTACAGACCGATTTCCCTTCTGAGCCGCGTCTACGTGCTGTTTTCGAGAGTCATTACGAATCGTCTCGCACGCAGACTCGACGACTTCCAGCCTCCCGAACAAGCCGGTTTCCGAAAAGGCTTCAGTACCATAGACCACAAACATACCCTGCGGCTGATTGTACAGAAGACCGAAGAGTACAATCTGCCACTTTTCCTAGCATATGTGGACTATGAGAAAGCCTTTGATTCCGTCGAAATTTAGGCGGTGCTACAGTCCCTTCAGCGGTGCCAAGTTGACTGTCGGTATATCGAAGTGCTGAAGTGTTTGTACAGTAGGGCTACGATGGCTATCCGAGTACAGAACCAGAGTTCGAACCAACCACCTATCCAACTGCAGAGAGGTATAAGACAGGGTGATGTTATATCCCCGACACTCTTTACCGCTGCATTGGAAGACGTTTTCAAGCTACTGGACTGGAAAGGGTACGGTATTAACATCAATGGCGAGTACATCACTCACCTTCGATTTGCCGACGATATAGTCCTTATGGCAGAATCGCTGGAGGACCTTAGCACTATGCTCAATAACCTCAAAGGTGTCTCCCAACGGATAGGTCTTAAGATGAATATGGACAAAACAAAGATCATGTTTAATGTCCATGTCACACCTATGTCGGTAGTTGTTGGGAGCACTATGCTCGAAGTTGTTGACGAGTACGTTTACCTGGGACTAATAGTCCGACTAGGTAAGTCCAACTTCGACCGAGAGCAAACGATGGTTCAACTCGCTACACGTTCGGCGACACATCTTCTCGTCAGGTATACCTCAATCTCTGAAAACTAAAGTGTATAACCAGTGCGTGTTGCCAGTGATGACTTACGGATATGAGACGTGGTCCATCACTGCTGGCCGTATGAGGACGCTCAAGGTCGCTCAGCGAGCTATGGAGAGGGCTATGTTCGGAGTTTCTCTGCGTGATAGAGTCAGAAATGAGGATATCCGCAGTAAAACCAGAGTGACCGACATAGCCCAACGGATCAGTAAGCTGAAGTGGCAATGGGCCGGCCATATAGCTCGAAGAACCGATAACCGATGGGGGAGAAAGGTTCTCGAGTGGTAGCCTCGTACCGTTAGGCGTAGTGTAGGGCGACCCCCCACTAGATGGAGTGACGACCTGGTAAGACATGCAGGAAGTCTATGGATGCAAGTGGCTCAGGACCGTGCTTTGTGGCATTACTTGGGGGAGGCCTATGTTCAGCAGTGGACTTGTGAAGGGCTGTAATGATGATGATGATGATGATGATGATGATGATGATGATGAATTAATGATGACGTTTTTGTACCGAATCCTAAGTATTTTTCATTTATTTTTTATATAATAGGGGCAAACAAGCATGCCGTTCACCTGATAAGTGTTAAGTAAGGAAGATGGTAAGTAGACTCTTTTTATGAAGGTCCCTAAGTCGTATTCATCCGGAAAAATCACTGGTGCTTATCGATTCCACAAGAAGGACGATATGTGGAAACGATAGAGGTATAAATATAAATGAAATATCAAAAACCAAAACAGAAAAATATAAAATAAATTTATAGAATAAAATCGTATCATACATTTAATGATTGAGCACCAAAGCTCATGCTACGTCACACATGTGGTTTGTCAGAACAAAGTTGCAGATACTTTATCTTGTCCGCAACTTTATCCGTAAAGCACACTGGCTCTTGAATCAAGTTTCGTATAAACTGTGCTCTGATAAATTGAACGATTTGTCTCGAGTCATGTAATTTTGCACCAATATAGGGCTGTAATTTCTACCGTTAAAGGATCTATGTTATCTCAGAAAATAACCGTAAGTAGGTACATAATATAGTAATATTTTTAATACCGATTTTACCCTTACAGGCGCTTCTTAAGGTCTCATTTCAAGCGCAGCAGCTCGTTTCATTTTAACACCCTTTTTAAATCTCATGTGGATCCAGACCTTTCCTAAAGACGTTTTAAAGCCTCAAGGATAGTGTCTTACCAGGTAGTCAAATCATCTATTGGTGTGTAGCCCTACACTTTGCTTACTGGTATGACGCTGCCACTCGAGAACCTTTCCTTCGTATTGGTTCTCAATTTTTCGAATTATATGCTATTTTAAGAAACTGATCCTTGGGTTCATTTATGGTTTAACGAATTCTATCACGAAAAGAAATTCTAAGCACGACATAATATCTTTAGCACAACGTGTGACTTAGAACATGTTATCAGCTTATTAGTGTTTTTTTTTTAATTTAAGTATTGTTGCATGTACTTTTACCTGCTTTTTATAAAAATATTTCACAAAAAATGGTTTTTAGTATCAAATAAGTTCAACTGGGATATAGCCAGTTGTTTTCATTTTTACAATCATGTGTCACATTTCATGTAACTTTTATGTACTTGCTGCTTGTATAAATTCAGAGGTATAATATTTTGATCTGTTACTATTTAAGTCATATAGGAATCCTTGTAACGACCAAACGTTCGAATGACTTTCAGCCATATTTACTGATGAACTCCGAACGCGAAAAAGCAATTTGTATTGTAGTTTTGGTTAATAATACAGTAAGGAAATGGATATTATGTAACAAAGATATTTTTAATCTTACAAAATATCCTGACTAATAGCAATACTTTACACCTAATTGGGTTAGTAGTTTTTACTTTTTTTTTTTTTGATAGACTGGCTACAGAAAAATGTAATCAAAGTAAATAAGTTAGTTTTTATACAGGGCACAAAACCATAACGCAAAAATTAATTTTAACTCTCATCTTTACCGACCTGTACACTTACAGCAAGCATGGTCCTCAGCCACCTTCATTCGTCACCTTACTATATTATTCGTCAGCTCGTCACTCTATATTATCTCTATACTCTTTATTCTTGCTTTCCTATCTTTTTAGGATCTTTAAACTATATGGGCGGCCGATTGCAATTTTAACCAACTGATCCGCTGGGCTATTTCATTTAATCTTGTTCTTTGGCAGATATTCTCTTTGCTTATTTTATCAAATTTATAACGTTAAGCAATAATATTACGAATATAACGATGTTACCTGTAATCAAAGGTTTCAAACAAATATAAACTCTATATTAGCTGCTTATTATTTGACCACCATTTAAAGCTGCGGATAATATGCAAGTTAACTAAGAGTTCAAATGAACGTTTATAATATAATTACGCAAGTACTGAGTTGAAAATGCTTAAATTGAAGCTATTCATTCTATGCGGTTGCTTAATGAAGCAGTTGCATCCGCTAATTTACTAAACTGGAGTGCAACTTGAATATTAAAGACAGAGAGAATTCTAAAGACTTCTTCAGAAAAAAAAATTATGAGTCAATTAATACTTTTTATTAAAATCATTTAAAATATTTAATTATAATTAAAATATTTTGAAAACATGTGAAGTTCATTCCCAACACACAATTAGCAGCCCAGCGTACATTTCTTTGCCCAAAAACCCTCTCAGAAATGAAAGGTGGCCTGTGCCCAGCAGTGGGACATAAATAGCCTGTGACTTTATTAAAACCACTCCCTAAAAAGTAAATATACCTTACAGATCCATAATAAAATAATATAATCAGAAATAAACTGCAGTGATAAAACATTTTCTGATCTGTCACTATGTTTAAATATATAGCTCTTTGAAGCTTCCTTGCGCACAGAATCACGAATTTCCGCTTCATTCACTTGTATTTCTTCAAGCATCAGTGACTTTAACAAACATACTTTGCTAAGGAAATAGATTTACCTGAAGTTCATGCAATCGTGAACTATATTGCCATGCATTTGTTGTTGTCAGTCTGAAAGTTTTATATTTTAAATGACTTCACTTCGATATTTTTTCCCCCATTTTCCCAATTATCTTAAAATATATAAGTACGATAAAAGTTTTCCGTAGTCTGTTTTTACTATATTATTTTAAAAAATAAGTATACAATGAAGTGATGATCTTTATGCTTGGCAATTGAGTGTTGTATATGTGTGTGATTATGCCCGCGCGTATGTGCATTTACCTTCGATTTTGCGTGTGTGCGAGCGTGCATGCGTGTATACGTGTGTGAGCGAACAAAAGTGCGTGTGTGCGTGCGTTTCGTCTATGTGCGTACTCTCACGTCACGACGTGAGAGTGGGTCGTCGGTGAACTGCGGTAGGCTGATAATTGTACGCTAACTATTTTTTTGGTATAGTTCCGTCTTTTAGTTGGTATAGTTCCATTTCTACCTGAGTTGTCTGCACATGTACCACACTAACCTATTTCTGCCGCTAAATGCATCTACTCTTGTGATCAAGTATACAGAGCACATAATTAATGTGGTAAACACATTATGGCTGTATGGCAATATAGCCTTCATAATCTGTAAAGTCAACCCTTAACATCGGGTTTCACTGTTATTTTGCAGTTATTTTTGTTACAGTTTTATATAGGTCTAAGTAACTAAGAGTCATGAGTCTGTGGTATAAAATGTATCACTTGATCACTGCCACTTCATGTTACTAACCTGTTGCATAATGTTGTATTGATCTAATAAGGCTCGTCATAGATTCTATCTAGCAGAGAAAAATATCTTATGCTTCTCGGAAGTAATAAAAACATATTGTTGGTTTAAATTTATTTTGTTACTAATATTTCTTGATACAGAAATTGTATTATATAGTATGATAAGACGTGATGGTGATAATTAATTACTAAAGATGAGCTAGATTATTTTTACCGTTAGTAGGGAACCCAATTTTTTTTAACGGAATAAAGGTGACGAACGAACACACAGCCCACCTGATGCTAAGTGGATGCTGTGGCCCATAGACATCTAAATTTATCTCGGTTAAGAATCAAAACGCAGGTGCGTTGTCACTCCTAAGGACTAAGACGGAATGCCTCGTAACCAGTAAAAAAGCGTTTCCGGATCTCTACACTCACCATACGAAACACCAGCAGTATTAAGCTACTATTTTAGACTGGTATTCTGTGAGAGCGTGATCTTTCCGTGCCGATCTTGCCGTGTAGTGGCGGGTAAGAATATCCACTACCCCATATCTTCCCGTGGGTGTCCTAAAAGGTGACAGAGGAAAACAGGCAGGAGATGGGCAGCAGCATCTTCCTGATAACAGCAACTGTACAACAAAAAAACTGCGGTTGCCAACCCGCTCGCCAAGCGTGGCAATTATGGCAATATACCCCCATGAAGAATTACAGAAATAGATGGCCCCCAGTCCCCGGTGGCCCCGCTATTCCTGGCTACGGTGGCGACCATGGTAACGGTGGGGCAGGGGATGCTAAGAATCTCCGGTGGAGGTTCAGTTGCCACCTACGATGACTCGATCTGGCACCGTTTAACGCACGCACCTTGACGACTGACGTGAAGATCCTGGAGCTGGAAGAAGAGATAGACAAGTTGCGCTGGAATACTATAGGATTATCCGAGGTCCGAAGAGAGGGGAAGGACACGGTGATTCTCGAATCCAGCAACTTGTTCTATCGCCGGGAGGGCGACCTGTCCCAAGGAGGTGTTGGATTTATCGTCCACAAGTCTCTCGTTAACAACGTTGTAAAGATTGGGAGTATACCTGCTGTATACTTGGGAAAGCTGAGGACGAGGTTTGCGTACCTTATACTCAGAATTACCAAACGGTATTCGCTGAAGGTCACAGGTTTACGCGCCAACGTCGGAACATCCCAATGAGGAGGTGGAGGAAATGTATGAGGACATTTCTAAAGCCATGCATTCCTCCAAAACCCACTTCTCGGTGTTGATAGGAGACTTCAACGCAAAACTGGGCACAAGAAAGAACGGTGAGCTGAAGGTAGGGAAATTTGGGATAGGGCAACGGAACCCAAGGGGCCAGCAGCTGGCCGACTTCATGGAGAAGGAAAGGAGGCACTTTTTATGATGAACTTTTTCTTCCAGAAGCGGCCCCACAGAAAGTGGACCTGGTCGAGCTCCGACGGTTCGACAAAAAACGAGATTGACTTCATTATGACAACCAGACGCCAACTGTTCAGTGATGTCTCAGTGATCGCAAGGGTGAAAACTGGCAGCAATCACCGAATGGTTAGAGGCACACTAAACCTAAACGTTAAGTTGGAGAGGTCTCGTCTAATGAAGTCAATGCTCCGTCCCTCTCGTGCTCTAATCCAGAATCCCGAAACCTTTCAGCTCGAGTTACGTAACCACTTTCAGTGCCTAGAAGATTGCAATGCAGTGGACGATATGAATGACAAGCTATTGGAAACTGTCCATTAGGTCGGAGCTAAGTTCTTTAAGACCCGCCGCAGAAGAACACAAAAACTCTCCGATCACACTCTTAATCTCATGGCTGTTAGACGGGAGACGAGGCTGCAATCGTCAACAGATTTGACAGCATACAGGCAACTGAATAGACAGATCTCCAAATGCATGCGGCGAGACTTACGCAACTTTCATACTGCTCGTATTAAAGAAGCGATTGAGCGGAACTAGGGCTCCGAAGTCTTTGCCAGAAATCTGTCTTCCAGAAAGAGCCAACTGTCAAGGCTGAAGACTGAGCGTGGCAGCATCGTTTCCGGGACACCTGAGATTTTGAGTGAGATTGAGAGGTTCTATGGGCAGCTGCACATATTGTTACGAGCTTAGGGTTCGTGATAATAAAAACTTGCTACTTGCAGTGGCTTTAAATACACCTTAACATCCAGAATGTTCCAGCAAATACAATCCCGACAGACTAAGTGCGGAAAGTTCAAGCGTGGATTTTTTAGAGAGCTAAATTCTTCTATTCGTTACTAGATGGCGCTGTTGGGAGAGTTCCAGAAAGATCTTGACACTCCAATTTCTGATACTTGATAACAGATGGCGCTAGTGCCATCAACTGTGGCGCGCAACAATATCATCGTTAGAACCACACGCAAGTGTGAGTAACGATCCAAGAGCAAGTCTTATCCGATACTATTCCGATGATATCCCGGACGTCAGCCTGAGCGAGATTAGAATGGCTCTCCAGCACCTTAAAAGCGGCAGGGCCCCAGGCGAGGATGGAATTACAGCGGAGCTCCTGAAAGTGGGTGGAACACCGGTACTTGAAGTCCTTCAGAAGCTCTTCAATTCCGTCCTCCTTGGTGACACTAATCCGCAGGCGTGGAGCAGAAGTAAGGTGGTCTTGTTCTTTAAAAAAGGCGACAATGCTCTCTTGAAGAACTACAGACCGATTTCCCTTCTGAGCCGCGTCTACGTGCTATTTTCGAAAGTCATTACGAATCGTCTCGCACGCAGACTCAACGACTTCCAGCCTCCCGAACAAGCCAGTTTCCGAAAGGGCTTCAGTACCATAGACCACATACATACCCTGTGGCAGATTGTACAGAAGACCGAAGAGTACAATCTGCCACTTTGCCTGGCGTATGTGGCCTATGAGAAAGCCTTTGATTCCGTCGAAATTTGGGCGATGCTACAGTCCCTTCAGCGGTGCCAAGTTGACTGTCGGTATATCGAAGTGCTGAAGTGTTTGTACAGTAGGGCTACGATGGCTATCCGAGTACAGAACCAGAGTTCGAACCAACCACCTATCCAACTGCAGAGAGGTGTAAGACAGTGTGACGTTATATCCCCGAAACTCTTCACCGCTGCATTGGAAGAAGTTTTCAAGCTACTGGACCTGAAAGGATACGGTATTAACATCAATGGCGAGTACATGACTCACCTTTGATTTGCCGACGATATAGTCCTTATGGCAGAATCGCTGGAAGACCTAAGCACTATGCTCAATGACCTCAATGGTGTCTCCCAACGGATAGGTCTTAAGATGAACATGGACAAAACAAAGATCATGTTTAATGTCCATGTCAACAAGCCGGTAGTTGTTGGGAGCACTATGCTCGAAGTTGTTGACGAGTACGTTTACCTGGGACAAATAGTCCAACTAGGTAAGTCCAACTTCGACCGAGAGGTCAATCGACGGATTCAACTCGGCTGGGCAGCGTTCGGGAAATTACGACACATCTTCTCGTCAGGTATACCTCAATCTCTGAAAACTAGATTGTACAACCAGTGCGTGTTGCCAGTGATGACTTACGGATCTGAGACGTGGTCCTTCACTGCTGTCCGTATGAGGACGCTCAAGGTCGCTCAGCGAGCTATGCAGAGGACTATGCTCGGAGTTTCTCCACTAAATGGAGTGACGACCTGGTAAGATATGCAGGAAGTCGATGGATGCAGGTGGCTCAGGACCGTGCTTTGTGGCATTACTTCAGGGAGGCCTATGTTCAGCAGTGGACTTGTGAAGGGCTGTAATGATGATGATGAAATGATGTGATCCTTCCCCGGTCGAACCGACCCATTCGTGCTACAAATATAGTATTGCTGCAGCGTGGCTTTACCACGAATAATAAAAATGATTAGTATAGAATAGATTCATTTTAGTACAATACAGATTTTAAGAATACTTATTGAAAGTCATTTAAGCTTTTTACCAATGGTTCGAAAAAAAACACTGTCCTCGGAAGAACCATCAAGAAACCCAGCGGGACTTTTTTAAATAAAATTAATTTAAAATGTATTATTTTAGGATTAGTATAACATTTACAACATCGTGATAGTGATCACCTCATTCTCAGAGGTTACTCTCTCAATGATGTACCCTTTATTAGTATACCCTAATAATCCTTACTAAACAATTTTTGATAAGTAAAAATTTTAAAGTTTGATTGCTATGGCCTGCATATTTTGTGAGATTTTGTTGTGAACGCGTATGCATTGCCCCATGAAGGAATTACTGACTCTTTTGAGTCGACTAAAAGGTACTAACTTGTGATGCAAGTGTAAATTATAGTGATTATTTATGACAATAAGTCACAAATATTTACTCATTTTCGTGACAAAAAACAATGTTAAAAACCTTTTTGTTGAATAATTTTTTAAACAACTGTTTTTTTACTTTCGAAGGTTCTTCTTTCGTTTCCTTCTTTTGTTGTGTATAAATCTATAGTGTCAAAATGGACGCTGGAAATAACACTCGATTTGGATGGAAGCCAATAATTTTCATTTCTACTCTCTCTCTAATTATATTAATTTTAAAAAATTCCATACCTCATTGGTTTTAGAAACTTAAAAATATAGAGATTTATATACTAAGTTAAACATGGCATAAAAAATTATATCACAATTGCAGCACTCTATGGTGGACTATAGTCGTAAAACACATTTAAGAACCTTTTTCAGGAAATGCTAACATAGTAGAAAATAAAAACGCAATATATAGATTATGGTCAAAAATGCATAAAACCGCATTATAATCTTTCGGGTAATTTTTCGGGAAATTTTGAACAAAAATAGTGGAAATAAAACAGCCTTAAGAAGTTGTTGGGCAATTATAAATACCTTTTCCGTGCCGATGGGGGTAAAAATAGCAATTCCCAAATTTCAGGTAATTTTCCCTATAAATAATTTAACAGCACTGATCACGTGACTTATGTTTTCTGTTCCAAAATAACATTACAATTTAAGACATAAAATTCTCAAATAAGTAATTATAATTACTGACTTACCTACGAAATGTGATTCCTTGATGTTTTTTGATAAAACCACTATGATTTTTGCGAAATTTAACGACGCAAAACGTCATATTAATTTTTGTTTTTATTTACAACGACTACTTCTCGCGGACGACGTTAGTAGCGTAATGGCGGGCGCTAGACTTATTATTAGTGTGAATGTGTGTGTGACCTCTTGTACGTACAAGGGAGCTGACTTATTTTGGTTGCTTCGCTGAGTTGTATAGCGAGATTCAGTCAGCCTTTTTTTATATGTCCATGTAAAAGACTTTTTTTCTGTGTCGAGTGGACGAAACATACTAAAAGAGTGTTCATTAATGTGTACCATTGTTTACACTCCTGTTTGTAAGTCTAAATTTAAATGAGTTCGCCTTGAATGTTTCCAAAACTTTATAGCAGCTGTTGGTTCGCAAATAAAGAAATTTCCTGCAAAATTCTCTTTCACTGCTCATAACCGTTGTAAATACGTTTTGTTTTGGGATGTAAGGAGTTATTTCTGTTTTAAGCTTTACTCAGTCAGATTTTCTGTTGTTTTTCTCTCCGTAATATAATTTGCAGATGTATGCAAATATTTACTATATATTATGTGGCGGCGGCGTAGGTGCTTCAAACTCCCTATTTCTTAAGGAATTTAGGTAAGGTAAATAAGGCGTCTATGGGAAACGCCAAAGAGATTTTACAGCTTTCAAAAGATGGCGGTTTTATCATATTCTTTACGCCACAAGTAAAGTATCCAAATGGAACGATTCAATGTTGAACATGCAAGACGACTGATAATACGATCGATTAATCACTTGCCAAACATCGCGATTGTTTCTAATATTCCCAAGATGATTAAAATTATCGGACGTTACTTTACGGAAATCCATTACATTAAGGATGTTAAAATTAATAAGTTAAGTTCTGCGTATAAAATAAAAATTTGTCTTATCTAATTTGAAGAACAGATCCGAGCATTTTTAACATCTATAATGAAATATTTCCTACAACGGGAGAGGAAAATGTCATACTGGTCCTAGTGGTGCTGTTTTCGATTGGCTTGTTGAGCCTGGCTTATTAATATTCCTTTAAGCCGTTAGAGGAAAATCGGAGGGTAGAACATGTCCAGCAACGAAAGAATTAAAAACAAAGTAGGCATGCGGCAGTGTACTACGATCCCATTACGAATCGATAGTCTCAATCGGGGGCAAAGAACCACGCTTGCACAGAATATTATCATGAAATAACAGCATATCACTATTGTGTATCGTATTCGTATCGTTAGAAACTTTTATTGGTATCGAGGAATTACGTACTGCGATTCTTAATCGAGGATAGACGTATCAATTGGCCACATTATCCATTTACCACGTGATAGACTGCGTATTCATTTGACACTCTTACGTCCATTAAAAATAGATACTGTTTAAAATATCTACCAAATTAGCAACATTATCAAAATAAAATACGTATGCTCCAAGCTAAACTAAACTGTACTGTAACTATTCATGTCACATTTTGGAATATCCGCTTAGGTATATGTTACAGAGCGTGTTTGAATGACACTTTCCGTAATGGGTTTCGTGACTAAAGCTTTGCCCGTAAGAGAAAGTTGGGCTCTGAGCTCCTCGTGAACTTTGCACAGCACACAGTTTTTTTAAGGATTATTAATGTCAAGGATACAATGTTGGTAAATATGTGTTATTTATGTGAGGGAATAAATACATTTCTTTGAAAGTCAATGAATGCGTGAAAATGTCTCGTAGTAACTTGGATCACATTGTATAATTTATTGTCGCTTGTAGTTTTTCTGGTACGATATGACTTAAGAGAAAAAAGCCCACTTTTTTCCTAAAAGGCCCGTACCGTATTCATGTTGCAGACGTTTGCGGCGGTGATCACTTATCATCAGCTGAGCCGTATCATATGCTATTTACCCTTCTCTCTTATTAATAAACATATATGGTATAAATTACTCCACTGGAAAGTCCAAAACTTGATCTCTTTATGTGCAAATGATTTAAATCATTGAGTCATATAATCATGATCAACTCACAAATATAAAAACATTTAAACGAACATTGCGGTAAAATATTCTAATTCAATAAAAATAAATATTAACATCGATTTATAAAGACAACATACGTAATGAGTCTTTTTTCGGCTGTGGACTTGGGAAGGGCTGTAATTATGGTGACGATGATGATGGTGAAGCAAAGCATTTACTTGGTTTTTTAATTAAATAAAATTATTATTATTAAAAATAGAAAAAACAAGAAACTAAGATAACTTATCAAAATCTATAATAATATAACTTATCAAAAGAAATATACATTATCAAAAGAACTTTCCACTTTTCACAGTCACGTAGTAGTACTTGCGGAATATAATCACTCTTACCTTTTGATAGTGTCTGGTTAATTTAAGTGCTTAGTTGGCGAACGGATTGTGAATTTTCCTAGACATATTTTCCATTTGGAGATGCTCCAAATGCTTTTATTGTCGATGTCGAAGACCCTCGAAGCCTTAGTTGGATTTAAATGGACCGTACCATTTTCATTTAAATATTATTTACTTCCAAACTTGTGTTTTCCGGAACGAGAAACGATGTTTTCTAAATCCATTAAAGTAGATACGAATATATTTTAAGTGATTTTAGTCACCTTTATTATAATTGTACGCATAAAATTCATCGAGTTATTGTTTGTTCCAGGTTACGGCATCATCTCTCTCAAAATACCAGCGTCTCCAGCTACACATTGTACTCTTCATACTACAGTGGGCTGTGTTGGAAGTGATGAATGTACGGCAAAAAGTCACAGTGTGATAAGACTGTTAGGGCCAGTCCGAGACGTAATTGTCCGACCAGCCCGCCATCATTACAGACCTGGAGAAACAAGTAAGTTTAATTTAAATACTTACTACCTTCTTTGATTTATAGAAAACTATTTTTAATATTTTGATCGAAATATATTTTACAAAAGCAATTATTATTTTAGCAAAAAAGAAAGAATTTTTTATTACAAACCTAATATGTTATACCATTAAATATAATAATATTATACAATATTAGTAACAAATTTTAAGAAAATAACAGCTAGTATAATGTACAGTATAATTAAATATTTATAACTGGCAGTCTGACGTTTATTAATTTGCTTTCCTCATAAGTTTTTTCGGTATAAAATCACTCACTCACATCCGATTTAGCTGAATATTATTGTTTGTGTTTTAATATTTAATATATTTTAATACCATTGATAGTGCGTGACGTCTATTATTTTAATACGCTTAATAATTCTGAACTTGCTGTCCCAAAGTACAGACTCCGCAAAACTAGCGGCTCATTTGTTTGTAATTAACTAAATAGATGTACGAACTTACAATCCACCTGATGGTAAGTGGATACTGCAGCCAACTGATATCTACAATCAACTTCAAATCAAGGCTATAGATACGTTGTTCCCTGAAGATGGAGACCTCACTGCGTGTACTTCACCGGCTCCCCTTCCTCTACTCGCTACACTTTAGAAAGCAGTGGAAGCACTTTTATTTGGCGCCAGAAATGGATAAGAAGGTGAAATCAATCTAAACTGACTCCTACGCCGTTTCACTACCAACTAAATATATTAAAATCAAACCATTATTCGGCAGTCAACAAATTATTTTAAAAATTATATAGAATTAGTTTTTGTATCACCGTAACGATGGCAATTGTAGCGGCGAATAGTTCCAGAGTTGGGATATTTAAACAGCACAAAGTATTTTCTTGTCACTCGCGAACATAAGTATTACTTCAACCACACTCGATAACGCGTTCGTGTATGTAAAAACATTTTCGAAGCCAAGTTTGAGAACCCATGCCAACAGCATTGCGCGCTTGTTCGCCTATTACCAACTTTCGGTTTATTGTTCAAGTTTGAACGTAAACCAGTTGTTACTTGGTGTAATTAATTACGTAACAACAGCCCATATATTTCTACAGCAACTGATTTGTGACCGTTTACGTACACATTGAATTTCAACCATGTGATGGTGTTAGGATATTAAATTGTGTGTAATTCATAGTTTTAATCGTAATATTGCAGATGCTATTACTAATTAGTTTACAACACGATCTAGTGTTTAACATTGAATATGCATATTTGATAAATTACGCATTGAAAAAGTTGAGTTGATCATTTAATGGCGGCGCAAATGTTTTCACAACTCTATTTCCTCGCAAAAACCTAAACACGATCGTTACCTTAAATTTTAAAGTTAGCCTAAAATAATGCACTGTTGAACATAAGTCTCCCCATTGATTGCATAGATTGCCTCGTAGGCGGAATATTTTCCATAGTTACCAC
Organism: Parnassius apollo; assembly: GCA_907164705.1. Lineage (NCBI taxonomy): Eukaryota > Metazoa > Arthropoda > Insecta > Lepidoptera > Papilionidae > Parnassius > Parnassius apollo. Next base: position 3,484,905 of record CAJQZP010000585.1, read on the forward strand.
GCTTAGCTAGTGGATTGGTAACCACTATTTTTTATTTTTAGTCGTTATTAGGAAGAAGCTGCTGCCCATCTCCTGATTGGTTTCCTCTGTTGCCTCTAACGACACCCACGTGTTGACACGGGAACCGCTGAACATACTCCTCCCCTTAGTTAGTCTCATTACCGTTAGTTTGCACTGAGGCCATTTTCACAAAAAAACATGTTATAAACACTGTATCAAAAAGCGTTTGCATAGTCAAAGAACATGTTGTAGTGAAATATGTTTGAAAATTTATTGTACATTACATATTTTAACTATATTATATCTTTATAACTACAGGAACAAAATGTTTAAAAAAATTGTAGAAATATTGTCAGGTTGAAGCATAAGTTTGAATATCTGTTAAAAAATTTACACAGTTTTTGTGAGTGCGAACGCCACCATCAACAAAACTTGTTGTTTGATTTATTTTATGCGATTTGTTTCAAAACATTACGTGTTGGATGTTTCCCAGTGCAAACGAACTGTAAGGGAGACATTTTTGTAATAAGGTGGGTAGAAGGCCACTCTAACAAATTAACAGTTATTATTCGTTTATTTACTGGATAAATGAAACTAACAAATATTTAAGTAATACTTTGTTTTATTACATAGCATATAAACCACTTTTTTAAATTGCAGATTTAATCAATATTGATTGAACTTCAAGTTTCATTGAAGTCTTCCAAATAGCCTTGCTAGGAACAAGGCTTCTTAGAAGGTCATTATAATAAATCAGTCATTTAACACTAAAGTTTAATAAATAGTGATTAAATCTACAATAAAAAGAAGTGGTTTATATGTTACGTAATAAAACAAAGTATTACTTAAATATTTGTTAGTTTCATTTATCCAGTAAACAAACGAATAAAACTGTTTATTTGTTAGAGTGGCCTTCCATGGTCCACCCACTTTAGTTGCCACTGCGGGCGTATTGGCAATGGCAGTTTTTTTATTTTCTATTTGTTATTAGGAAGACACTTTTTAACTTATTGTAAGCCAGTGCTTGACCACTATCCCACCCGGTAGTAAGTGGTGATGTAGTAACTGTCTTAGCGTAACAAAAACTTATTCATAGTTGCTTTGAAGACACCCATATTGTATTTTTTTTATAGAATGGGTTGACGAACGAGCACACAGTCCACCTGATGCTTAGTGGTTGTTGTGGCCCATAGACATCTACATCTATCCTCGATTACGAATCAAAATGCAGATGCGTCACCCGTGAGGACTAAGATGGAATGCCTCGTTTTCAGTAAAGTAAGGTCTCCGGTTTTCTACACTCACAATACGAAACACAGCAGCGTTAAGCTACTATTTTACGCTGTTATTCTGTGAGAGCGTGGTCATTCCCCGGTCGAGCCGACCCATTTATGCTACAACTATATTTCTAATATAACTGCAACATGGCTATACCACGTACAGAACGTTGTATTCGAACGGAAAGAAGCTGTTGCCCATCTCGTAGTTTATTTCAGTCTGTCACTTGATACGACACCCACGGGATGATTTGTGGTAGCAGATATTCTTACATCGCCACTACATAGTCAATTATTAATTATCATTTAGTATGTTAAACGAAATATCTTTATATACGATATAAGAAATTAAACTGTCGTGCGTAATTTTTTTTATTCCGCTCCTGTTTTGTAGTGATCAGATGTCCTCTTTTATAATTCTAAAGCTTTGAGAATCATATTTTCGTGGAAAACGCTTAAAAATCTCTTATTATCGAATATTTGCTAAGAAAAGTAAGAGATTTTTACTAGAATTTATTTTTTTACACGAAACGGTAAGATGGGAAAGTCCATAAAATTAATGCAAAAAGATTAACAGTTGATAACACCAAATTTCGTGAACGAACCATTAACTGAGTCGATAAATCGCCTCCCGTTAAGATGTTATAAAAAGCTTATTGAACCTGCGCTCAATATTTTATTTTTATTTTTCCATCTTCACTTTATTCGGCTTAACATAGTGTTATTCAGGAATTTGTTTAATACCTTATATGCCTTATAAATATTGGTTTTGTGACGTATGGGATATTTATATAGATGCTACAAAACCAAATATTACTAATACGTGGTAAAGCCAAGTTGCCGCTATATTATAGTTATAGCATAAATGGGTTTGCTTGACCGGAAACTTTTAATGCACCACGAAACCTTTTGAGGGCCACGGGTTCTCATAATACAGGAGTAAAATAGCGTAAGTGTAGAGTACCGGATACTAATTTTACAGAATTACTTGATAAAGCAGTGTTAGCAGCGTAGTTGTAGCACGAATAGGTCGGGTCGACCGGGGAAGGATCACGTTCCGACAGAATACCAGCGTAAAGTAGCAGTTTACTATGGCCTTAGCCTTCGTCTTAGACCTAATAGTATACATAACATATATTTCGGTTAACTAATGTTTTTTTTTCTAGACTTTGACAAAAATCAAATATAATTATAAGTCATATTTATATTTAAGTATTTAAGTAGTTGTAGATAGAATAGATCGAACATCAGCAACAAAATGGTCAACTGTTACTTTTGTCCTATGGGATATATTTCAGATTTATGTCATTCAGTCTTATCGACATTGTCAAAAGGTCAAGACGCAATCGTTTCCTATATATAATTTTTTAGAACATATGCCCGACTATGCGTGAAGGTGTTGTAAGTCCCGATATGGTGCAAAAACTGAAAGTGATTTAGCTTTATTATCCCAAGTATAATGTACTCCTAACACTGATATTTAACTTATATTTATTAGCGTCAGCTATTGGGAAATAACTGAAATTTTTTCCAAATATATATATTATAACGAATATTGTAAATGGTATATGTTTTTGTTACAGTCACATTTTGGATACTGGCCCTTGACCACGATCTGCGATTGGTTCGTGGTGAAATAGCCTATGTTGCCCTCAGCGATCCAGCTGGAACCAAAGTCGCCATCTGGGATCAGCTGTCAATGGAAGAAGGTAACGTTGTAGTAAACACTTTAGTAATTAAGGGTAATTAAATATACTCCCTTTCACTGTTTATAATTTTACTCAGGTGATATAAATAGATATATTTATATTATAAATTTTACTAAATATTAGAAATTAAAACTTATTAGATTGATGTACCGGCTGATTATTACGTACCGGCTGATAATTACGTACGTAATATGAAGAATTAAAACAAAAATCGAGTGTAATGAATTTAATGGGTGTAAAAGTATTAGAGATCTATAACTTAGATATTTTTCAAATTTATTTTAGTAATTAAATGTATTTAAGCTCTTTCATTGACACTATCAATTTGATAAATCAATAAATACTACAACTTTAATGTTCACTTTTCAGCAGCCAATTCAAGGTTAAGGCGTTAAAAATTAATTGATACTTACTGTTTTGATTTAGAATATATACTTTACTATCCTAAGTTTATGCACTTACCACGCATAAACTAGGTTGCACATGATTTCAATTTAGGTATTTTAAATCACTTTTTAATTTTTAACTTCCAGGTATGAAAATAAATGATTTTCAAAAAAATCGTAAAGTTATTCTTTTAGTTAAAGTTTACATAAAAAAATGCAAAGTACCTACGCCATACGCCTCTAATTCGTTCGACGAGGAAAACGACAACGAGGCAGTCAGTGTACATACATTTACTAGAAACAGATAAACTTATTTTTTTTTTATAGGATAGGGTGACAAACGAGCACACAGTCCACCTGATGGTAAGTGGTTGCTGTGGCCCATAGACATCTACATCTATCCTCAATTACGAATCAAAATGCAGATGCGTTGTCACCCGTGAGGACTAAGATGGAATGCCTCGTTTCCAGTAAAAAGGGGCTCCGGTTCTCTACACTCACCATACGAATTTCACGCTGGTATTCTATGAGAGCGTGGTCCTGCCCCGGTCGAGCCGACCCATTCGTGCTACAACTATACATCTAATATAACTGCAGCATGGCTCTACCACATATATTCGAACAACTTTTCAATGACGTGGCACAGTGTAATAACTAACTTTATCTCAGACCAACGAAAATCTGGTGAGCGGAAGGTTAATTCCAGTGTCCAATGTGGAGATTATGATAAATCTATAATGGAATAATGGAAGAGACGGTTTTAAAAATAAGTCAATGTAACGCTAAGACATCGAAAAACATATATCTATTCATCATCATCATCATTACAACCCTTCACAAGTCCACTGCTGAACATAGTCCCCCCCCCAAGGAACGCCACACGGTCCTCAGCCACCTGCAGCCATCGACTTCCTACATGTCTTACCAGGTCGTCACTCCATCTAGTAGGGGGACGCCCTACAATTAGCCTTCCGGTATGAGGCTGCACCTTGAGTACCTTTTTTCCCCATCGGTTATCGGTTCTTTGAGCTATGTAGCCGGCCCATTGGCACTTCAGTTTACTAATCCGTTGGGCTATGTCGGTTTTTCTAGTTCTATTGCGGATATCCTCATTCCTAAGTTTATCACGCAACTCCGAGCATAGCCCTCTCCATAGTTAGTTGGGTGACTTTGAGCTTCCTCATACGGCCGGCATTGAAGGACCACCACATCAATTAGGGTATTATTCAATATAATTATATTATTATTCATGTTATATAAGAAAGTAATAGAAATACTCACAATTTTAATTTTATTAAAATGTTATATTCAACTGTGATTTATAGCCACAAAACAGCGTTCTGTTCGGTAATGTATATTATATATATAAAAAACATTTTTGCTTCCTTCCCTTGATCTATCGCTAATAAGTTGTGAAAATGTCGTTTGCGATGAAAAGTCACAGTATTATTAGTTTTATAACCAACATTAGTGAAGAGAAACTATTGACTGCGTACAAAATTTGAAGTTATTAGAAGTAGTTAACTAATTATCGTTCGATAATAATAAATGTTATAAAGCGATGTAAAGCTTTCGATTTACAATATTCCTGCATTACACAGTATGCCATTATCGTATTACTTATTTTAATACTAAATATGTAATTTATATTCTTTGCCATATAAGTCAGCGTTCTTTTCCAATTCATTATTTATTTATCTTAAGTGAGTACCATCACTACGTCAAATATTTTAGGCCGTGTTTATTTTCATACAAGGTATCGATATCATGTTTTCGTAACTTAATCCTGAGTGGGGGTCTTGTAAACAATATGTACGGTAGGGGTAATGCTTTTCTCCCTAAAAGCGTTTTCTTGTCGCAAAAACAATGGATCAAGGCTGTGCCGGTATCTGACAGATTCAATTTCCGATTACAAATAGTAACGCGCTGGTATTGTTTGAATTTTGTATTACATTCCCTTTTATTTACCTTTATCTATGTTTCACGGTAGATTGGTTTTTGTTGAATGACTAATGATAAAGTAAAGGTTTATTGTTATTACGCTCTTTATACCATTAAAGGTAAGATTACTGCCATATCTCATAACTTAGATCATAAGAGGTCGGCTACGGAAGGGACGCGTCGTGTAAATACTTTTATCAACTGTGGACAATATTTTATTCATTTCACTTTCATGCACGTGGTAAATCAGAAGTTAAAGTTGTAATTACTAATTTCATTGGTGCCGTTGGGAATAAAACTTAGTTTGCTCGCTTACTGTGAAATTTTAAAGCGACCGCTCATCTCCTGGGTTACCATGGCACATTATATAAATACCAGATCTGGACATGTGAAGAGCAGCATCCAAAATGCAAAATATTTGTTATTGAAATCGCCACTCTGCTTACCAAACATAATGTAAATGGCATCTCTTTTTACTGTGGGAAGGTCCCTGTACAGCGGCAGGCTGTTAGCGAATTCCTGATAATGATGGCGTCGATTTAAGACAGATCATTATTTCAACGATTACCAGATTTGTGGATGTATATGGATTCACATACAGAACAATACAAAACAGAACAGCAAACAAATGTTTAATATAAAGACACGTAAATATATTATTTGACTTTGCATGTAGGCGGCCATCACTCAGCATTAGTTGCTGCGAAACCACAACGTTGATTTACAGTGATGACCAAAGCCTTGAAGAATACAGTCCCAAGACCAGACCAATATATAAATTTTATTAAAAATAGCATAAAATCTAAGTCATTTCTGTTTATCCCAAAGGATGACAAACTTAATAATAATTGCGTTAAGTTTTAAACAAAAATGTATATTATGTACGTATATCAAGATTTATTCTTTTAGTCGAAAGCAGCCTAAAAGACAAAATTGGTAATATATAAAGATTATTGTTCAAGCGTTAATATATCGGCATAACTTCGCCGATATCATGTGTGAGTGCGTACTTCTACAGTCTAGTATAAAATTAGTATATAATTATACCCTTACCTGATAAAATTTATAGTTGTATAAATTTAAACAGATAAGGTTCTTTATACTTAGGATATTTTACGGGCCGTGTATTCGCGGTGTTAGAATATCCACTACCCCATATCATCCCGTGGGTGTTGTAAGAGGCGATAGGGGAAAACAAACTAGGAGATGAGTAAAAGCATCTTCTTAATAACAACTACAAAATTAAAATAAAAACTCTCCTTGCCACGCCTGACAACCATGGCAAATTCCCCCTATGCGGCAATCTATAAGGGGAGGCCTGTGCTCGGCAGTGGACTCTTGATATGTTGTGTGACTGCTTATCATAAAGTGGGTTTTGCACTCGTCTGTTCATAAAAAAAATACAGCAATTTGTCAGTGACACAGTCTTCGTTCTTCTTTATTATTCCATCGAACTATCTACCGTAATGTGACGTTACTATAGACATTACTGTCGTAATGTGACGTTTTATGTTTTTTTTTCCTTCATAAAACGCAGTCTACACTCTAGATTTTGGTCGTGTCTGTTCCAAAGTATTTTCCGAGTAAATTGATTATTTCTAATATTATTTCATTTTGTAAATTCGGTTATATCGATTACTGAAGACATATGATTACAATCTCGGATATATTTTTTTGATAATTCTCTATATGAAATCTATTACATTATTTGTTTCTAATTTATTTGTGGAAGGTTTATCCAAGGAAGAATCTTTAAGGGGACAAATTTAAATGAAACTCAATAAAACTTAAAGTTCATTAAGTAAGGAACGACACAAATGATCTAGGGCAGTTGAGTTAAACTATTTGAAGTAAATTGTTTCTTGCCATGGTCTTAAACGTGGCTTGTAATTTAGTACTTTGACAAAGAGGTAAATGGAAGTCGTTAAGTTATAAGGCTGTTTTGTTCGGATAATTTTAATTTCTTGCTATTTGACTTTAACTAGAAATATATTCATTTTACTTTGTGAACCGCTTAATTAATCTCTCAAAGTATTCACGTAAGTGTCATTGCCAGATAATGTAGTCATTCACCACCCTCAATGTAGCCAATGATTGATTGCGGGGAGGGAATATAATTTTTCGGCTGTTTGTTGTTAATTTTGTGGCTGCCTTTGTAAAACAGTGAAGGAAAACATCGTGAGGAAACCTGCATGTCTGAAAAAAAATATTTCGAAGACATGTGAAGTTCACCAACACGCATTGGGGCAGCGCGGCGGAAATTTCCTTACCCTAAAACCCTCTCAGAAATGAGAGGAGGCCTGTGCCCAGCAGTGGGACTTATATAGGCTGTAACTTTAACTTTTTTTAACTTTGTAAAGTGATGATGGGTCACACACTTAAAATTGCATGACGTATTCGCTCGGTACTAATGAGAAATATCCGGCTGGCGTTTAGTGATTACATCCTCCGTTTTCTACCCGGATAATATCACTAGAACAAAAATTATTTTATTATGTAATCTACATCTAATACTGCCGTTTCTGTGTTTTGTTTTACGTTATAATTAATAATTTAAAAAAAAAAACTAGAAACTTTTCAACAGTAATTTAACTGAACAGGGGAATACGAGTTGTTGATTTCGTTAATTTTTAATAGGTGTAATTAGTCCCGGCTGCAAATATCTGTCTTCGTTGCCTAGCTCGGTTGTTTGGGTACAGCACTAATTGCGGTAGCAATAGATCGTAGAAAACTACTCTTTAAATTTCTTTTAGCCCAGATATCTTTCTAAGTCGGTGATGGTTATTCTTATGGTTAGTCATATCTGACACTATTCTGATGATATCCTGAACGTTAGTCTTAGAAAGGCTCTCTAGCACCTTAAAAACGGCAAGTCCTCCGGCGATGATGGAATTACAGCGGAGCTTTTGAAAGCAGGTAGAAAACCGGTACTTGAAGTCCTTCAGAAGCTATTTAATTCTGTCCTCTATGGTGGCACTACTCCGAAGGTGAAGTGCGGTGGCCTTGGTCTTCAAGAAAGGCGACAACGCTCTCTTGAAGTACTACAGACGGATTTCCCTTCTGAGCCGTGTCTACGTGCTGTTTTCGAGAGTTATTTCGAATCGTCTCGTAAGCAGACTCGACGACTTCCAGCCCCCCCCCCCGAAAAAGCCGGTTTCTGAAAAGGCTTTATTATCATAGACCACATACCCTTCGAAAAATTGTACTGAAGACCGAAGAGTACAATCTCCCACTTTGCCTGACGTATGTGGACTATGAGAAAGCCTTCGATCCCGACGAAATTTAGGGGGTGCTACAGTTCCTTCAGCGGTGCTAAATTGACTACAAAGTACATTTATAGGTAAATCGAAGTGCTTTAGTATTTATACAGTAGAGCTACGATGGTTATCCGAGTACAAAATCAGAGCATGAAACATATCCAACTGTAGAAAGGTGTAAAACAGGGTGACGTTATATCCCCGAAACTCTTTACCGCTGCGTTGGAAGATGTTTCCAAGCTGCTGGACTGGAAAGAATACGGTATTAACATCAATGGCGAGTACATCACTCACCACCACTACCCGGTCATGGGCAAACAAAGATCATGTGCAATTTCCATGTCACATCTATACCCGTAGTTGTTGGGAGCACTTAGCTCGAAATTATTGACGAGTATGTTTACCTAAGACAAGGCAAGTCCAACTAGGTAAGTCCGATTTCGACCGAAAGGTCATCGACGAATTCAACTAGGCTGAGCAGCGTTCGGGAAATTACGACACATCTTCTAGTCAGCTACTTCAAAACCTGAAAACTAGACTGCACAACCAGTGCGTGTTGCCAGTGACGAATTATGGTGCTGAGACGTGGTCCTTCACTGCTGGCCGTATAAGGATGCTCAATGTCGCTCAGCGAGCTATAGAGAGGGCTATACTCGGGTTTTCTCTGCTTGATAAATTTAGAAATGAGGATTGATTTTATACGAGGTAGAACCATGCTGCAGTTATATTGGTATTATAGTTGTAGCACGAATGGGTCGGCTCGATCGGGGAAAGACCACGCTCTCACAGAATACCAGGGTAAAATAGTAGCTTAATGCTGCTGTGTTTCGTATGGTGAGTGTAGATATCCGGAGACCCTTTTTTACTGGAAATGAGGAATTCCGTCTTAGTCCTCACGGGTGACAACGCATCTGCATTTTGATTCGTAATCGAGGATGGATGTAGATGTCAATGGGCTACAGCAACCACTTACCATGAGATGGAATGTGTGATCCTCTAAATATCTGTGGTAGAACCAGAATGATCGACATATCCCAACGGATTAGTAAGATAAAGTGGCAATAAGCCGGCCATATAGCTGTAGGAGTGATAAACCGGTAAGACATGCAGAAAGTCGATGGATGCAGGTAGCTTAGGACCGTGCATTCCTTGGGGGAGGCCTATGTTCAGCAGTGGACTTGGGAAGGGCTGTAATGATGATTATGATAGGTAATGGTTGAGTCAGCATTTTGTAAATAGGCAGCTACTTAGTGGTTAGCCATCGCAAAATCTATTACCCTTGATGATGCCACGTTTAGAAATAAAACACGTTTTGTAATGTCGATGGTGTTGTGTCTAACTTTGCTATTTCAATAGCACTGCGGTTTTGAAATTAATCTTGGTAGTATTCTATCTTTATCCTCAAAGGGGGCAACATATCTTTATTTTGTTTCCTAATCGAGGATAAGAGTAGGTTTCTATGGGCTATAACATCCACTAACTGTGTAGTGAATTGTAAGAAAAAAGAAGGTGCTCTTGAAACTAGGTAAAACACATTTTTTTCTAAGGTAATTAATTTTTAAATCATAAAGAATTTAGTATCTTTGATATTTTAACGTGGTAGAGCTATGCTGTAGCCATATTATGGCTGTAACCACAGACCACCCAGCCTAGTCTATGGCTGTAACACAAGTGGGTTGGCTCGAGGGAGGGACTACACTCTCCCAGAATACCAGCGTGAAATACTGCTGTGTTCCGTATGGTAACTATAGAATGACCCATTTTACTAGAAACGAGACATCGTTGATGATGACAAATATGATTTTCTCATCATTTTACTCATGCAGCTATGAATACATAGGTATTATTGTTTTGCCATAAAAAGTCATCTGTTCAAAATAAAGGTTTACAACCAAGGAAGGTTAGTAACTAAGAGCAGTTCCTGCAACTGAGTAATAGAAAGAGAATTCGCAGTAAAAAAACAGCATAATAAAGTTTTACATGTTAATATTATAAATAAAAATATACCAAATATTCATAAATTGGTACACATATTTATAATTTATACTCGTAGTCGCTTCCATCGCTGAGTTTGTTAATTAATATTTTAGGACCTTATTTATCATTCTGTGTTTGCCAGTGAAAGAAGACAGGAATATAAACTGTAAAATAATAAGTCTGGTCCGCTACAATGATGTAATTTCTGAGGAAGGAAAAGGTTCTGAGTCCAGTAAAACGTGTATTAGCAACTTTTTATATAACTTAAGTTTCAAACGAACCTAAAATTCTTATTTACGAACTTACAATGGGTGCGTTTGGCAGAAAAAAGCGCTAGCAAGCGCTTGTAAGCAAAATGGCGATCGTAAGCGGTAAGCGCTGTCAAATCGTAAGTAGCTATTTTCCTCCAGGACTCGATGTTAGTTTTAACCGTGGAATCTAACCTAATTTAAATATATGTTTGTAAAGTATTCATATTAAAAACTTACCAATCATGAGTTTTTAATAGCATGTATATGTTTATTCATGTCATTATATTACTTAAAACTAATATTGCACAAAACAATTTATAAACTCTACTTCAAAACAAACAAATTAAATAAGCAAAATGGCGGATTGTGTCAGCGCTACTGAAGTAGCAATCGTGTCCTGGCCGAAAACTATTTTAGCGCTTATAAGCGCTTGCTAGCGCTTTTTTCTGCCAAACGCACCCAATAAGTTGCTGCTGCAGCCAATGACAAGTGCATCCAACTTCAAACAAAGAAGACTGCAGATGCGTTGTTACCTCTGAGGTTTAAGGTAGAAATGCCTCACTACCTGTAATTATACTGGCTTTTTATACCCTTCAGATCGTAACACAGCAGTACAGGCACTGTTAGCGACAGAAATAGGCAATAGGGTGCTACTAACCCAGACGGACCCCTATACAGGAGTCCTACCACCTAGTGCTAGTTTTCAGTTCCTGTACTAAATCTATTCTCGATTAAAAATCAAAATACAGTTGCGTTGTTACTCTTGAGAACGTAATTGGAATGCCTAGTTAACGGTAAATAGTGTTAAGGTTGGTAAAAATTACCTCGCCCATATCCGCTCAATAAAATAAAATGTATCTTACGTAGTTTGAAGAGCACCTACCGTCCTGCCTCAATTTCGTGCACTAATCCTCGTCACCACTAATCCCAGCACCACTACTCCCAATACCACTATACTAGGAAAGACGCACTATCGACGATGTTTTGCCTATACACGAGACATCCTCAGTTAATGTAGACTCTGCGGTGGCTGCCGCTGAGGTAGTGTCTCTGGTTATCATCACTCACCATGGCATTAATTTATAAGAATCTATATGATTTCTAAGACCTTGTTTTGACCTTTCGGGTAGGTCACAGGATGATTTTCAATTCGATTTCAATTCAGATTTTAGACACAGTGGCATTTATCGGGTTAAGATTTTGGAATTTTTTTGGTTGTAAATATGAGTAATTTTGGTCAGTAAATATAGAATTTATTAATAACTTGACTACAGTAGCATCTTCTGGATTATTGCATACACGATCACTGACAGATGCATCGATTATTATATACTTAAGGACATATTTATCTCGAACCTCTATATCTTAGTCTAATATCGATAAGCTAATAAATAATATTTCTTTTGTGGGCGGCATTTTACTCAAAGGGATCTATATTTTGCAAACATAGTGGGGCCGTACCCATGGATTGGGCCTTCTATAAAAGCGTTCTCATGTCATATCCAGTGGAAACCCGTGTCAAATTTTGATAGATTGGATTTGCCTCTATACGGTCGGGTGACTTATTACTGATGTATTTATTACTCTCTCAAATTTTCTGGTTCAAAAAACTTTAAAATGAAAACTATTTTACAGTTAAATATAAATTTTTACATTTTAATAAAATCAAAGGAGATGAACTTATTTCACACAAATTTGGGCCCGGCGTGAACAAAGTTATATTATGTCTTATTTTGAAGATTTAAATATTTCATAAATATGTCAATAAATCATATTCGTGCAGAACCTGGGGTTTTATTTTGATTTGGTAAATTTATCTAAATCCACGAAAGTGAAATAACGAAATTACAAACACAACCACAATGCCAATTGCGCATGACAAGTTGAAACTTGAAGTTACCGAGTTAATTCTCCTTCGAAACAGGCAATGATCAATGACCAATGACCATGCGGCCTATTGTGTAGTGTTAGATAATATTCAAATGTTTTTTTTTTACTTTAACAATATAGCCAATTCAATCGTTTTTCTAAATATATTTCTTTTATTCAATATTAATCTCTGCAGATTCGCCTCATGTTTCAACATTATGATTTTTTTAGTAATGAAGGCTATTTTATTATAAATATAGCGTTCATTATCTACTGTCATAAACAAAATACAGAAATATATTTACACAGACATAAAACGTGGTGGTTTTGGTAGGAACTTACCATCGACGGATTGTTACTCCTGTTTTATCATTTAAATAATGGCTTGAAATGGATTTTGATGAAAGTGATGCAATTTTATGTATTAAGTATCTGAGCACGTGAACTATTAGAGAAAACGACGAAACAATCGCTTCGATGTAGATATAAGCTCAAGTTATTTTGATCGCTTAGGCGTCTTATGAACTTGAATGACTGTCGTCATCGACTGTTCGTTCGTTGAGTTGTCGTCAAAGTCTCCCAAAAACTTCGCATGTTGACGCATCAGTAAATTGCGAAGAAAAAATTCATAAAAACGGAGATCCTGAATAAAATGAAGACATGGCTTACGTGACAAGCGTCCAAGCCAAAATTCTTAATTTAAAAAGTTAAAAATGTTTCGTTCTTGCTATAGTAAAAGCATTAGCTTTCGTTTGTCAGTTTCAGTTTTAATGATTGTCCCAAGGACCATAGAATTAAAAACCATTTAATTATGCTTATAATTTATCGTTTTATTATCTAAATATTTTATAGTAGTATAACTGTTCGGAACGATGTTAAGCACCCAATTTCGTTCATCTCCTTTCCTATCTGCAATATTGAAATAGTTGGTTTCTGTTAAGATCAGGGAGTAATTTGCATGTCATTAAGACATAAGAAAGCATTTTGTGTGTCCGTCTTTCAACCTGTCTGTCCGTCTGTCCAGGTTAATCTTCGGAATGGCTTAACTGATTGTAATGAAAATACTCAAACCAACACCAGGAGTGATGTAGGTTATTTTTTAAGCGAAAAACTTTGATTTTTAAAATTTTCGGTTTAAAGCGCGCAAAAACATCATGCATTTGCGGAGTCAATTCCCCCTAAAGTTACACAATAGAACTGCTGACCTAAAAAGGAAGTAAACTATGTTTTTGCACAAACATTCGATACCGATTTGTACAGTGATTCAAACACAGTACCCGCTGTATGTATTATAGTATTATATGCCCGCGACATACCGGTACGTGGTACTTAATCTAGACGGAGTAACATTGGCGGAGTGACACTTAATCGATGCATAGTTTAGAGTGTAGAGGATTTAACTACCTTCAATATGTATTAAAGTGTACGTGCTATTTTCAACGTGACGCCTGATTAATGGTCCGTATCTGATCGCGTGTGGGTGCAGTAGAATGATTTACTACGATCCACTGTCGGAAATGTTACAAGATACATGTTATGTGAAAGGGTATTATACCTATTCTATTATTAAATTATAAATATTTTTAACTAGTAACGAAAAAAGACAAGTTATTATGTGTCGCATTTATTTAATAAAAATGGTCTAAGAAAATCTTAGATCCTAATACATTAATTATCCGATTTCCAGACGTAGCTTTTACACGTATCAATCAATGCATTAAAATTTTTCTTTGTGTTGTATTTAGGCTATTTATTTAAAACTAAATAGGATATACTAAAGTGGCGTTATTTAGATTTAAGATAGTCAAAACTCTAATCAATTTTTCGCTTTATCAAATTAAAAAAAAGTTTTTCGGAAACCTAGATCCCTCCAGGCATTGCTCCCTATCAGTTCTCACGAGACATAGTCCGCTGACAGACAGACGGACTGACGGATGAAAGGACGGACGGACAGCGGAGGCTTAGTAATAGGGTAATGTTGGGTACCTTTTGACTACGGAACCCCAAAAAGAACAATTTACAATCATTTAATATGTTATATGATTAAAATACAAAAGAAACTAGAAATAGCTTGGTAGAGATCATATCATTCCCAGGGGTAAGGTTTTTCTTGTAACAATTTTCCAAAGGTGCCTGTTGTGATACCTAAGGCAACATGCGGTAATGAATTGTTGCGTCACCACCATCATCACAACATCATCATTACGGCGAGGATTGAATAAAAAAAATTGAAAAGGTGATTTATTTTCACTATTGTTTATCCCCTTATTTCTTTTATTTTTATTCTCATTGTATTTTCTGAACGCAACATTAGTCAGATGCTCAACATGGACAATTACGAATATTTCTTTAACAATTGTGTAAAATTCTTGTCCAAAATGATTTATTAAGGAATGTTAAGCATTCTACAATTGTGGTCACCAGAAGTCAAGTTGTGCTTGATTAATTATATTTCCCCGACCGTCTTAAAAGTCACTTGTCATAACCCGTGACAAAAAGTTTTTGTTGGAGTAACTACAGAGATATATCTCTACGCACAAGTTCTCTCAACATGAAAATTAGAGACGTAAAACGTAACATTTTATGTGTGACATTTATTAACTTCTACCCTAAATTGCTAAGCGCTCGCTATATATTTCACAATACGTGAGCAACCTGGGTTCAATCAGCGCCAACACCAAAGAAATTAGTAATTGCAATTTAAGTGCTGAATTATCACGTGCTCGGCGATGAAGGAAAATGTCATGAGGAAATCTACATTTCTAAAAAAATAAATAAATATACATTGCAAAGACATTCGGATATTTCCTTATTTTTGTAGAATAGGATGACCAACGAGCACACAGTCCACTTGATGGTAAATGGATGCTGTGACTAATAGACATCTACATTTATCCTCGATTAAGAATCAAAATACAGATGCGTTGTCATCCGTGAGGACTAAGATGGAATGCCTTGTTTCCAGTAAAAAGGTCTCCGGTTCTCTACACTCACCATACGAAACACAGCAGCATTGAGCTGCTATTATACGCTGGTATTCTGTAACAGCATGGTCCTTCCCTGTCGAGCCGACTCATACAACTATAATATAGTTGCAGCGTGGCTCTACCAAGTACTAATCCTTGCCCAAGAGCACCATTTTCTCGTAATCTCAAGGTTGTCTGGAAGAGATCGCTTTTTAGCGATAAGACCACCCTATTTTACATATTTCTTAAGTTTTACTGCAGCGGAAGCAGAAGATGAGCAGCAGCATCTAAATAACAACTAAATAACAACTCTAAGCAATAAAAACTGCGGTTTAATCTGCCTGCAAAGCCTGGCAACTTTAGCAAATGTCTTTATATATATATATATGCTCAATTTTTAAATTTAAAACTTAGCCACAATATCTTTCATAAGAAGAGTAAAAATTTTACAACATTATAAAATATTAAAAACATTACTTAAAAATAAATTCAAAACTAATAAATACCAAAAATAAGACAGGGGAGAAATCACAATAACCAATTAAATTAAATAACAAAGTTAACATTTTATATTATCGAACTCTTAAATATTATCTCTTAAATTTTGTAACAGTGTTTATTTTTAAAGAGGACAAGAAATTGCTAAGTGTGTTCAGCTATCCTATTATATTTATCCATCCATCCATTACAGCCTATTAAAGTCCATTGCTGATGATAAACCTCTCTCTTAGATTGCCTTGTAGGGGGCATTTTGCCATAGTTGCCACGGTTGACATTTGGGTTGGCAACCACAGTTTTCTATTATTTTGAGTTGTTATCAGGAAGATTTTTCTGCTCATCTCCTGTTTAGTTACCCTCCGTCGCTTCTCACGTCACCCAGGGGACCATATGGAGTAGTGAATGAATACATGAATGTGAGATTGTTTTATATTTTCTTCTTCATTCATCATCATCATCATTCAGCCTCCCCCAAATAACGCCACAAAGTACGGTCCTGGGCCACCTTCATCCATCGACTTCCTGCATGTCTTAACAGGTCGTCACTCCATCTAGTGGGGTTTCGCTCTACACTTCTTCTTCATTATGGACCCTTAAATTTCTACCGCTGAATATACGCCTATTCCGTTGCACTGAAGATTTGCCTTAACTCCACACTTAGCAGGATCGTAGTACCAGACGTTTTAGACGTTTCGACAGAAATATATAGCTTTAAAAATCTGATTAAACCTTTTAGACAGGATTGCAATGAAAAAACATATCGCTATAAAAGTAACCACAGTGTGTTTACTTAACAAATCTATAGGGGTAAGTCTTTTATATTTTTGGGTTTTTATATTGGGTTATTTTATTAAATATCCAGCAGCAGTTTTTTTTAAATCGAGCACTCTGGGGTATAATTTCAGCAGCAAGTCGATGGCCATTTCTGTTATTTCGTGTGTAAATCTTTTTTCGCTTGTCTGCAATAATACTTGTTTTTTTTTTTACAAACTTTGCAATTTCAAAAATGTACTGGCATGGGTGGGGTTGTATTTTCAGAGATATAAATAGCAGCCTGCAAGGCTCAGGTGAAAACTTAAAAATATCTTTTAAACTTCTGTATATTTTTCAGAAGAGTAGTCCCTCCTATAGGTGCATAGGTTTTTGGGGGAGTTATCTTTGAATTATTACAAAAATCAAGAATTTGCGCAGCATTATAGTTCGATAAACAGCGAGGGAGAGTAAGTCCAGTGACATCTTTAACATTACTAAATATATGGTCAATACATGATAGGTCTCTAGTGGGTTCCGTAATATGCTGAGTGAGATTATAATTTTGGTGAATATCTTGTAAGGTGTTGGTCACATTATTTCTTATTAATTGATATCTCCCATAATCATTTTTTTTTGCTTCGAGTGCTTATGCATATATTTACAAAGCACAAGCTCTAGTTCGTCGAGAAACCATTCAAAATGCCTTTTCTTTGTAGCAGTTGAAGAACGGTATACGCAGACAATAATTTTATGATAAGGTATTTTTGATCAGGATTCAAAATGAAAGTTGGCTGAAGCCTCGTCAAAAATAATTATTTGTTTGAATGCTACCTTTTTTACCATTATACAGGTTCCACCCCTTTTTTTTGTTTCATGAGTAGTGGGCCGTAAGTTCGCAATTGTGTATATTGATATTTTTTTGCTCACCACAATTTAATTTTTATCTGAAAAACAAACGTGCTAATGTTGTTTAGATCCACCAACATTCGCCGGGACGAATTGCTAGTTATTTTGTATTAGAAATAAATAGTATGTAACAGGCAAGCAGACTACACGCTAAGTTTTATCTAGGTTGGCGAATAGCAGTGTTGTAACAGATGCTATATGTAATTAGGTTAAGAGAAGTTTGTACGTTCGCTTCCATCTCGTGTCAAATGTTATTAGTATTAATCAGTAGTCTGCGGGTTTTCATCATGTTGTTTACAAAACTATTTTACTAATTATTGTTCATTTCTTGTTTTATTTATGGTAATATTCCATTACAGCCTATAAAAGAACACTGCTGAACATAGGCCTCCCCCATAGATTGCCTCATACGAGGGCGACACTGAAAGTTTTTAGAACTGGCCACTTGTTAACGATATAATAAAAAAATAAGTTCAATTTTTGAAAATAGAACTCTTTGCCAATATTATTGTGTACACATGTATTTTGATTAATTTGTTGTTTGTTTACGATTTGGCGGCAGATTGAAAATTGTCTGTGTCACGTCAGCATGTATTTAATGTGAGAAAATTTTCACACAACGATTTTTTATGACTTTCGATGTCATTTAAGCCAACAAGAAAGTTATGATAGACTTCGATTGGCTTTGCACGATGAAGCCCTATCTCGTGTCACAACTGGTTTCATGAGCTTAAACGTGGTAGCACTAATCGATGATCTGCGTGAGGAACGGCCTTCCACGGCGACGACTGAAGATAACATCAATGTTATGCGGCGTATGATAGAGATTGACAAAAAAGTGACGTATCAGCAGATTTAGACAACCTTAGGCATCGGTATGAGTCAAGTGCATAAAACAAAAAAAAAAAAAAGGGACGCCGAGGAAGCAGTGGCTGTGTTTCAAAATGTCGTCAAGAGACCCCTAAGGACGAGTGGGTAAAGTGATTTTCTCAGTGGTTCCATCGGTAAATGGACACTATTTTGAAAAGATATAATAAAACTAATAACTTGCTAGTGTGTTCAGTTTTCATTTTCTAAGAACTTTCAGTGTCACCCCCGAGACAGGGAATTCGCCATAGACGATATTCTTAAACCGCCACTGTACAGTAAATTGATAGTATGTAGTATGATGTTACACAATTTACGCTTTGTTTGTTTTGAAAAACAATTCTAAAACATAGTATTTATGTTATGGTCGATATGTACATAGCTACAGATCGATTTCGGACGTATGTATTATATTATTCAAAGTTATACATATACACAAATACTGAAAAGTGTACTATTAAAACAATTTCGTTTTTGATATAACGCCCTCCGAGTAGCTAGCTGCTCTTTGAATTCTGGCTACTACCTCCGGGATAACAGGCGTTACGCTTTGTATGTATGTAAGTACTTAGGACCAGCTTTGAAGTATTCCTTGCGAGTGGCCTATGTTCAGCCATGGGCTTTGTAATGGGCTGTGATGATGAAAACTTATAGTATGTCCGCCTTTTAATATTGACTACAGTAACTTTCCTTAGGGGTTTTATTTTATTTATTTTTAATCTTTACTGTATTCTCTTTAAGAAATGATACAAAGGATTTATTATATAAGCATTAAATCCTTTGTATATTTTTTACTAGTTGGCTGGTATGTGTTTTCTACCAGTGAACCCATGCATATTTTTCATATTTAGTTACAATGTAACGACATAATAAAACATGAGAGATAGGAACTTTAACACAAGCCGCTAAAACTCGTACAAATTAATTATTATATTCTATTCCACTCTAGAAAAAGGTTTTCTAATTTTTGAGTTCATAAAACTTGCATCCGCCAATTAAATAAATATAAACGTATTTGTTAACAGGTGTACGGAAGCTTAGTGCCGCTCTTGCATCAGGTGCTCGTTCGGGAGTATGGCGTATCGAAGCAAAATGTGGTGGAGCGTCAGCTCGTGTCGATCTAACAGTTGGAGCTGGGCTTGGAGGCTCCAGTGCTACGGCACCCGCAGCAGAGCAACACTATGTCGAACTTAGATTTGCCGACAGCATGCGACGCCGCTACAAGCCTGGATTACCTTTTGTTGGACGGGCAAGTATTTTATTATTATTGACAAATTTCACATATGCCGGAAATATATTTCAATTTTTTAAATTTTAAAAGTTTTCCTTTGGCGCCGAGCGATAGTTAGTTAGCTACAAAATCAAGCGACAGTAGTTTAATGGCCGAGTGCGGACCGCAAACTAAAGGTCTTGGGTTCGAAAATACGCCATTCGACTACTTTTGTAAACCATTAAAACCATTACAACCATTTAAAGCTTACCAGGAGTGGTTAAAGGGAAAATTAACAACCTGATGGTAAGTGGATATTATGGTCCATAAATGTCACCTGTATATCCTCCACTAAGATTTAAAATGTGTCGTCATCCCTGACGACTAAGACGGAACGCCTCGTTTCCAATTCAACGGGTCTCCAGATCTCTACACTCACCATAGGAAATAGGTACATCAGCGTAAAAGCAGTCGGCTGCTCAATTGACTGTCATTTTGTTAATAATATAAGCTATACCGATGACATGGTGTTGCTGAGTCCTTCGATCAGGGCCCTCGAAACGCTAGTGGGCATCTGTGAAAGGTACGCGGCGGCTCATGGTCTCAGATATAATTGTAATAAGAGCGAACTACTCGTGTTTACGGCTGGAAATAGAAAACCTAAGTCTGTTCCTCATGTTAAACTTGGAGGAGTTACACTGAGTAGAGTCACCAAATTCAGATAACTGGGACACTGGGTCGCCGAGGACCTTTCTGACAATTTAGATGTTGAACGGGAACGTAGAGCGTTGGCAGTGAGGTGTAATATGCTTGCCCGCAGGTTTGCTAGGTGTACGAATGAAGTTAAGATAACGTTATTCAAAGCTTACTGTCAGACATTCTACACCTGCAGCCTGTGGACGAAGTGTACTCGCCGAATTCTCAATGCGCTACGTGTTCAGTACAACAATGGATTCAGGATGTTGTTGGGGCTGCCACGCTTTTGCAGCGCATCGGGTATGTTTTCTGAGGCACGCGTGGACAGTTTTGCAGCAATATTACGCAAAAGAATAGCCTCCTTAATGCGTCGCGTGCGAGACAGCACCAACGGCCTCCTAGCTTCCATATATGGAAGGCAAGATTGCCCTGTGATGAGGTACTGGAACACAGTGCATATGGGTTCCAGACCCAATATGTTTATTAATAAATAATAATTTTTGTGTAGTAATAATTTATGTATTTTGTGAATCTACTAACCCCTAGTTTTTAAGTTTTTTTTTTAAGTTTTAAGTGTACTAACAAAATGGGTGTACTTACCTGAATAATGAAATAAATAATAATAATAATAATAATTAATATGGCGTAGGGAATTGACGACAACATCGCCCGTTGACGTAACAGTTAAGTGACAAAACTGCTACGTCAACGCAGTCAGTCAGCGCCTTGCGAGAGGTGTGAGCGCCGTGCCTCGGCAGAATTCAGGGTGCAAAGGCCCGTTTGTGCTTATGGCCGTCCACGATACGGTGCCGGGCCTGGGCGTCTCCCGTTAATGGACGCCCATATTATGGATGATGGAGAAAAAGATAGTGCGCAAAGGGCCGCTGCCTGGAGGTCGCCAGGGCGCGTCTGGAGCTGGCGCTGGACGCGACAGCATGCGGGCCGCCAGCCGAGCGCGGGGTGTTGCAAGACCACCTAGCAGCCCCCCGCATCCATCATCCCCACCAGAAGGCTTGGTGTCGGCTGGGTCTTCTCGGACTCAGCAAGCGGCACCCGCCGCTGGTGAAACACGTCGCATGCGTTGGTCTAAATCAATGAATGAAAATGCACTGCGGGCGTATTTTAGGGCAAAAGGGGAAGAAACTGGATGTTTGGCGTATCGGGCTCGGATGCATCGCTTTTTTGCAGAGCTGGAGCCATCTCTATCCGTCACTGAGCAAAACCTGGCAGACCGAGTTAGGTACATCCTGCGCTCCAACATATTTGGTGACGCCGAACTCGAGCGACTACGACGTGAGGCTATTCCTTCATCGAATGGAAATGCTACGGCTGGGAATGCGGCCCCACTAGATGCGCAACAAACTGCATATGTGGATGCTGCCGTCAACATTCCATTTGTGGCTAATTCAGACGATAATGGAATAGTCTCCCACCAACTAGAGAAAATGAGGAGCATATTGGAAGAGTCGATGCTGGAAACGCGCAGCATGCCTCTCGAAAATCATCCGCGACTTCCCCGCATACCCCTTAGCAAGCGAAATCCGGCTGTCGTGCGGGCTCTTAACCCAATGCTGGTGACCTATTTGGAAGCCAGCCGGGACCTTTGCGAGACGGATTCAATTCGTTTTGGCGCCGCACTGGCAGTATGCCGTATTATTGGCGCCAAACTTCCCGTGGCTGGACGTGCTACTCAAAAAAGTAGCGCCATCCCAGCCTGGAGAAAAAGAATTGAGGACCGTATCGCAAAGACAAGGGCCCTTATCGGCAGACTGACAAGCTTCAGGTCGGGTAATAATAGACCGAGGATTATGCGCACCGTTAGGGTGGCGTTTGCTGGGACAAATATCAGTTTGTTCCAGCCGGATATCACGCAAAAACTAACGGAGCGCATAGATGACCTGAAGCAAAAAATCGCTGCTTGGGGGGAAGCGGATTCGACGATTTAGCGAGAGGTCAAGGCGGTTCAACCAGAATCGTCTCTTCCAGAGTGATCAGAAGAGGCTCTATAAATCATTGGAGCGACCAGAGGTATGTGGAGCGGGCCCAGGACCGGATCAGGCTGACACTGTCGCATTTTGGCGTGGCCTGTGGTCAGAGCCCGTAAACCACAGCGAGGGCCCTTGGATGGAAGTTGTGGCGAGCCAGAGTGCAAGTGTTACGCCTATGGACCCCGTCACCATAACGCCTGAAGACGTGGCTGAGGCGGTCCGTAGGGCCCCGAACTGGAAAAGTCCGGGGCTCGACGGGCTGCATCATTACTGGGTGAAGGGGTTCGTAGTGTGTCACGCTGTGCTCGCCCGACAGTTTCAAGAGGCTCTCGATCAGAAGTCGCTCCCGAGCCTCTTCACTACTGGGATTACTCATTTGGTTCCTAAAGATCAGGATATACCCGAGCAAATACCGCCCCATCACGTGTCTACCCACCATATATAAGACACTGAGATCCATTTTGAGCGTGAGAATCACTCGTCACCTGGAGCTAAATCAGGTGATGTCACGCGCTCAAAATGGATGCCGGGGCGGTGGTCGTGGAACCAAGGAACCACTCCTCATTGACGCGGTCATTGGCAAAGTGGTGAAACGCAACCGTCGGAATTTCTCCGCCGCCTGGATAGACTACAGAAAGGCATTCGACTCGGTGCCCCATACATGGCTAAAGAGAGTCCTCCAGCTGTACAAAATTGACTGTACAGTTGGAGACTTCCTCGAGCAGTGTATGGGGCAATGGAGTACGATCCTTTGCTATCTGGGCGAGCGGATGATGGCTGCGGAGAACCACATAAGGATAAGAAGGGGAATCTTCCAGGGCGATTGTCTGAGTCTAATCTGGTTTTGCCTCTCCCTGAACCCTCTCAGTACTTCACTGGAGGGCTCCGGGAGGGGATTTCAGCTTCGGAAAGGAGGTACAAAAGTGACCCACCTTTTCTATATGGATGACCTCAAGTTATTCGCCTCCAGTCGCTCCCATCTTATGGAATTGCTAAACATCACTTGTGAATTTAGCAATTCTATTGGAATGGAGCTGGGAACGGATAAGTGTGCGGTCCTCCATGTTGAAAGGGGGAGGGTTGCTAACTCTGAGGGCATAGACTTATCTATGCCCGTCAACTTAAGGACCCTTTCCGAGGCTGAAACATACCGATACCTGGGTATGTCACAGAACATCGGTATCGATGAGGCTGGTATGAAACAGTCAGTTTGCGACGTGTTTTATGCACGCTTGACCAAAGTGCTTAACAGCCTTTTGTCCGTTGTGACTAAGACACACGCATATAACGGCTGGGTCATGCCTGTCCTCATGTATACCTTTGGCATACTCAGGTGGACTCAGACTGAACTTAACGCCCTGGATAGAAAAGTCCGTACTACCATGACGTCCCACAGGATGCATCATCCGAGATCGTCGGTAATGAGGCTGTACTTGCCGCGAAAGCATGGTGGGCGTGGCTTCTTAAGCGCGCTCACCATGCATAATCGCGAAGTGTGCAGCCTCCGTAATTACTTCCTGGCGAGATCGGATGATCCATTCTATAAGGACGTCATTTCTAGTGATAAAGGACTTACCCCTCTATC
The DNA here is from genome assembly GCA_907164705.1 of Parnassius apollo. Lineage (NCBI taxonomy): Eukaryota > Metazoa > Arthropoda > Insecta > Lepidoptera > Papilionidae > Parnassius > Parnassius apollo. The sequence goes on from CAJQZP010000585.1 coordinate 3,509,041, forward strand.
CTTAGCCAACGAGCAATGGCAAGACCCGGCAGTGCAGACAATTTCCGACCGGGAGAACGTATGGAAGGAGAAGGAGCTCCACGGGAGGTTCTACAAGGCTCTACATGAGCCTTTCGTAGACACAGTAGCCTCCCTCCACTGGCTACGCTTTGGTGATCTCTTCGGGGAAACCGAGGGTTTTGTCTGTGCAATACAGGATCAGGTTATTAAGACCAACAACTATCGGAGATACATCCTAAAGGATGGCACCGTGGACATCTGTCGAGCTTGTCGCCATCCCGGTGAGTCACTTAGGCATGTCATCTGCGGTTGTTCGGCACTTTCTAACTCTGAGTACTTGCACAGGCACAACCTAGTAGCCAGAATTCTTCACCAGGAGCTCGCTCTGAAATACGGTCTCGTGGATCGGAAATTGCCGTATTACAAGTACTTGCCGGAAGCCGTGCTCGAAAATGATCGCGCCAGGCTCTATTGGGACCGGGCCATCATCACAGACAGGACTATTCTTGCGAATAAGCCTGATATTGTGCTGATGGACCGGGCACAGTCAAGGATATTTTTGGTCGACATTACCATTCCGTATGACGAGAACCACGTGAAAGCCGAAACAGATAAGCAAACAAAATATCTGGAGCTGGCTCACGAGGTGACTGACATGTGGGGTAGTCTGCCGACCGAAATTATTCCTGTAGTCGTCTCTGCAAACGGGCTAATCCCAGTCAGCCTCTCGGGTCATCTGAGGCGACTGGGACTACGTGGCGGACCGCTCCGGGCTCAAATGCAGAAGGCGGTGCTCCTCGATACCGCCCGCATCGTCCGCCGGTTTCTTTCCCTTTCCCCCTAACCCTCGGCCGTTTGGTCTCCCCTGCCGAGGGCCTCCATCTGGTTGGGCTTTTATTTATTTATGTATTTTTATATTTATTTTATGTTATTGATATATATGTATATTTATCTTTTCATTTTCATTTATAATTATATATTTATAGAACCCAACCAGATGAGAAAACTATATAGATACCCCACAATAATAATAAAGCTGCTATGTTATGCTGATATTCTGTGATAGCGTGGTTATCCTGCTGTATCATGAATTTACCACGTTTAAAATCACAAACTTCGACGTGATAGTACATTTTTACATGTAGAACTTCTTGTATGTCACTTTTTGAACAGCTAGGCAGCGCTCTTTTTCCAGACTTGAGGCCGCGTCACTGCGAACGACATATCCTTTTTTTTTAGTATTTGATTTAATGAAACAAACACTTATAGTGCAAACTTATCTCAATAAATTACTGTAAACACACAGACAAACAGACAAAAAAGCTGTTAACGATTTTATTGTATGTATTGATTACGAAAGTCTAAGTCTAGTCATTTATTTAAACTAAATATTCTTTTTTTCTTTATTAATGATCAATACAGCAACTGAACTAAAATATGTATAGTATCTTTGTAAATTAAAGTCGTAATAAAAAATTACAGCAATTATGATAGCTATGAGTAGGTACATGGTCTTATCTCCCACCGGCGCAAGCTCAAAATAAAAGCTAAACATTTTTGAAAGATGTCTTGCATTGCATTTTTAAGTACCGAGCGCCTACGTGCATGAACGAGCAATAATAAATGACGGTTCGTTAGCTCATACTTCGTTTGCTGAACTTTTGAGGGCGTCTCTTTATCCAACTCTGAACAATACTTCTTAGTTAGTATTAATATGGATAAGCCGTAGGAGTATAGATAATAAATGTGAGGAAAAATATTTTAAAAATTTAATAGATTTCAAACAAGATTTGACAATATTTTTGTTTATTACAAAATATCCTTTTTTACACGATTAAATGAATATATTCTGTGACTTTTTGCTTATCATCATCGTCATCGCTTATTCCAATTTGTGATAGCGATCTAAATGTTTCAGAACGGATAATTCTTCCACGTAACGCAAGTTAGGGGTTATCCGCTAGCCAGGGGATTAACCGTGTAGATGGATTTTATTTCACCACTGGCAATGTGAAAGAGTTGATATTCAAATTTTATTTTTATTTTACTTTATTTGTAAAAAAACGTATTGACTACAATATAATTAATTAGAAATATATCTTAAACTAAAAAGAATATAAAAAAGCAATTAAGTTTTATTTAATTTGAATATCTAAACATTAAAAAATATAAGTAATAGAGATGCTTTAATGCCAAGTCTTTCAATAGCAAATGTAAATCCATTAAAGGTTTATTTGAAATTTGTAAGCGGTATCATATTTTTAAAGAATTGTAAAATAACAAAAATGTTTCAATATTTTTTTCATACTATATATACAAATTATTAACTGGAATTATATATTCTTTAATATTTAATAAAAGTTATTGAATAAGAGAATATATAATATGTTTCTGCAGTAAAACTGACATATAGAATATTGAAACAACTTCAATAAAAATATTTAATAGAAAATTAAAAATTTAATAGAACAGGTACTCCCTATTTTTATTGATATATTTTCAATAAAAGTTAAAAAGTTAAAGTTACAGCCTATACACGTCCCACTGCTAGGCACAGGCCTCCCCTCATTTCCGAGAGGGTTTTAGGGCAAGGAAGTGTCCACCGCGCTGCCCCAATGCGTGTTGGCGAACTTCACATGTCTTCGATTTTTTTTCTTATTTCTCAGACATGCAGGTTTCCTCACAATGTTTTCCTTCACCGCCGAGTGAAAAAAATTGCAATTAACAATTTCATTGGTGCCGATGGGTACCGAATCCGGTTTGCTCGCGTACTGTGAAATTTACAGCGAGTGCTAAACCATCTGAGCTACCACGCCTTCAATATAAATTTCAATATAAAACAATAATTCATTCATATTTTATATATCTTATCTTTTAGATCTTAAGAACATTAAAAAGCTGTAATAAGACGATACTACTGTAATTATCTATTTCTTCGCAATATTTAAGTGTCTTCCTCACTATTCTTTCCTCTTCTTGGCAGAGGTACAATATAATAAATTACGGAGGCAGCCTAACGAAGAGCTTTTATATCGACGTGATTCTTTCTCCACTCCGGTTTCAGCGTTCTCTGTTTCGAATTAATTTTACGTGGTATCTTTTCCTCAGAATTGTTGTTTTTGAATAATGTTATGCTTTGGTTGAACAATGCGAAACCAAAGTTTCACATTGAATAAAACTATTATTTTCGGATTTTATCGCGTTTAATTACTTTAATTTATTTTTATTTTTATTATTATCCCGACGTTTCGGGTGCTTTACAGCGCCCATGGTCACGGGGGGGACTGAGATGTTTGACGTCCCAATGTCGTAGTTAGTCCGGCTACCTTCAGTTTTTTAATATTAATTTTTGGTCCGATTTACGCAAAACGAGCTTATAGTATCATGAAGTCTTGCAGTGGTATGCTTGGGTTTGGGTTTAATTTTGTTAATTATAGGATTCCAAGCAGATGGTAGCACCCAACCATCTTCTCTATTGAAATTTGGATGTTTTTTAATTTCAATAGCCTCGCGTATCATCCTTGGTAGGAATCGGTGTTCTTTTGCGAGAATTTGTGGTTTATCAAATCTAATGTAATGGTGGGGACGATCTTGAACATGTTCGCAGACTGCAGACTTCCCGGAGCGTCGGTGCTTCACATCAGCTATATGTTCCTTCACGCGGGTTTTTATAGATCTCTTTGTTTGACCTATGTAAGAGAGACCACATTCACAATCTAGCTTGTACACACCTGCATCTTGTAGAGGAATATTACATTTGATGGATGGTAAAAATTGACTAATCTTCTTCAGCGGCTTGTAGTATGTCTTAATGGACGCTCGCTTCAAGATGTAGCCAATCTTGTCTGTGACTCCTCTAACATATGGTAGTAGAGCAGGCGCGCGCTCGACTGTGGCTGGCTTCACTCGTTCACTGTGATGTAGGCGCGGGACCCGAAGCTTGTTGTCTTGCAATACTTGCTTGACGTGCTGAAGCTCCGCGGCCAGATGTTTTCTGTCACAGATCCCTCGTGCTCTCTGAAACAAAGATTTACCCACGGTAGCTAACTGTGAAGGATGATGGTGAGATTCACCATTTAAATATCGGTTGGTATGGGTCTTTTTCCTATACACAGTGTGACCAATAGTGTTATCAGGATTTCGGATGACTAAAACATCTAGGAAATCTAAAGAATTATTTGCCTCTAACTCCATTGTGAATTGTATTTTCGAGTTTATGGAGTTAAGGTGGTCTAAAAATGCAGTTACTTTGTCAGATGGTAAAATTGTGAAAGTGTCGTCTACGTACCGCTTGTAGAACCTTGGATTTACAGGAGCAGTAAGAAGGGCTTTCTCCTCAAAGTCCTCCATGAATATGTCGGCGACTATGGGAGACACAGGTGAGCCCATCGCCACACCATCTACTTGCTTGTAGAACTCCTCCTTCCACAATAGATAGCCAGATGTGAGGCAATGTTCAAGTAGTATTGCATATTCTTGAGGCATGTTATTTTCTTCTAGCTTCCTAGTTACAATTGAGATGCAGTCCACAATAGGTAGGCATGTAAATAGTGACTGAACATCAAAACTGACCATAGTTTCATTGTTAGCGAGATGTAGGTCTTTTATCTCACTCACAAAATGGTATGAATCCTTTGTGTGTGCTCTGGTATGTCCTCTTAGTGGTGATAGTATTTTTGCTAAGTATTGTGCCAGCTTATAGGTTGGTGAATCGATCTGGCTCACTATGGGACGTAGTGGAGCGTTTGGTTTGTGTATCTTCGGTAACCCATACAACCTCGGTGGTTTGGCACATGATGGTATTAGCGAATTCACGTCGAGATTTAATTTTTCGGAGTATTTCTTTATTAAATGGCTAGTTGTTTTAAGCGTGTTAGTTGTAGGGTCTGTTTTGACCTTTTTATATGTACTTTCGTCCGATAAAAGTTGTTGTATTTTAAAATTATATTCCGACGCGTCCATTACTACCGTAGCATTTCCTTTATCCGCGCGGAGAATCGTGAGTTCTGGTCTGTTCCGTAAGTTATTTAGCGCTGTAAATTCGTCTTTGGGAAGGTTTGGTTTCGGCACTTAACTAAGCGCGTTTTTAGCGAGAAAGCGCTAAGATCTTAAATCAGGCAAGTAAAAAGTTGTTACGGACGGTGATTCAGCAGAAACGGTTCGATTTACATTTTATAAACAACACCATAGACAATTTGTCCAGTGAACTAAAGACAATTTTAACGACATTTGAGTTTAATAATTGCATCGAAACTTTGAACAAACGAGAAACATCAAAATACAATGAATTCAAAAATAAACAAATAGAAAAATACCAAATAATTAACGATCAAATCAAATGCCAAACATCCAAGTCAACGCCAGAACAATAAACAACCGTTGACCATAGACACAAACTATAAACAACGCACTGTCTATAATTTGTCAAAACATACACTGGACGAACCGACAATGAAAGTATTAGCGAAGGGAATGAACTTCGCATTAACTCCGCGAAAAATCCCGTACGAAGAAATTATCTGCAGTGTTGAGGATTGTCTGTTTAAGAATAATATCGGTAAGGAAGATTTGGAGGCCATACGTCAAGATATTTCGTCCTTGTTACGTCGTAGTTCAGTGCCGAAACCAAACCTTCCCAAAGACAAATTTACAGCGCTAAATAACTTACGGAACAGACCAGAACTCACGATTCTCCGCGCGGATAAAGGAAATGCTACGGTAGTAATGGACGCGTCGGAATATAATTTTAAAATACAACAACTTTTATCGGACGAAAGTACATATAAAAAGGTCAAAACAGACCCTACAACTAACACGCTTATAAACAACTAGCGACTTAATAAAGAAATACTCCGAAAAATTTAATCTCGACGTGAATTCGCTAATACCATCATGTGCCAAACCACCGAGGTTGTATGGGTTACCGAAGATACACAAACCAAACGCTCCACTACGTCCCATAGTGAGCCAGATCGATTCACCAACCTATAAGCTGGCACAATACTTAGCAAAAATACTATCACCACTAAGAGGACATACCAGAGCACACACAAAGGATTCATACCATTTTGTGCGTGAGATAAAAGACCTACATCTCGCTAACAATGAAACTATGGTCAGTTTTGATGTTCAGTCACTATTTACATGCCTACCTATTGTGGACTGCATCTCAATTGTAACTAGGAAGCTAGAAGAAAATAACATGCCTCAAGAATATGCAATACTACTTGAACATTGCCTCACATCTGGCTATCTATTGTGGAAGGAGGAGTTCTACAAGCAAGTAGATGGTGTGGCGATGGGCTCACCTGTGTCTCCCATAGTCGCCGACATATTCATGGAGGACTTTGAGGAGAAGCCCTTCTTACTGCTCCTGTAAATCCAAGGTTCTACAAGTGGTACGTAGACGACACTTTCACAATTTTACCATCTGACAAAGTAACTGCATTTTTAGACCACCTTAACTCCATAAACTCGAAAATACAATTCACAATGGAGTTAGAGGCAAATAATTCTTTAGCTTTCCTAGATGTTTTAGTCATCCGAAATCCTGATAACACTATTGGTCACACTGTGTATAGGAAAAAGACCCATACCAACCGATATTTAAATGGTGAATCTCACCATCATCCTTCACAGTTAGCTACCGTGGGTAAATCTTTGTTTCAGAGAGCACGAGGGATCTGTGACAGAAAACATCTGGCCGCGGAGCTTCAGCACGTCAAGAAAGTATTGCAAGACAACAAGCTTCGGGTCCCGCGCCTACATCACAGTGAACGAGTGAAGCCAGCCACAGTCGAGCGCGCGCCTGCTCTACTACCATATGTTAGAGGAGTCACAGACAAGATTGGCTACATCTTGAAGCGAGCGTCCATTAAGACATACTACAAGCCGCTGAAGAAGATTAGTCAATTTTTACCATCCATCAAATGTAATATTCCTCTACAAGATGCAGGTGTGTACAAGCTAGATTGTGAATGTGGTCTCTCTTACATAGGTCAAACAAAGAGATCTATAAAAACCCGCGTGAAGGAACATATAGCTGATGTGAAGCACCGACGCTCCGGGAAGTCTGCAGTCTGCGAACATGTTCAAGATCGTCCCCACCATTACATTAGATTTGATAAACCACAAATTCTCGCAAAAGAACACCGATTCCTACCAAGGATGATACGCGAGGCTATTGAAATTAAAAAACATCCAAATTTCAATAGAGAAGATGGTTGGGTGCTACCATCTGCTTGGGATCCTATAATTAACAAAATTAAACCCAAACCCAAGCATACCACTGCAAGACTTCATGATACTATAAGCTCGTTTTGCGTAAATCGGACCAAAAATTAATATTAAAAAACTGAAGGTAGCCGGACTAACTATGACATTGGGACGTCAAACATCTCAGTCCCCCCCGTGACCATGGGCGCTGTAAAGCACCCGAAACGTCGGGATAATAATAAAAATAAAAATAAAAATAAATTAAAGTAATTAAACGCGATAAAATCCGAAAATAATAGTTTTATTCAATGTGTAGTGTTCGCGTAAATTTAAGAAATCATTACAAAGTTTCACAGTCTTTAACAAGGAAACAATTCAGTCTAGTATGAAAATTCGCTTTCACAGCATCTTCATAATTAGTAAGACCAAAGACAACACAGCAGATCAAAAACAACACATTTGAATGATTCGTTGGTCTAGTGGTCTTAAACACGCCTACTCAGCATATAGTCGTGGGTTCGACTCCCCATCTTTCATAGGTCAAAAACAACACACTTAACTGCCTCGTTCGATGGTCTAGTCGAAAGCGCGCCAGCTAATCGTTTGGTCATGGGCTCAAATCTCGGGTTGGGCCAAAATCACTTAACTATTGTTTTTTAAGAAACCCTCATTGGCAGCCCAGAATCAAGAAGTTGGCAGTGTTTCATCCTTTTACCTCGGAAAGTACGTTTTTGGCCCTGCGCCTGATCTCTCTCCGGTCGTATCGGATTGCTATCCTGTCAGACGATGGGAGTGAAGCAATAGTGAGAGCATCAGTGCTTGCATACATACTCATTCATTAAAATCATGTCCTGTGTTGATGGCTAGTCTCAAGAAATATAAAAATTCTGTATGGAGGACATTAAAACATATTGATTTTTAATACATTAAAACTATTGCTGAGATGAACCTTGGTCGTCTCTCAGGACGACAAGATGTTGAGTTAAAGAAAACAGGGCTATCAAAATATACCTTTGCAAGAAAAATGTAAAATGCAAAATAATTGGTCTGGGTAAATTAATAAAAACGTTATCTTCACAGTAGTATTTTCTTTTTAATCGTGGAGGCAGTTACTAAAATTGCATAAGGACATACATCCAGACCCAAACCACAACTTACAGCGAACAATTATTCTGTGCGGAATTCGAACCCGCGGCCCTGCAGCGCCACGACCGAATTCATAACCACTGTGCTACTGCCAACTACCAAGTTACCAAATCGTCACTTATTTTTTTCTGTAAGCTTAAAATTATATGAACTGTATTTCTCATTGTAAGTGAATTTTATTCTTTTGGGAAATAAATTTCTAAGGCCGTAAATAGCCGTGTGGCGGCAATGTAAGAGAAACCGTCTACTATGAGAAATGTCAGTATCATCGTATATCGTGCGATAAATGGCCACTAACTTTCGTTCTTGCTAGATAAAATACCCAGGTCGGAGACAAGGGCAGAGTTAAGCCGGTCACATACATACGGATTTCCGTTCCGAGATTCCGTTTCGGAATTCCGATTCGGGATTCCGTATATACATCACACACTTACGTTTATTTTTCGCTCGGAATAACAAGGTTTATTTGAGTGATGTCAACCGTTGAGTACAGATATTCAGCCAGCAAATATGGACAACGATATTGCGATTGTATTGTTGCTGTATCTAGCCAAGAAGAAAACATATTGCCACCGTTATCGGGTGCATCCCCTTAACACCCTAAGATTACAAGATAGCCAGTATTATGTAAAAAGAGCCAAATTACGAGCCTATCCAGATTTTTTTAAATTTCAGATGTCTATAAACTCTTTCGACAAATTATTTCATTTCTTACATAATTTCTTAATGATGAGCTAGATGGAACACTAACAGGGGTAGAGGAATCATGTTGAGCGAGTCTATCGTGCTTAAGTCTTATTGTGGAAATGACGAATCCACGACTTTTTCTGCCTTCAAGTCGGCACCTTTTGTAAATGACGTGTAATATTTGACAGATTTCGTAGCGGGGAAGTTAATTTGTTCGAAAAATGTAAAGGATAATGTTGTTTTTGTACTATTATTTATATCTTATATAAATTAGATTAAAAATAAATAAACCAAACCACTGAAGCATTGTTTTGTATATTAATAATATAATACCCATAATATAATACAGTTTCTAGGGTATTATATTAATATAAATTAATATAATACCCTAGAAACTTATATACTTTTATTTAAAACTACCTTCTCAATTAAATGGCATTGTGTGACAAACTGACAAAGGACTTTTGCAGTTCCTTTGAATTGAACTGCTATATTTTTCTCCCACTAGAGTCCTATATCAGTCTTTAGAAATTTGTGTATATAATATGAAATTAATAAGCTTGCTTTTCTTATGCGGGACACAAGTATTCTTTATGACGAAAAATATAATTCTCCATGTACTAGATCACCCATTCACTTAAGTTTTGCAACCCACACTGGGCGCGTTTCGTAAGGAATTTACGAATGTGTGTTGCTGTGTGCAACTTACACAAAATCTGTGAAAGGCTTGCATTCGGAGCGGCTTTTTTTCGTTCGGGATTTCCAACGCACAGGCGATCGTACGGAATCTCGAATCGCAGAAAAATCCGTACGGAAAAATACCGTACGTGTGTCATTCATTGATTTTATACGGACTTGCTGCGCTCGGAATCTCGAATCGGAATTCCAAAACGGAATGTCGAAACGGAATTTCCGTATATATGTGTCGTGCCTTAAAAGTGCGTATATTTAGTGCTATGGTCGCCAATTCGTCTGCTAATACAAATATTAAGGTTTTATTATTTACTACCGCATATCCGGCGTGTGCTAGAAATACATTTTGTTTATTTGTCCAAATTTTTTTTTATATTTATTAACTTTTTTATATAGTGCTTAGTGCGTTGTTTTATTGGTCTTAAACTATCTTTGCATTGTTGCCTTGCTAATAAAACCAGTTTGAGAGATATCGGTTGTATGGTTCCAAAGTCTTGGACATAAGTAGAAACATTTTTCCGTTTTTTATAGTTAGTTATTACTAGTGATCCGATCCTGCTTCGCACAGGTGATTTCTAAATTTTTAAACAACATCGCCACATACCAAGTCCAAGTGTGAATCTAATCCACCTATGGACCAATTTAAACTCACACAAAAAAAATCATCAAAATCAGTCAAACCGTTTTTTGTAGTTTTAGCGAGTCCAACAGTTAGACAAATGTTTTTTATACATAGAAATAACAATTTTGGAAATTAGTTACCCATTTATTCTTTATCCTAAACTTCAAAGTTGTTCGTAACATTCTAGAAGATTCTCTCTCTTTTGTCACAAAATTACAATAGAATGAGAGTAATAAAGATATTATTCATGTTTAATTTAGGGAACCGATAGTAGTAAACATTCATAAGTTAGGCCGTAAGTCAGCAATTCTTGTATGTTTATAAGTAATTATATATATATATATCCGAATGTATAAAGTGTAAATATAAAATGTATTAACAACTTGCCTGCAACGAACCGACAGTGATATATTGTGTGAATATGATCCGAAATAGAAATGTCGTTCGGAAGTTACAAATAACTTACAGACACACTAACGATTGGTATACGCTAAAGATCTCCTTCCAGCACAGTTTTTTTTTACAGAATAAAGGTAAAAAACAAGCACACAGTCCACCTGATGGTAAGTGGATTCTGTGAAAATTCTAGTAAAAAGGATCTCTAGTTCTCTACACTCAGCATACGAAACATAACAGCATTAAGCTGGTATTCTGTGAGAGTGTTGTCCTACCCCGGTCGAGCCGACCCATTCGTGCTATAATCATAATATAGCTACATCGTGGCTCTACCACTGGAATAGGAAGTCAATAGTTTTGGCCTTTTAATCATTAATACACATTTTACTTTTTCGTGCTATACTTATTGTTATTGTCAGCTGCGGTATGATACCTATGCTATAAAGTTTTCATCTAATCTCACACTAAAGGTATTATGTTATGGTTTATCACATTAAAATGAATATGAGTAATAAAAACATACCCTTCTCATAATCAATAAAAGTTCGTCGAATTTAAGTTAATCACACAGCAACTAAATGTTTTATATTTTTCTAAATGTTTTATACTAATTGTATAAAATAATATTATATTGTAAATTGATCACTACTATATTTAAAAAAGTCTCGTTGGGTTTCTTCCTGCTTCTTACCAGGACACAGGTTTTTTCGAACTATTGGTAAAAGTAAAAAATGACTTAATAATATTTACATGTTAAATTTAAATAAAAATGAATATATTCTATTCTATTCTATTCGTCCCTGCTCCAAAAATCTCACAGATTTGAGGGATTTCTTCTTAACTGAGGGCCTTTAATTGTTTTTATAAGACTTTTACTTACTGATCCGATGATAAGTCCTTTATCTCAAAAAAGATTTCGATGAAATAGCGAAGAGAAAAAGACGGAAATAAAGATTTATTTTATTATTAATGGCTATAAAAATTAAATAATTATCTTATAAAAAAGTTGCTATATACCAAATTTACTTGTCCATTGCCCGCACATTTTTGGACATATGCCAGATCGCCTTGAATAAAATTCAAGACTTAATTAAGTCTTAGTCGTGAACACGATACCAATCTCATTCAAACCGTGGTTACCCGGTGAGGTAGTGCAGAATAATAAACCAGTTAAAGTAACCACTAACTGGTCATACTCTTGAAAAGAAGCTGTGGTTTTAAGCTGTTATATTTTATTTATTTATTACGCTGTTCTATTGACCAAAGCGATGTTATAACTACTACACGACTAAAATAAAAGATGACTCACATGCACACAGTTCATCGTAAATGGTAGCTGTGGCCAATAGTGACCCATATTCAAATTACAGGTACGTTATTACCATGTCGTGGTATCATCATTAATCTCTATCATCCCTACATCATCTTAGGAAGCGACAGATGGAAATAAAACGAGACGGCCATTAGATTCTTAGTAACTACTCAAAATGATAAAAAACTGCGTTTGCCAGCTTATCTGCCAAGGGGGGTAATTGTGACAAATGTAGAGTATATATGCTGCAGTAATAGCAATCTGCGATGGAGGTATATGTTAAGCAGTGGTACTACGCCATTATTTGTTTTCGTTTAATAGAATAAATGAGCACACAGTCCACATGATGGTAAGTGGGTACTGTGACCCATAGACATCTACATTTTTATACTCGACTGAGAATCAAAATACAGATGCGTTGTTACACCTGAGTAGTAAAAAAAGGGTCTCCAGATTTCTACACTCACCATACAAAATAGCATCAAGCTGCTATTTGACGCGGTATTTTGTGATAGCGATTATTAATTTTAATTTAAATAACTAAACGTAGAAAACGGATAATATTTAGAGCGGCGGAGGGTGGGTTAAGCGCTCCCTACGCGAACAACTCAAGTTTGATTTGTTATCGAATTGTTATTTGTAATTTTAAGTACTGATTTAACACGTGCTCGACGGTGAAGGAAAAATCGTGAGGAAATCTGCATTTGAAGTGTGAGAAATTAGAAAAAAATATTTCGAAGACATGTGAAGTTAGCCAACACGCATTGTGGCAGTGCGGCGGAATTTTCCTTGCCCTAAAACCCTCTTAGAAATTAATGAAGGCCTGTACCCAGCAGTGGAAGTATATATGCTGTTAGCTTAACTTATAACGTTTGAAATTATATTTTTGTTGAAAATTAAATGCGATACAACCCGTAAAATTTCTTTTATTCCGTGAATATAAGAAATCATTATTATTTTATGTGAGTATATATTCATTCCAATGTATTTTATTCAGTTATATATTTTATTTAGGTGGAAGCTATGAGTACAGAAAAACGAGTTCGAGTTCGAGTAAAGCTGTATGACGACAAAACCGACATCTACAGTCAAGACATCGACATGTCTACAGGCGAGGGAGGTTTCATAGTACCAACAGTCATGGCTGATGCACCATACGTCAATCTCCAGGTACGAGTTTTATTAATAACTTATATTTTCACTTAGAAAAATATTTCTATAAAATAAAACTTTAATTATATATGCGTGATCTGTTAGTTATTGTAGCTTCGTCAATATTTCCCTAGGATGAGTTAATTACGCAATTGTGTAACATTGGAACTGCGTATATATATATATATATATATATATATATATATATATATATATATATATATATATGTGTGCGAAACAGAGCGAAAAGGGAGAGAGGGAAAAGAAAAGACCATCAGGATCCTCCTAATAACAAAAAAATCTGCAGTTGCGAACCCGCATCAAAGCAAGGAGTTTATGACGAATATTCCCACATAGCACAGAATAAATAATAGTACTACGCCTACGGAACAATCTATGGAGGAGGTCTATGTTCGGCAATGAACTTTTTATAGGCTGAAGAATGGACGAATGAAATATTGTTATACAAGACGAATCTATTGATTTCAGATAAGTTATTATATTATTATAAAGCCATTTATTTCCTTAACAAAATTAAAATACATTTTATTAGTTATTAATTCCATTAAATAATTTAAAATTAGTAACAATATTATAACATAATAAGAACATGAAAGAAAAAAATTGAAATAAAATAAAATAATTAAAAATAAATTTATACAATCACTTTCAGTATAACTTGAGCTGTCGTTGTTTAGATTAATTATTATTTGATTTTCAATAATGCAGTCAAAATAAATGTCTCTCAAAGTAATCAATAATGTTTTTTTTTGTTTTTCTACCACTTTTGCCAAATCATCGTTTTTGACATGGGCACATGCTTCAACGAATATAGGAGAAACAGTCCAAAAAGTTAAGACAGAGTCACAGAAGACAAATACAAAATCAGAAAATTACGCACAGTAAGCTCCCGAAATGGCGGGAGATATAAATTACTTAGTGGTGTTTTTCAGCGCGGCCTTGTTTATGAGTTTTTTGCCTACAAAAAGGACAATGGCAAAATAATAGGTGATGGAATTATTAAGTGTCTACTTAAGTCACCATTACAGATATCAATAAAATAATTTAATATGTATTATCTAATCAAGCTTATGGGCTATAGAAAAAATATTCATGCACAATTCAAAACTTAATTAACTAGTTGTTGTACTCGTAGTTGTTACGATTCGTCAGTTAAGACGGACAAAGGTTTTATAACATACAGCCGAGTTTGATGTGTTTTTTTATAGTATAGGATGACAAACGAGCACACAGTCCACCTGATGGAAAGTGGTTGCTATGGCCCATAGACATCTACGTCTATCCTCGAAAATGCAGATGCGTTGTCACCCGTGAGGATTTAGGTGGAATGCCTCGTTTCCAGTAAAAAAGCTCTCCGGGTCTCTATACTCACCATACGAAACACAGCAGCATTAAGCCACTATTTGACGCTGGTATTCTATGAGAGCGTTGTCCTTCCCCGGTCGAGCTGACCCATTCGTGTTGTACAACCATACTACTAATATAACTGCAGCATGGCTCTACAACGTAACAAAGAAGTAACGGAGAGTCCGTTTCTACACAGGCGAGTAGTGGAGCTACTCTAATTCTTCTCCATTCTTGTACGCGTAGCGGTTTTGCGGGGTTTACGCTACTGCGCGTCATGCACCGTGACGTGTATTTTATTCAGAAAACTCTTCTATATCATATACTAATGCGTTCTTTGAGGATTCCCTCTAAGCTAGTAATTACCCTTTATAAACATATATGAAAATTATATTGATTAGTTGTTGTAACGATTTGCCAGTTAAGGCGTTTTATACCATACAGCCTAGTGTGATGTGTATTTTGTTTATACTAGAATATCTCTAATTCCTGACTTCCTGCAGTAGTATGACCGAAGAAAAAATGTTAAGGATCTTAAACTATATTTTTACATATTTTGCATTTGTAGGCGCAAGAAAAAAACTTAACTAAAAATTATTTGGGAGTTCGCTATTGTCCTTTACGTTGACAAAGTAAATAAAATAAACTTGTTTTATTCATGATTCATGTAATTTAAGGAATTTAAAAAAAAATTATTTAAACAAATAATACATTAAAAACATTAATTTCATACACATAAATTCGATTATTTGAATATTTTTAACGATTATTTGAATCTTTTTGCCGATTATTCGCATATCAATGAATTTTAATCCAAACGCTACGGTAAGGCACATAGCGACATATCATTGAAACGACGTCAAGTAAAAAAATTTGATACTAGTTATTTTTTTTAATATTTTGCTATGTTTGAAAGATTCAAATTTTTATTAGCGATAAAAATAAACACGTTGTAATTAAATATAGATAATTTTATAATTCTTCGGATTTAGGTAAAAGGTTATTGTAAATCGTATCAATACGCTTGTGCAAAGCTATTGCGGAATGATTAATGTGAAAGTCAAAAGGTATTTCTTAGATTTGGTTGACTATAATTGTTGTTAAGGACCTCTCTACGAGTATAAGCCTTCTCCAGATTTTTCCACTTTTCCCTATCCTTGGCTACTGAAATCCAATCATCTCCGTCCATCTTTCAAGAGGTCTACCTCTTTTTCGCTTTCCAGTAGGGCCAGCCCATTGCACGTATGGAAGATAAAACACGGATTCAGGTAAGTTAGTAGTCTATAAATAGTTGCACGTCTAAGCCGGTCGTTCGCACCTCAAAGCTAATTTACTTTAATCGCATCATTAATTGGATCCCAAGCAACTTGCGAAACTTCAATACGCTCAGCATAGTAACCGAGGTTCTAGCGCGGAATACAAATGGGTACATTTTAGGTCCGTTTACTTACAAACGTTTCGGCTTTAATCCCTACGCAGATCTCACAAATGTTAGAAGTTGGGTTTGTATAAAACTGCAAAGTCATAAATTATTCAAAGATTATGTATTTTTTAAAATATGTTCTTTTTTAAATATTTAACTCTTTTAATGACTTGTTAAAAAAAGATAGAGATTTGCTGTATACCTACATGCCTGTAGTATCTAAACCGTTACTGCGAATTTTATTTTCCCGCCCTTATAAAAGGGATATTTTTGTATAACATTATTGGTATCGCTAGTTTAAGAAAATCACTACCGCATAATTATACAGTAGGTGTTGTAAGTGGTGACAGAGGAAAATGAAACTGAAGACGGGTAGCAGCATCTTATCGCCTGCCATGCGTGGCAACTATGTCAAGCAATCTATATGGGACGTCCGATTCTTAGAAGGGAAGTTTTGATGGAATGTTATCGTCAATTTATTCAAGGTTTTTATGAATCAATGAATGAAAAACTGCTATATATGTTTACTTTTAATATAAAAATACAACACACGTATCCTTACAATTTTTATTTCATCTTTACGATGTCACTTGAGAGAAGCAATTACTGCCTCGGCCGTACCGTCGCTCCATCATCAGCAAATATATCGCGCTCGTTTACGGAATTGGCAATCCGACTAAAGTACTTTCAAACTCTCTCTTGAATTAAAATATGAAAAATGTTCCGCTCATAAATACGCGTAAACATTTGAAAGATTTTTAATAATAAAAGTTATAAAAAAGCACACAGTTCATCTTATGATAAATGAATGCTGTGACCCATAGACATCTGCATCTATCCTCGATTAAAATTCAGATGCGTTGCTACCCCTGGGGACGGAATGCCTCGTCTTTAGTAAAAAGGGTCTCTGATTCACATATGCCTTACGGGACAGCATTATGCTGCTATTTGACGCTGGTATTCCGTGTGAGCGTCGTCCTCCCCTGGTTTTTACTTTACAATTAAAGTGACAAATTAACTTACCGTCTACTTGATGGTAAGTAGCTACTGTAGGCCATGGACACCCGCAAGTAAATATAAACTAAGAATGGTACAGATGCGTTGTTACCTCTGGCGATAATACACAAAGTAAGATACGAATAATCCAGTCAAATCAGCAATCAACCTTGAAGTGAGAGATAATAGGCTGAATTTTCGTACATACCTTCATTTTGGCGTTCGTAAAGTTATCTCAAAAGTCTTATAAAATCTAGTGGTTTGTCGTAAGTTATTCAAGGTCAAAGGTAAAAAAAAATTTTTTTCGTGATTATCTCGGTTTCTATTGCTACAATGATATTAACATCTATTGTAAAAATTGTAGAATATAAAATTTGCGACAAAAACAACAAACGTTTTTTTTTCGTTTCTCACCCGCTTTTACGATTGATATGTTTATAATAGATGTTAAAATCATCGAAGCAATAGAAACCGAGATAATCACGATACACAGAAACAGAAACTGTTTTTTTTTTTTACCTTTTTTTCTACTTTTGAGACGACTTTAAGAACGGCAAAGTGAAGGTGCATACGAAAATTATGCTTATTATCTCTCATTCCGAGGTTGCCCCCTTTTTTATGCTAAAGTGACTGGACTATAGCTACTACTAGGACTAAGTACCCTTCAGATAGGAACACGTCAGTGCAAGTACAGCTATTATGTGTTTAAGAACTTTCACGAGTTCACTTTAGTGTTTTAGAAAGAGAGTAATAACTAAAAATTAGGTATTTTTATCGTATTATCAAAAATCATAGTAGTTCGTCAATGATTCCTTATATCAGAATAAAGAAAAATTTTACATATAATCATTATATAGCTGCAACGTGGCTCTACCTACAAGATTCTCGATAGATTATCTAGAATAAACTTTCAAATTATTCTTATTTTTTTTTAATGAAACGTGCTTTTATTAATCACCGAAAGGTGTTTAATAATAAAGTTCATTCTTCAAAACTGACCTGTTGCGAAACGAGTGCGACGTAAAATTATATAAAATGATAAGTTCAAGTTGAAAACTAAAATACGCTTGGAAAAGCTTTTAATTTCCAGTGCCTGGAATAATGTTAAATAATTAATTTTCCAATAGGGCGGCAAAGCTGAGGTTGCTATTTGCACGAGTAGAGTACATCGATTTTATCTCAATTTGCAAATTACTTACTCGAGACACAGTACTTGAGTTAAATTTGAACATTTTCACTAATTACTGAAGCAATTGGAACTGTCTTAATTTTACATTACCGAATGCTTTAAGATTACGAGTACCTTAGAAAAGTGCCACGATAGCCCAGAGGCTGCATGTTCGCAGTTCGCTTTTCATTTCGCTTCAAAAAAATACTAGGATATTATCTTGTATCATAGAGACTGTATACATAAATGGCAAAAGGACAAACATCCAGATCCGGAACAATTATTTATAGTTCATGTAAATATTTATTGCGCGTGTGACTCGAACATGCATCCCTCAGCGTCGCAATACAGTGCTAAGCTTCTGCGCCACGAAGCCATCAAACAAATGCGAGCAGTACTTGAGCAACACCGTTTGGATAACCGCCAGCACCAAAGAAATTTTTATCTGAAATTTTAAATTTTGATTTGCTAGACATGAAATAAATATTTCGAAAGCATGTTATTAAACGTTCTTCTCACTGTCACCAATTTATTCTCTTCCTTACGTTAAATTATAGTTAAATAAATTGAACACTATATTCTTCTTTCTTACTAATGTGAAAATAAGAGTGTGACGGAATAAAATAACTTCCGATAAATCACAACTGATTAGCTTAGCGTCTAACCGACGAATGCCCCCCTGTTTGCATCTCATAATCTTATAAAGAAACCTTATCAGTACAATAACTCGCGGCGGCGGCGCTTGTATTTAATAAAACTGGAAGTCATATGAATAGAAATACAAGCGTAACCATAGAAATATGTTATGAAATGTTTACAATGTGGAGAGACAACAACCACTAGAGCAACGAAGATGATTGCTTGCACTCTCTCCAGAAGTGAAAGTAGGCCTGTACTCAGCAGTGGAACGTTAATATAATGTGGGCTGTTACTTTATTTTCTGTGGATAGGATGAAGAACTTAATTGTAACGCCCAAATATTGTTTTCAAATGCTCATGGGTAAATACACTTTATTTGATTGATGAAATAATACAACTTCATTGCTATATTTATTTTTACACTATTTAGC
This sequence comes from Parnassius apollo, assembly GCA_907164705.1. Taxonomy (NCBI): domain Eukaryota; kingdom Metazoa; phylum Arthropoda; class Insecta; order Lepidoptera; family Papilionidae; genus Parnassius; species Parnassius apollo. Next base: position 3,528,286 of record CAJQZP010000585.1, read on the forward strand.
TCTTTATATCAAGCGTTTACACGTGTAAACTCTTAGTTGACCAGGAAAATAATAGTAGAAAATTAACTTAAAATGATATTTTCAGACACCTAATGGGATTAATCGCTGTTGTATCGCTGCTGAGATAAACGTGAAAACCCCGTTTGACTATCATTACATGTAATGCAATCTATCGAAAGAGGATAGCATCATTTATTTCGAGAGTTGATATATGTATAATAATGCTATTGTTAGTAGTTTGTCGGATAGGCATATACAGACTACAATGTACAGACGCTGGGTGAAGCTGACTTCCCGAAATATTGCTGTTAAATATTCAACATCTTTATATACGATACTCGTATTCGCTTCTATTCGGTGATTTCTGGGTTTAGACAACAGTGCCACCTACCGGGTTCAAATGTGAATATAAACCATCTAGGGACTGATTCATTTACACACAAAAATTTCATCAAAATCGATTGGATGGATTCAAAGTCTATAGACTTTACGTTACGGATACGGAGATAGGTAGAAACATTGTTTGTATTTTATATAGATACATTTTACTAATTGTTCTTGTAATTAAAGATCTTTCTATCTGCGAAAAACGATTATTTTAATATAAATAAAATAATTGGCTTACCTAAAATATTAGAGAACTTTCGCTACCTAATAGACTGATAGCAATAAATTGACGTCATATCTAAATAACCCCAAGTGTTTGTACAATGTGCTGTGATCTCTTTGCGCAGCGTATGGTGCTTACACCTGCACTGCAAAGAGATCATTCCAGAGCTCATTATCACAGAACACAGAACTAAACGGGTAGGGGTAAAATAAATCAAATATTATATAACGGGAACGAACCTTTACAATCCGCAGCTTATTATACGGATAAAATAAAAAAACATGCGTGCAGCTCACACGCGACGGAAGTGAAAACGTCAAATGAAATGAAATATAAAATACAAATACTTTACGGAAAATAATTTATTTAATATTATAATTTAAACTACAAGTTCGGCATAAAATATAAGAAAATTTAATTTATAGTAAATTAATGTAACAATCCTTTTAATATATATAATAGACACAGATATTATATTTTCTTTCGAGTAAAATTATAATAGTGCCACCTACTTCATTCTATAGGTAGTCACTTTATCGAACAACTGATTGACACCCAAGGTGGTACGTAAAATAGACGCTAGATGGCCTGAATTTATGAAATCATGAATTTTTAATGATTTTTTTTAATATGGTAATTTATATTTGTTAATTTTTTAACTGTTTACGCCACGTGGCTGCCATTTCTATATGAAAATCATAGATTATACAGTGTAAGTGAACCATACAGATGGGAAACGCACGAAACTACCTACTACCCGTTTTGATGGTTCTTTGTTATTCTAATTGATATTACTTGGACTCGTTTATTTTATTACTTATTTTATTTAAACAACATATTTTAATTCGACCATGTTTAAAATATCTAAAGAAGTCTTCGACATTGTTAATGTACTTTTAAAAGTACAGGACAGCCACTAATTTTTACGACGAGTAGATTAATTTCCCTTCGAATGTTTATACTATTTTCGATATATCTTATATAGTACTCATTAATTACAAAAAGATTTATATCAATTTTACCTTTTACAAAGTTGAGGTTTGTTTATTCCACATAGGCACACGACACAACACAACAAAACACAAACGCGTAAATGTTTCTCGTAAGCATTGAGCTATAATGTTTCCTATCTCATTTTCTACCACGTTAAATCTTATGAATTTATGTGTCTGTCTCTTTTTCCTGTCGCTTTTTCGTTTCATAGACTTTCAAATCACAACGATGCTAAAGAAGTTTTCACTTCAAAATTTCAAATTATGTGAAAAAAATCCAACAACTAGTGCTCTTCGAAGATTATGTCTAATAGTATATCTGTAGATCAAATATTCGGTCAGTGCGGTTCGAAATATGTTGCGTAATTATGAATTTCATAGTGCATCTGCTCGGAAGGTATACCCTTTCACTCGGCTACGGATCTAATTAGATCATACCATATCTACCTTACGTCGGCTCTGGTACGGGTCGAATTAGATCAGGTCGGATCAGAAGTACTGCCTTATGAAAAAACTATTTTTTCCTTTAGAACAAAACCAAAGACAATATGCAATAGATAATAGTATCAAAGACAAAGATATGCTCTTTTATTTTAAAGTCTTAGCTCTCGAGGCCACGCGTAATATGACACTCCCGTTCCACCATAACCTGGCAATGTTTCTTAGAAAAAAAAAAGAAATCACTCTGAACTTTCGGCGTTCCACGTGTCGCTTTGATGAAGGTGCTCCGTCTTTTTTATAGAATTTTATATTTGTGTCTGGACTAAAAACGAAAGTATTATACTTTTTTATATTCCTTGTAATATAGGGAATACGTAGATATATAATTTGTGGTATAAAAAGCGAAAAGTAAATTGCCAAAAGTACTTCAAAATCTGGAAGGCCCATTTTGGCGGTTGGGTCATAAATGTGTTATTTTTCAAATTCATTATTTTTAGTGTAAAATGTAAGTAAAAATAGTTTTCTTACATATTTCAAATAACTTGACGTTGTATTTATTTCAAATTCACACAAAACTATTTTTGAAATATTGTTCGAAATATCATAGAGATAAAATATTATTATTATTTTTTTTAATTTTTTTAATATTTCAATATTTTGGTATGAGTAACGAATAGAAACACATAAAACATAAAAAATATACAATATTTCCAAACATTCTCATATAAATTTCTTCAAAAACAAAAGTGTAGAATTCAAATTAGTAGTAATTTTGTCACTAAAATTGAAGTATATACTACTACTATGCTATACAGGGTAATTTATGTATTTTATTACAATTTCTAGCAACCAAAAATAATTTTATTCGATAGTTTATACATTCAACAAGAATTCCTGTAAGTTTTATCCATAAATATTGTCTCAAAGTGAAAATATAGCAAAATTTGCAATATAGCAAAAAATTTCCTAACTTACAAATTTTCCCACCATTAAGGTCCTGAGGGAACGGGAGTATAACAAGTCGCGCGCTGTCAGAGGTAACGTGGTATTATTCAAAAAAGGATTCGGAGTTGATGGATTTAAGAATTATGCTATGTTAAGCGATGATTCTAATTTATCCTTTTTAATCGGATGGACGAAGGCGTAAAGCTCATATTAGATAAATTCCTCCTATTAGCACCCCACAAATTATGAATAATGATGACCAATAATAAACAGTATTGAGCAATAATCATTTCAAAACACACATTCAAGTCAGTCTTTATTAAAAAAATTAAGGTCCAGCATAAAATCAAATTTCAGTAAGTTCATATACTGAATGGAAATGTTATTCACTGGGGACGCTAGATGTTGCTAACTACGGCTCAAACTGTGTCACAACTGTGGAAGCGTACGTGAAGTTGAAAACTTTGTACTCCAGGTAAACCATTATTATTGCAGTTTTACGAGTTACATCTGTATTTTGTCGTTAAAACCCTGTTATTATTCACAGACCAATTTAATAAATACTATATGGGATGTAGGAAAGGAAACAATTAATGCTAAAAGAAGTTAAGTGAACAGCCTTGAGAGCTAAGCGCTAGCCCTAAATTTCACAATACGCAAGCAATCCAGGTTCGATCCCCGGTGGCCAATGAAATTGATTGGAATTCTAAGTTTTAATTTACCACGTATTCGGCGCAATAGACGCAATGGAGCAGACCGATTAAATTGCTTAAGACATTCCAGAGATGAGGGAAAAGACTGTAACTTTTTAGTTTAAAATTGATCCAGGTATCTTTAAAATGGGACTGCCTCGTTGGTCTAGTGGCTGTTAGCACGAATGCTGATCATGTGGTTCAGGATTCTAATTCCATAGCAGCTCGGAGTTAGGAATTGAGTGCTATTTCTTCCCTAATCCTGGCAAGGCAAGTCGTATATTCTGGGCCTGATCATTTTCCGGTCTTCGATAATTGGACTATAAGCGTGTGGGAATAGAGACGGTACCCGTGCTTGCGCATACATTTATGCACTACAAAACGCTGTCCTAGCAAATCGCTTCTCTCTACAATCTAGTAGAATCTTAAGGAATTATCCTTATGATACTTATGATTTAATAATATCCTAATTCGTTGGTGGTAGAGGCAGATACCCAAAGAGGGAAGTTGTTTTCCCCCCAGGATACGTTCAAATAACGTTTTTCTTGATGCCGATGATGAGATCACTACTCAACCTAGGGCATACCATGTTCGCCGGCGAACGAGAGGTCACAGACACACGCCATGTACGAGGTTCAGTACCCGTGATAGGGGCGTTTTTACCTTACTACCCGTTACCCTCCTTCTGGTAGTGATTCTTACCGGGATTTGTACCTTCTAACTGAGGAGCCTTTGAATCACATCGAGCCTCCACCGCCCCCATAAGTTTAAGGAGCCTTACAACATAGCAGATGCCAGAGTGCTTCAAGAATGCCGGCAGAATCGGCGTACACAATAACTCGTAAGTCCTCGTTTACGAGTTTCTTTCGATGAACTTGTAAACGCTGCAGAGCCAACAGCATATACTTTCAGAAAAAAGAATTCTCTCCATTGAGACTGGCCACCGTAATCCAAATTAGGTTCCAAGGACATTAGCGTTATTAAAGTGGGATTAAAGCTTAAATTATAAAAAAATAGTTTTAAATTGAGGTCCTTAGTTGTGAGCAATTTTACTTATTTTATGTTAAGTACGAAGTTTCCCTAATGAGTGTTTGGGCATTAAGAGTCAATCGTTATCAATCAGTTAAGATCTGAAAAAGTGTTTCTTTAAGGAACGGAATCGGCATATCCTTGAGTTTATAATGCCTCGATAGATATGTGTTTTTTTCGACAACAGTGTCAAATCAAGGTTCTTGCCAGAATACGCAGTTTATTTTTACTTAATCCCAGGGCTTCTGTATTGAATTTACCATCATAATCCCGTATTAGAGGTTTTAGAATATTTTAAACCTGATACGTCAGACCAGCTCTTAAGTGATATATTGTGGCAAAGAATTTGAATAGTAAATCCGCTTTTCAGACTTTCAGACAAATTGTGTACTCTTTGAATCTTCCCAAGTCCATTGCCTACAATACCCGCATGACCTGGGACCCCTCACAAAAATTACCGTGTTGTTTTACCCCAGGGCGTTTAAACGAACAACGCAGTCTCCAACTAGCTTTGAGATCACCAAGTTTGATCTCAGTGCTAGCATTGCTGCTTGACTATCAGAGTTTATATAAATAATATGGTTGACTAACTAACTTATTTCTAACTAAAAATGAGTTAATTAAACGCGATTAATCCGTATAAATAGTTTTATTCAATGTGTAGTGTTGCCGTAATTTTAAGAATACATTACAACGAAGTATGGTAAAAATTTCCGCCTGAAAGATAGAGGTGAATTTCACCAAATTCATACTAAGCTTGAATTTGGTGCGTTCCTCATAAAATCCAAAGCCTACGTCGAGGCCCATTTTTGAACCATCGATAAACCATATAGGGCTACCGACCTCACAGATAACCCATCCATTTAGACAGTCTTCACTGGAGGGCAGTGTCACTATTATATTTTATTAAAAGTGTGTATAGTGGACGCATGATATCCGAGATCATGCATAAAGTCGGTGCTTCTTTCATTGAGTCAGACAGGGATCCGAATTTGTATTAAAGCAAGCTCGGACCGCCCTGGGCCGACCCTATATAAACTAGCCCTCGCATATTTGTCTACATAAAGATTAAGGGGCATTAGGCATAGAAGTTACCCTTAAACAGGTAGTCCTTTGTAGACTATTTAGTTAGTCTGCAGTCGTTTTTTGGTTGGCCTTATTACATCAAACAATGGAGGCATAGGTTCTAACCTGTATCACTATTTTGCTGTACAGCCATAGGATCATACTAGGACCCAAGCACTAGTGGTTCCCAACCATACGACTGTACATACCTAAAGTTATTATAGCCTTATGACTTAAGATGCTAAGGTGAGAGTTCCAAGTTAGTTTTTGGTCGATTGTTACACCCAAATAATTAACTTTAGTGGAAAATGGTATTTGTATATTATTATACTTCAGTGCTACAAATTTTTCTAATCGTCTAGTTTTTCTAAAGGGTATTATAACAGTTTTATCACCGTCAACTGATACACTGTAATCCTACACCAGTTAATTATGGTGTTTAGTGCTTTTCGTATAATTGATGATAAGGCACTTTGGCAAAACCCTCGTAATGAGCAAAAAGTTATCAGCTTAACCTAATGCGAAGACCTGGCATCTTGTACAATAATAAACTCCGAGAGTCCAAATAAGGGGTGACGATACACCTTTTTGTGGACAACCTCTGATAGTTGCAACCTCGATGGTAATTTGAAACAGCGCTCTTTTTGACTTTCTGTTTTAACGCATAGACTGCAACTTTGATGTGGGGCTACTGTCGAAGGGGCCTTCAATATCTAAAAAGGCATAAAGAGCTATTTCTTGATCCTCCAGCGCTTCTTCAACCCTGTCAATTACACTGATCAGGGCTATTTCCGTAGACTTTCCCCTACGGTAAGCATACTGGTTGTAATGTATGGGCCTCGTAGCTAGAGTTACATCCCTAATAATTAATATTCATAACGTTAGTTTTATTCAAAACCAAATATATTATATTTTTGTATATACTGTATAAACGATAGCGAAAGTGCGTTACGTCTATGCCTAAGCCCGGATCTAATAAATCAGGCTTTGTATTCGGTAACGTGTCTAAGATTACAACGGAGATAGTGTAACTATTACACCCTGCAAAATAACATAGTACGAGTACGTTCAATAAATAATAAGGGTGGCATTACAATTTTATCTAAGTTAATATATTATATAACATCTATATTTGATATGATATAAATTTTATTTATTTACTTAGTCTTTATTGCATTTCTTAATTTACAAGAATACAAAGGGCGCACTGCCTTGAGGAATTACCAGTAAACCCATGAAGTGGTGAGAATTTGACGTACGTGTAGTAATATAGATTAAAAATAAAATAAAAATGATAACTACGTAGTAAATACAATTTACAAATATATAAAATAAACGAACTATAGAGATATTTCCTATTTATATATACATTTATACTATTATATATTTGTATATATACATACATACATATCAATATTCATATATAAATAGTACATATAAATAACTATGAATATATAAGTCTGTTAACAATATAAATGACATGCATGGTTAAAGTAAGCAGCGTTGTCTTTAATAGATAATTACGCACCAACTTTTTAAAAGCAAATTTATTGGGAGCTTTTCTGATGTCATCGGGCAAGAATTCCAAAAGCGTGTAGTTTGTGTATATCAGGATATAATACTTATATTCTATTCAGTCAAACATATATTATTGCATAACGGTTATTTATATATCGTTAATAAATATTTTAATAGAAAAGGACCGCGCCTTAGATCCATACGTATCACTGGTAATATGCACTGGTTTAATAATCTTGTCAATTTTGAGGTATACCTGACGGGAAAATGTACCATAAATTTCGGAACGCTTCCTACGTGAGTTGAATCTATAGATTTACCTCTCGGTCGAAGTTGGACTTACCTAGTCGGATTATTTTTCCTAAGCAAAGCTTACTCGCCAGTAACTTCGAACGTAGCACTCACAACAACTTCCGGCATAGGTGTGACATCAACTTCACACATAACCTTTGTTTTGTCCATGTTAATCTTAAGACCTATCTGTTGGGAAACACTATTGAGATCATTGATCATAGAGGTTAGGTCCTGAAATGATTCTGCCATAAAGACTATGCTCGAGGTTTCTCCGTGTGATGGATTTAGAAATTGGAATATCCACAGTAGAATCAATCAATCAGAGTAACCGATATAGCCAAATGTATTAGTAAGCTAAAGTGGCAATGGGCCGGCCATATTGTAGCTCGAAGAACTGACAACTAAGGTGTAATTAAGAGTGACAAAACCATAGAAACCTGTAACCAACTTCAAACAAGCACAGAGTTACATTCTGTAGATGAATAAAATCAAACGCCTCACCAATTATTATCATCCTGACCTTCTAATCCCTCAAACCGATACACAGCACTTGGTGCATTTTTGCTTAACAGCAGAAATAGCTAAATCGTAATAATAATTTAGAAGTACCTTGTGGAAAGGGGAACTAGCTTCATGCACGTGTATAGAATCTCTCTTTTTATTCTATCTCTATCTTACATCTATAAAAAAATACCTTTTTCTGTGAGGGCAATCACGGGAAGAAAATGTCGTTTTGCAATATTCAATATTATTTTATATGAATCAACTGACTGCCTTGTGGATCTAGTGGTCATAAGTGCAGCTGTCGTACATGAAGTTCCGGATACGAATCCCGGTTCGGGCCAAGATTACTGAAGTTTTCTGTCAAGAAATTAATTCTTAGTAATAGGCCGAAGTACGGCAGTTCGCGGTGTTTTACCCGCCTGCCTCGGAGTGTTTAAAGTCAATAACCTTACAATTAGACAAATTAATTATGAGAGATGTGCCTACACTCAAAACTATAAAAGCGCTTTAGCGCAGAATATGAAAAAAATCGTGTTTCGTTAGTAAAATGAAGATAAATTTGAAGCAATTTTTCAAAGTATTAGCTTAATTCGTTGAAAGCTTTAAATTAACTCAGTTAAATCGAAATCATTTCATTTGCTAGATATGCAGTCTGTGGTCAAAGCAAGTAGTAGGTTTAGATTAGATGTGCCTAGTACGAGAATATTAATTTTATATTTTTAACTTTAAAATTAATAACATAATAATGGTTTTGATGTTAATAATAATAATAAGTTCTCATATAAACGTAATAATCTTCTATAAAAAAAGAACGAGTCTTTCTCATCGGTTGTAGGTTCTTCGAGCTACAGAGCGTAGCGTTACCACGCCAACCTCCTGGTCACAGGCAGATATTTAATGTACAGACTCTCATTCTGTCTCATATATAGATATTATATTGCATTTTTATGAGCAGCTCCTTACCGGTAAAAGAAGTGATGGGTGCCTCCTCCCGCCCCTTAAATGAGTGACGACCTGATGGTGCCGATAGATGCATGACTATAATTATGATGATGATGATGATGAGGAATAATATTTTTGTCTATCGTTATGTGTGTAAAAGTTCACTGTAGAGCGTATGTCTCTCCGGTTATAAGGAGGATTTGTCTTGAAGCGTGACGACTTGACAGATGAATAATTGTTCGTAGTACCTAATTTCCCAAACAAAAGTGTGAAACTAAAGAGTTTAATATTTTACCTAAACAAGAAAACGATCGAAATATATGAAATTTTCAAATTTCTTTTCCGAATTCCGATTTCGTTCCACGAAATTGTGACACAGTTTCTAACTTTAAAAAATAGACTGAAATAACTTTATGGTCTACATTATGTGGCGTAGTGCCAAGAACGTGGACTGAATTTCCTTACTGAACTCTCAAATACATATTGCAATAAGTGAATAAAAACTACTTCTCTTATCGCTTCAAATAACGCCCAGTATAAATATCAGGGTAATGGTCTCTATCAAAATGAACAAATACAGTCCTATAAATGACCCATGACCCAAATTGTGCCCATACGTCTGCAACTAATACTCGTGGTGGTTCATTTCTGATATGCGGTTATATTGTGAACTCCCAAAACTCGTTATTTAGGTGCATATTTCTTGTTAATAATCAAGCCTTTACTTCTCCCAATTATTATTTCATGAAAAGATTGCGCGAATTTAACTCCATTTCCACGACAACAACACATTATTTTATTTATGTTTTTGACAAAAACACATTAGACTAGAACTACGATTTTTAAGACTTCTATTAAAAGAAAGAAAACATTCTTATTTATTGCGTTACTGGATTGCGTTTGTTGAAATATTACAATACCTACACGACTTAACTGTGATGCCCAACAAAAGTACCAACGTTTTCAATTTCTTTGTGCTTAGTGCTTATATACCACTATACGGGAATCAAAGGTAACTGCATGAGGAAACTTTTGGAAATAAAATACATTTCGAGGAAAAGTGGAGTGCTCTGGCTTGAGGCGAAGGGGAAAAAAGGGGAAGAGTGAAGACGATGACTTTTCCCGGTCTATTGTGTTGTTGTGTTATTGTGTGGAGAATTTGCACAGTAGTATGACATTGATAGATTTTTACTTTGGTTATATTTAAGTCAGCGTAACTTTTTCTCTTATTTAACGTATCATCAATAGTATTGAACTTAATAAATTATGGTATCTCAGGGACAAAACGCGCGCCATGAGTTTTACACAATAGGTGAGCAACACGGATTTGATCCCCATGGACACCACTGAAGTTGTTAAAATATCGTGTGGAAAACCCGCTTGTCTGAGGAATATAATATTTTGAGGAGAAGAGGAAGTCTGCCAACGCCCACTGGAGCAGCGCGGTGGATATAATTGCTTCTCCATAATCAACAAGAGTGTGTTCCTGTGTTCAATTGTGGGATTAATATAGGTGAAGCTTGTCACTAGCTTACATCTCATCTAGGATTTTTATTCAAATTATTTCGAAGACATGTAAAGTCCGCCAACACGCATTTGGGTAGCGAAAAGGACATTTCCTTGCCCTAAAACCTTGCAAGAAATAAAAGGAGGCCTGAGCCCAGCAGTGGAACGTAAATAGGCTGTAACTTTTAAGAGTTTTGCCTATTACAATTACAAAATAAAACTAGTACCCTTTGCTAAAGTGCCTACGAAATTGGGTGTTGTTTCTGTCGCATATTATTTACATATACCAATATACATAAATACATAAACTCTCACGCCTGTCACCCAGAGGGGTAGGCAGAGACTAAAAACTTCCATTTGGCACGATCCTGACACACCTCTCTCGCCTCCTTCACATCCATACACCTACGTATACATGCTCGTCGGTTAAGGGTACTTCTAATTTGGCCCGTTTTCAATGAATCGCCAATTTGGTCGATAAATTTTCGCCTAGGACGTCCCTTTCCGACTCTGCCATTCACTTCTGCAACATAAATTTTCTTTGTCACTCTTTCCTCACTCATTCTTTCCACATGACCAAACCACCGAAGCATTCCTTTCTTAATCCTGGTCACAACATCATCTTGCAAACCACACTCTTCTCTTATTACACAATTTCTTACCCTGTCGTTCAGATTCAGCCCTAACATACTCCTTACCGACCGCATTTCTACTGCGTTGATTCTACTCTCGTGCTTCTTCTGCCACACCCAACTTTCACTACCATACGTTAAAGTAGGGACCAACACAGCGTTGTGAATTACCATACGTGCCTTTTTTGACACATTTTGACTCTTCACAATAGAGTGCAGGGCCCCATTTACTCTATTTCCCGCATTCACTCGTCGTTCTATATCTTTATCATATCTCCCATCCCTACTAAATACGCAGCCCAAATATACAAACTCATCTACTTGCTCGATCAACTCCCCTTCTATTCTTATTTCCCAAATCGTTTTACTTTCTTCTCTTTCAAAAACCATAACCTTCGTCTTACTTGCGTTCACTTTCATACCCCTTTCTTTTAATGATCTGTTCATTAATGTAACCATCATTTGCAACTCGGCCGCCGACGACGCAAGGATAACTTGATCATCGGCGTACAAAAGGCATTTGACGGTTAACTCACCCATTCTTAATCCGCATTCTTCAACTTTCAAATTTTGCAAACAACTGTCCATAAATAGGTTGAACAGCCACGGGGAAGCCACAAAGCCCTGTCTGACACCTTTATGGATGTGAAACCAGTCCGAGTAGACCCCGTTGATCCTAACACAAGCACTAGAGTCCCTATAAAGAGACTCCAATGCCTGTATCAAGCCAGCGCTCAACCCAAACGAGTTCAGTGTTTGCCATAGCACATCCCTATCCACTCTGTCATAGGCCTTTTCCAAGTCCATGAACGCACAAAAAACCTTTTGGTTTTGGTTGGCCAAAAACTTCTCCGCGATCATGCTCCGATATTATTTATTAAGCCAATATATTCAACTCTGACCAATATTTCTTTTAAGTTTCTCCGAATAATAAACTTGAATGTTACCATCTATCAACGCCCAAGTCAGCCCCTTAATGGAATGTTATTTTAAAATACTACTTATGTATTAATGATATAAGAAAAACATCTAGAATAGCATTGCTCTGGCTTCCTTTACTGCAGTCAAGCTGCAGTACACATTGCACGTTGACAGTGATTTATACGATAAAATTCTACATACGGATTTCAAAATGAGCTTTGACAGCTACTTTGTTTTCGTTGTCAAAGCTCGAGTTCAAATGGTTTAACAACTTTCTTGTTCAGTTTTAAGACCACTTTAAGACTGTATTTTATATTTAAGGACACTTTCAAACAAAATTAAGACATATACCATTTAAAACAATAATTTTAACTAGTTTATTTTGTTACTTTTAAACGTTGTGACTTATTATACTCTTTAGTTACTTTATTTATCCCTTCTCTTTAGGTGTCGGTCAAGGTGGACTAAATGAGTATTTTTTATTAATAATTTATTAATATTCTGAAAATCTCAAATAATAAAATATGCGAACTATAATTGTGCCCTTAAAGAAGTTCAAAATTGTACTGACTATCAAATGGAAAAGCGTGATATTCGAAACATAATATGAAATGTATTAGGTACGTAATGTGATTGATGTATCAGGGTTTATTATGTAATATGGTTTCAGCAATTTTCCTTTGTAACAGTATCCTCTCAGTCATGTAGACGAGTAGAATCGTTAGCTGCCCTTTCACCTATCTAACGTATTACTTGTATACGTGGTTGAGCCACGCAGCAGGGTCGGCTCGGCCGGGGAAGGACCACGCTCTCAATGAATAACAGCGTAAAATAGCAGCTTAATGCTGCTGTGTTTCGTATGGTGACTGTAGAGAGCCGGATACCCGTTTTACTGGAATCGAGGCTTACATCTTAGTCCTCAAGGATTACAACGCATCTGCATTTTGACTATTTTTTATACTTTGAGGTTAAATCTACATTTAACCACGATTAAGAGGTTAAATGTAGATGTCTATGGGTCACAGCATCCACTTACCATCAGGTGGACTGTGTGCTCGTTTGTCACCCTTATCCTATAAAAAAAATATTGTAACAGATTGTCGTAACCGGTGAATGAGAGATATGTCCTACTAGTTAGGTAATTAATAATTCCTAGTTAGGGATTAATAGCTTCCTACGAATTGCGGGTGATCATCATCCATCATAATCATCAATAACTATCTCAAGTAAATCAGTAAAGAGCTAACAGTCCACCTGTTAGTAAGTCGCTGCCATAAACGCCTGCTGTCAACTCCAAAAATAAGTCCAGGTATGCATTGATCTGTGAAAACTAAGATAAAAAAAATGTTTCACAGCCTGTTTGTGATATTTAGCTTCGTAATAGCAACACAATAGGATGCTCAGTAGCGTGTCGATAAAATAGGTAGTTCAAAAACAAACTAATAATATGTGGTAAACATTACAGATTTGAATAATATAACAATGAAAAGACAAATGTTCTTAAATGGTAGAGCCAGAACAGATTTTAATGTTATTGGCAAAATTCGTTCAAAGCCTTTCAGTGCCTCTAAGCAAAACTGAAATTAATCCATTTGCTGGCTTTGCAGACCGTGGTCAGACTGCAAGATCATTAATTAAAGTTGCAGCTTTGAGTTTTAATGTAATGAATGTGCAAATTGATCTAGTTTTCGAAATATAATTCACAAATGAAGTAATCTAATTATAATAGTGAATATTTAAAACGTACTTTACGTCTAATGCCTTGTATTTTTTTTTTGTATTTGGCATATAATATTACTTGATATTTTATCTGTGGGTTTTCCAATATATAATACAAAAAAATAATAGTGTTTTTTTCTAATGTATATTATTTACAATATATTTGATTTTGATCGAATTGCGCTATAATACATTACGATATTTTCTTTTAAAGATGTTTAAAAATAAAAATTAAATATTGTTTCATCGTTGCAGTACATCACAAGTACTTGTTGAACATGGGCTTCCATCAAGATCCTAAGCCACCTACATTCATCGATTTCTCTCACCTCTTACCATGTACTTTAACTAGTCGGTGACCGTCCTACACTTTGCTTATTGGTACAAGACTGACACTCAAGAAACCTTCTTCTCCATCGGTTTTCCTTCTTCAAGCTATATGACCGGCCCAGGCTTTAGCTTACTGATCCGTTGGACTACGTCGGTTACTCTAGTTCTACTACGGCTATCCTTGTAACGAGGTCTATCACTCCAAAAAACTCCGTTCATAACACTCTCCATAGCTCGCTGAGTGATCTTGAGATTTCAATGATTGCGAACAGTAAAAGACCACGTTTTAAATAGATATGTCATCACTGGCGACATGCACTGGTTGTACAGTCTTTTTTTTTCTTCAAATTTTGAGGTAAACGCGATGAGAAGATGTGTCGTTATCTGCCGAACGTTGCTGCCTACCTTATACCTTCTGGTCACGTGACCACAGAATTATAGAGCACGATTGTTTGCGTAAACACTGATACAATCTCTATTCCCTCACCCTCATAGTCTGATGAGTCGCAGAACCATCAGCTTTAACTACTTTCCGAGGCACGAGGGTGAAACACCGCCACCTTCCTTCCTCCGACCTGCTATTGAGACTTTCCTAACAAAGAAACGGAATAATTTAATTTTGCCCGACCCGGGATTAGAACCCGGGAAACATGGGATGTTCAGCAGTCACGCGTACAATCACTAATCCAACGTGGCAGTCAGATTAAAGTATTATTCTATACGTGATATGTTTGCATGTCTGTGATTACACATCTGTTTGCAGTAAGTTTCCTAATTGAACTAGAAATAACTATACTAAATTAAATATTATAGTTTGCCGTATGTAAGCTTATTATAAATTTAAAAGAATATTCCAATCATAATAAAAGTTTAAAATAAAGGTTTTGTAATATTTAACTACATTGGTGTCTTCAGCTTAAAAATTCAAAAGAAAAAAGCCGTCTCTCTTTCTGTGAATTACCGGTAGAAATGTCTGGAATATTTAAAAGCTATTTGTGTAATGGAAGTTTGGAGCCTGTCTCTAAATATTGATAAGCGTCGAAACCTCTTAAACAGTTCGAATTTAGTGAGGCTAGTTTTTATTGGTTCTTTACACAGGTCTAACGACATGAATAAATATTTAATTTTAAGTTAACATCAATAGACATGAACAACATATTAACTAAGTTTATAAGACTACTTTATTTAACAATAAAATTACATACGTGTACTTTTTACCCGACTTCAAAAAGGTGGAGGATCTCAATTCGAGTGTTTGTTCTTTTTTGGGAGTATGAATGTATGTCACGCGATATCTTCGTCAACTGTGGACCACTTCTTATAATTCTTTTTTTATATTTTAGGTCCACCATATAAATTTGGAGAAAAATAGGGGACAAAATTTATAATGTTACTGCTTAGACAACGTTCGAGTTTTTGATATTCACGACTCCACTTATAAGGGTCAAAACATTAGACTTCTAATAAAAGTGAAAGCCGATTTCAAAGGACTAAAAAGAATAATGATCGAATTATAACTCAGGAATTTAATCTTTCTTGAATACTTTTGAAGCAAGTGAAATTATCTAATTCTTTTTGTTATTTTGAATTCGGCTTTCACTTTTTATTAAAAGTTGTAGGTTAAGGCATTTTATGTCTGGCGAAAACGACCTTTGTGACACTTCCCATCGTCGCCTCCTACACGACAACCAGACGAAGAAACGTGGTAATTAATTTAACCCTCCCTCCTATGTGACATATACATTTCATCATCATCATCATTACAGCCCTTCACAAGTCCACTGCTGAACATAGGCCTCCCACAAGGTATGCCACAAAGCACGGTCCTGAGCTACCTGCATCCATCGACTTCCTGCATGTCTTACCAGGTCGTCACTCCATCTAGTGGGCGGTCGCCCTACACTTCGCCTACCGGTACGAGGCTGCCACTCGAGAACCTTTTTTCCCCAACGGTTGTCGGTTCTTCGAGCTATATGGTCGGCCCATTGCCACTTCAGCTTACTAATCCGTTGGGCTATGTCGGTCACTCTGGTTCTACTGCGAATATCCTCATTCCTGGCTACAGTGGCGATTACATATACATTTATTTAATTATTTTTAATATTAGTTTAAAATTTGAATATGAGTGTAAAATATACATATAATGTATATGTGCATTGACTTAATTGTTGAGTGGGATAACAAAACTTCGTATAGCGAGTTATATTGGACAATCCCTGAGAACATTACGTGATAATGACGCTTGACAGAGCAAATAACGGCCAAGATTAAAATATATACTTTTATTATTCTGGATATTGTGTGCTTAAAAACATATATTACTTCACACATAGAAGGTATTTTTAAAATATTTTATAAAGAAATAAGACAAGTGTAGCGACGAGAATGTGGTTAAACGTATTTGAGAGCTTACAAAAAGTATAATTGCAGTTTGTTGCAATCCACATTATATTTGAATATAATAAATTAGTTTGTATTCGACATAGATTATAAATAATAGTTATTGAAATTAATTTCTTATTTTTATCACTAGTTCGGAAAATATTCCTCTTCCTGTTATTTCCTCTTCCGGTAAAGCGATAGGTTATTAGAAATTATATCTTCATCCTTAATACTTAAGGTACTAAGTATAAGATAGTCAACTTGATTAATCCAATATTGATTGAATTCGTCTGATTAAGAACCGACATGAAGATTAACGAAATTAGTCCGGCGTGGAGGAGCGTCCCTTAATTAGTAACTGCGGCTGTTTGGTAATCCAAATTGGACTTTATAAAACTTCATTATAAGCTTAATTTTATCAGTTTTTTTTTATAATATCCTTATAAGGAAAGAAAAAAATATTTATATGCAAAATAAATATCTCTTTCTTACAAAAAAAGGCAAAATAGAAATAAAACAACACATAAAAACAAACGAATGCGGTATATAGAACAAAAGTTCCCATTATCCTATACCTTTAAACGAGCAATTCTTGTATATATATATAATCGGAATCTGAGAAACGGTTCCAACGATTTTCATAAAATTTAGTGTCCAGGGAGTTTCGGGGGCAATAAATCGAACTAGCTAGGATTTATTTTTAGAAAATGTCTTTTTGTCCGTGTTTACAGGCAATGAAAAACTGCTACAATATAAGAAGTTAAATTTTGACACTGTGTTAATGATCGTAATAGCTCAAGTGGATACACCTTGGTTCGCGTCCTGTCTTCGGTCCGTCTGTTTTCCTTTTTCTTTCAAGTTCCCTCCTTTCTTGAGAAAGCTATTATTTCGAGCCTTTTTTTTTAATTTTTTTTAAAAACACGAAAATTTTAATTAAACTAATTGCACTCATAATTTTTTTATTTAAATAACCAGTTCAGTTTTTTTCTATTATGTCAATAATATCAAAAAATATTTGTACATGTTATGTTTCATCACTATGTAATTTATATCTAAATGTAATTTCAAAAAAAAAACAGAGCATAGCTCGGTCATCCAGGTACCTACTATTAATAAATTAATCAAACAACATAACATAGGTATTTATAAGATTGGATTCCTTATTTCCAGTAAAAATTGTTGACGGGTTTCTATATTTACATACGGAAACAGCAGCATTATACTGCTATATTACGTTAGTAGTCCGTAACAGCGCGGTCCTACCCCGGCAGAGCTAAACTGTGTTTGCAGTATCATAGCGATTGTTATGCAAAAAACCAAACTAATCAGAATACTGATTTCTTAAATTTACGCGAACACTACACATTGAATAAAACTAAATTTACGGATTTTATCGCGTTTATTTCACTACTTTTACTTATTTTTAAATCCCAACATTTCGGGTGCTTTACAGCACATGGGTGCTGTAAAGCACATCTCCCCCCCTCTACTTAGGACTTACTAATGTTTGACGTCCCAATGTCATAGTTAGTCCGGCTACCTTCAGTTTTTGAATATTAATTTTTGGTCCGATTTACGCAAAACGAGCTTATTGTGTATAGGAAAAAGACCCATATATATCGTTTATTCGTAAGTATATTCATTTTTTCCAACTAACTTGTCTTCAAATCGTGACTTAAGCGTCATGATATTTTATCCAATTTTATTTAATAACTTAAGTCAGAATAGAGAACATTTTGGTGCATTTTGAAAACTTTTAGTACATTTTAGTATTAAATTAATTTAGTGTTAAATGATGTAACATTTTCTTTTTCCTTTATAATTGTGACAATTTTTTCCTGGACTAACTTTGACAAAGGCACTTTTGAATATCATTGGAAGTTAACAGTTGTGTCAGTTTGAAAATATTCCACTGTCCAAAGTACGCACAAATACAAAGGTACTCTTCATCTTTACCTACGAATACCCGAATTTAAGCTTATGAAATTAGGGACTGGGTCATATAAAATGTCAGACACAGGACGATCATTGGATTGTCCTTGTTATATTATTGAACCGCAATTCAATATATATATTTCGCGCAAATGATAGCTCTTTGATATCTTCAAGGACTAAATAAGATTAAATTCTTAGTCTTTATAGGTTGGTAAAGTATAGATAGGTGTTGAACAAAACTAATTTTATCGCTTTTAATTCGAGTTTTTTGTAAATCAAAACGTGAAAAACGTGCTGCCTATCTGATGGTAAGAGGATTTTGATATTCATTTAGATATCTTTAGGGCACAACATCCACTTACTATCAAGCGTACCGTGTGCTCGTTTATAAACAATCAAAGCCCAGATCCCACGATGTAGTAGCCAGATATTCTAACCACTGAACACGTGGAAGCTCATTACATTATGTCAACATAAAGACTACACTAACTTGTACGTCGTACTAATACCGATTGTGGTCGGGAAAACATCGCTCGAAATTATCGTATATGTTTACGTAGGACAAATTTTCGAACATAAGTTCTAAAGATCAAGGGAACTAATAAATTCAAGCAAGTAATTACTTCCTTATCATTATTTGTTTTACCTTCGTTATTAAATTCTGGTATTCAGAGACCGTTGCCATCCAGTAGGATAAACGCTTTATAATTATTAAGCTGAAGTTGCAATGGACCGGCCATATAGCACGAAGAACCGATAGCCGATGATTTCAAGTGGCAGACACGTGTGATGCTCGTCATCAAGCGTTGTAATACAAACAGAGAGCCAATGCTGGTGACTCATGATCATGTCGTGATATTACTACGTGTCATACCTTGGAGGAGGCACGTACATAAGTACAGCAGCATACTAAGAAGCACTAAAATGATGGTGATGATTTATACTTCATACTAAGCACTCCTTGTACCTTATGATGTAGCTGTGTTGTGGCGGTGTAAAAATATCGGATACCCCGTATTTATAATACCGTGGGTGTCGTAAGGGGTGACAGATGGTAGCTGAACTAGGAGATGGGAGCAGCATCACCCAGATAACAGATGAATAGAAATAAAAACTGCGGTTGCCAATCCGCTTAGCAAGCGTGGCATATATGGTAAATATCCTCCTTATGTGGCAATCTATGGTGGAAGCCTATGTATAACTGTGGATTTTTGTAAGCTGTAATGGTAATGGATATTAGCCTATGATGACAACTCTGTTTGAATTTTACCATTCATTCATTTTGAATTTAATCAGCTTGTACTCGACCACTGCCGAATTTAGATTCTCCTTTTTCCATAGTTGCGTCTAGCGACAACGAGTTATCGAAATAAGGTGACGGATTTTCTCGATAATTAAACTTAAAATGAAATCATAATAATTTACAACACTATACTGGATGACCTTTTTAACCGTCTGGAAATAAATAGGGTGTAACATGTAAACGGAGTTATTTTTTTATTTTTTATTTTATTTTATAGGATACGGTGACAAACGAGCACACAGTCCACCTGATGGTAAGTGTTTGCTGTTTCCCATAGACATCTACATCTATCCTCGATTACGAATCAAAATGCAGATGCGTCGTCACCCGTGAGGACTAAGATGGAATGCCTCGTTTCTAGTAAAAGTGGTCTCCGGTTCTCTACACTAACCATACTAAACACAGCAGCATTAAGCTACTATTTTACGCTGGTATTCTGTGAGAGGGTGGTCTTAACCCGGTCGAGCCGACCCATTCGTGCTACAACTATACTACCAATATAACTACAGCAGGGCCCTAAAACGTATATGCCACATAAGCCATATCCACCCTACTTCATGAACGGAAATAAAACAATAAATTTAGTAGGTATCTTTGACCTCGTCACTTCGCAGGGTCACAGGCTATGATTTGTATGATTGTAATTTCGGTAAATTTTAATTAATTTATTTAATTCAAAATTTTCGTTTTCATTTTTTGTTAAATGTCAGTGCCATAGGCTTCTACTCCGTTCACAGGTTACACCCAATTTTTTTCCAGACGATAAAAATGTAATCCAGTATATCACTAGATGGACTGGAAAGAGATGCAGGAAATAGATGAAATTGTCATAACTTAGGGAAGGCGATCTTCCTTTTTTTTTCTTTGCACTTAACAAGCCCAATGTTAAAAAAATAGACCTCCGTAAAGTTATTTCACTATTCTTGGGGTTTTATAAGCAATAGTTGGCCCGATTTGCGGGCCAGTTCGCGACCGCAGTTTTTTATTTTGTATTTGTTATCAAGAAGATGTTTTTGCCCACATATGGGGTTGTGAATATCATTACGACGCCACTATACGACGAATTCAAATTTGTTTGAAAATATTTAAAACGCTTTTTCATACCGTATTTTGCAATTGTATAACTTGTCTCAATCGTCGTTATTTCATTGCATTTATTGTCTATATATCGCATGTATTGATATTGGTGCATTATATAAATGTACGTAGTAATGTATATTTATATAATGCCCCACTTACCTAGTTTTCATTGTTTTATTCTTTTACACCTTTGCTTGCCTGGAAGAGATGGCTATATAGCGATAAGGCTGCCAAACTGTACATATAATTTGCTTTTTGTTTTGTTATTTGTATAGGTGAACAATAAAGTATATCCATTCATTCATTCATTCATTGTAGCACAAATGGTTCTTGTCAGACCGGACAAGAACCACGATCTCAAAGAATACCAACGAAAAGTATGTGAAGTGAAGTGTGTGTTCGTACGGTAAGTGTAGAGAACCGGAGACTTATCGGTAGAGCCGTGCTGCAGTTATATTGTGGTTGTAGAACGAATGGGTCGGTTTTACCGAGGAGGGACCACGCTCTCACAGAATATCAGCGTAAAATAGTAGCTTAATGCTGCTGTGTTTCGTATGGTGAGTGTAGAAAACCTTTTTACTGAAAACGAGGCATTCCATATTAGTCCTCACGGGTGATAACGCATCTGCATTTTGATTCGTAATCGAAGATAGATGTAGATTTCTATGGGTCACGGCAAACACTTACCATCTAGTGGATTGCTGATTGTTTGTCATCCTCACTCTTACAAAAAATTGTAATTAGAAAGTAATATTTTTCTATACCGTTTAGTCCCAAAAAGCTCTCATTAAGACAGCTCAAATAAGAATTTATATTGGTTAATTTTCATTATGAAAATTACCATATTATGCAGACCATTAAATCGTGTAAAAAAGCTTTTAAGTGATTATCCTGTTAATCCCGACTTGCTATATGGGGAGCTATAATCCATGAGATTATGTGTCATAATTACTTAAATATAACTAAATTCTTTAAGTAATAAATCATTATTATAATATACTATTACTTATCATTTTTAACAGTCCTTGAAGGTCCACTGCAGGACGTCGGACTTTTTAAGAATGTGCATTATAGGTTGATAAGTCTTTATTTTAGCCAACCCTCGTAAGAATGTGGCGATAGCAGTTACTTAGACGTGTTGGGTCTTCTTTGTAGCAGAGAGAGATTCTCAATTCAATCGTATGTTCTATTTTGTAAGCGGTATGGCGCTATGTTACGCCATTTGTATACTGATTTTATAATGATTCTTTTTAATAAATAAGTTATATATTTATATACAAAAAAAACCGCCGTTTCCAACCCAGTGTGGCAACTATGGCAAATATCTCGCCTATAAGGCAATCTGTGGTGGAGGCCTATGTTCAGCCGTGGGTTTTATTAGGGTGGAACGGTAAATACCCTATCCTCTTATTTTTGTCAGGGGTGGTCCCATAAAAATTTGGAGAAATAAAACTTCATCTCCTATTACAAAGTGTAGAAAATACAGGACAAAGTTTCAATGTAACTATTTAGCCTACATATAATTCTAGTTATTACTCCAAGACATTTGTAAGTCAATAAATCGTAAAGAATTAGCCTTTGAAAAAGATTTATATTAAATTCCCAATTTTATACGAAGAACCACTTAGTACATCAGATGGACTGTGTACTGACGCTTATTATATAAAAAAATGAAGATATGTCACAGACCTATCAACATTTTATTTCTCTCTAAAGATTTTTGACTGACATTATTTTCCAAGTAATCTCAATTTGTCCGAAATAACAAGATTATTAATTAAGTTGAAGATCTAATTCGCCTAAAGTTTGAGATTACATTGTTTGTGTTTCTCGATGATTGAATTATTACAAAAGTTTAATTAAATTGAAGTAATGAATTACTTATTTGATATCAGGATAATAATGAAAGAAAATACGCTACGTGATATTTTAATAAAAGGAATTACAAAGGCAAAAAAATAATCGACTTTTAATAGGTAGCTTAAGAAAATCTATTTTCTCGTCGTTGGATTAAAATATACCAAAAATATAGGAAACATTTAGCTTATATGACGCGACTTATTTTATTCGGCGACCTGGGAAAACAAACGAAGAAATAAGCATCAGCGTCTTTCTAATAACAACAAAAAAAAACTGCTTTTACCAAGCTCTAGATAAGCGTAGCAACTGTGGCACATGACACCCCGTACAGCAATCTATTGTGGAGGCTTACGTTTGGCAGTTGACTTTTGATAGGTTAAAATGGTATCGATAATGATAGAGTATAGCAATGTTTTTTTAATCATATAGTTGGTTCGCAGCCATATGACATGAGAAGAAACTAGCAAACACCATATAGCAATTTTATAGCTTCGAAGAGCCCTGCTGCAGCTTATAGTTGCAGCACGAATGGGTCGGATCTACCGGGGAAGGACTAACTCTAACTTCTGTGAGCAGTATTAAATTTCTTATGGTGAGTGTGGTGACCATTTTAACTGGAAATGAGGTATTTTATTTTAGCACTCAGGGGTGACATTGCATCTGCGTATTGACACTTAATCGGAGGATAGAAGTAGATGTCTATGTGCCACAGCATTTACTAAGAGGTGGACTGTGTTCTTATTTGTCTCCGTTATTATTTATTATATAAATAAATATCGTTTTATCATTCAGCCCGTGCGTAACAAAATCTTCGCCGTTGTATTTTTCTTTTATAGGATAGGGTGACAAACGATCACACAGTCCACCTGATGGTAAGTGGTTGCTGCGGCCCATAGACATCTACATCTATCCTCGATTACAAATTAAAATGTAGATGTGTTGTCACCCGTGAGGACTAAGATGGAATACCTCGTTTCCAGTAAAAAGGGTCTCCGGTTCTCTACACTCACTATACGAAACACAGCAGCATCAAGCTACTATTTTACGCTGGTGTTCTGTGAGATGTAGTGTAAGTTGTAGTTAGTTTCTTATGTTATTTGTTACATGCAACAAACTTGAAGTCGAGACATTCGTTCGTTTGTCCGTTCGAGATATCTCACAGAGAATGTTAACATGCCTCACTAGGTATCTCCGCGGTTACCTCCTATTTTACGGCCGCACTACCTAATACCAGACAAACATGGGACTTTTTTATAAAAATATTATATATTATCTCCAAGTCATTTTTTACAGTTTCTAATCACAAAAAAGAAGAAGGAACAATTGCAAGTATATATAATTAAATTATGAAATATTTAACGTAAAATCTACTAATATCTAAGATAGATTGCAGATCCCCATACCGTCAATCAACACTTGTACATATATAAGTTAAAGGGGAAAATATGGGTTGTTAATTAGAAGGAAATAACGAAATTCTGTACTGAGTTAAGCATCGATAAAGCCTCCCACATACGAGTATATCTAAAGGCTAATTGATTTGCCTACACGTAGGAAGCCACTCACAATATAATAATATGTCTAGTGTAGTGAATAACGGTAATGGGAATAGCAATGTAAATTTATATAATATAGAAACTCGTTAATTTTTCCAATTAATTATGAATCAATTCAGTTGCTTTTAATTAATCAAAGATTTCGGCTACTATTGACAGCTTCGTGGCGCAGTGGTTTAGCAATGAGTTGTAGCGCTTGGGGCCGCGGGTTCGAAAACGAGTTTAAAAAAATTGTTCGGGGTTTGGATGTTTGTCCTTGTGCAATTTATGCTTGTGAACTGCCTCCGTGATACAGTACAAAAAACCTAATACGGGGGTAACGATATTTTTTTATAAATGTAAATGTATTATTACACGAAGGTCTATAAGAATGATCAATGATGAAGAGAAGAATGCAAATCATTTAATTTCCTTCAAATTACCTCATTCGCGTGTAAAGTCTACTGCTGGATATAGAATATTAAAAAATTCTGGCTAGAGGAAATATATACCATAGTTGCCACGCTTAGCAAGAGGGTTGGCAATCGAATTTTTTAATTAAGCTGTTATCAGAAAGACTCTGCTGCCCATCTCCTGGGTCGGTTTCCCTCTATCACCTCTACGACATCCACGAGACGGATTGGCGGTAATGGTATTCTTACATTGCCACCATACAGTCATAAAGGTTCTTGACTGGTAGCCTTGTGCAGTGCAGTGTTGGACAACCCTTATCCACTAACTTATTCGAGTAATGACCTGAAAAAATACGCAGCCAGTCGACAGGCCTACGTTCAGCAGCTGAGTTTTATTGGGCTGTTGTATGATATTGTACTTATTAATTTCTAAGTATATTCTGGTTACTTATAAATTCGATAGGATTTTTAGCGACTTATTCTTACCTGCATCAAAATATTAAAAAAAATTACAGCAATTTTTGGACGTTGTAGTAGAGTCACTATGCAGCTATATTATGGTTGGCTCATATAATGGGTCGGCTCGACCGGGAAAGGACCACGCTCTCACAGAATACCAGCGTAAAATAGCAGCTTGATACTGCTGTGTTTTGTATGGTGAGTGCTTTTTTTTTACGCATTCCATCTAGTCCTCAAGGGTGAAACGTATCTGCGTTTTAATTCTTAATCGAGGATAAATGTAGATGTCTATGTGCCACAACATCCACTTACCATCAGGTGGACTGTGTGCTCGTTTATCACCCTTACTCTTTTAAAATATTATAATCAGAACGTAATATTTTTCTACACCGTTTAGTCGTAAGAAGCTCTCATTAAGACAGCTCAAATAAGATTTTATATTAGTTAACTTGCATTATGAAAATTACTACATTATTCAGGTCAATAAATCATGTCAAAAAGCTTTTAAGTGATTACCCTGTTAATCTCGACTTGCTATGGAGATATCATCCAAGAGATTATGAGTCATAATTACTTAATTATAACATAATTAAAATTTCTTTAAGTAAAAAAGCCTATATAGGCCCCACTGCTGGGTACAGGCCTACTTTCATTTCTGAGAGGGTTTTTGGACAAGGAAATGTCTGCCGCGCTGCCCCAATGCGTGTTGGCGAACTTCACATGTCTTCGAAATTTTGTTTTCTCATTTCTCAGACATGCAGTCACACGATATTTTCATTCGTGATAAATCAACACTTAAAATTGCAATTAAAAGTTTCATTGGTGCCAACAGAGATTGAACCCGGGTTGCTCACGTACTGTGAAATGTACAGCAAGCGCTTAGTCCCTGAGTCCCTGAGCTACCTCGGCTTCTATCCTATACCATACCATAACGTACCTGGTAAAACTATGGGTAAACTAAAACTTATAAACTAATTACCTTTAATATTAAAGATAATTACAAGTATCTATAAGCGCTTAGGTGGTAAATATGATAACGCAAAGAGCAATGGAAATCAGTTGAATTGCCAGAAATTTAGCTAAATCGGCTCTGGGTGATTTGTACTATAAGAATATAAGCTGGTGATAAGAGGGCTGGTTCTATTCTCGCTCAAAGGCTAAGAGTGTAGCCATTCAGCGAGGAAACGCGCCAGCGTTCTTGGCATGATACCATGGGGATGATAATTAAGGCATTAGTGTAAGTTTTTTTATATTATATAATATATATTACATTATTGACACCTTTACGGCTTAAGTATATATTATATTATATTAAATTATATTGTATTTATTATTATTATTATATATATTATATTATTAACCCCTTCACGAATTACAACGGTTTTAATAAATACCACGTCATAGAAAAAATTATTTATGTGTTTTAAATTTATATAATATTGTGGTTTTTTATTGTACCATTTTCAATAATATGATGTAACTTAATTAAAAATATAATCTAAGTTAAATGAGTCATTCAAAATATATATTTTCTGTATTTTGCTCGACATTTTTCGTCCTTTTCCTCCTTCGTCCTTTTTTTGTCGATAATTTAGTGATTGTTGTATATTCGAAGCATGATTTGTAAAATGAGTCAGGCATGTTTGATGATTGTTGTGTATCCGTTGTACCTGATTATTATTGCATGGTTTGTACGTGTTAATCTTCGGTGTTTAGTGAATGTTGTATTATTCGATGTGTCTGCAGTTTTTAGTGAATCCGTCGTGCTTGGTGACTGCTGCGTGTTTGGTGACTGTTGGGTGTTCTGTAAATGTAGATGGTCTTGTTCGCTATGTACGAATACAGTATTTTCTAGAACTTTAGTGAGTATAGTTGACGTGTGAATTTTTGAAGGATGCTAATGTTTATGTAGCTATCTAATTTATCTATGCATTTCTTAACAATTTTAGCTACCACTCCCGTTGCTCCTATTACTATGGGAATGACAGTTGCTTGTGTATTCCACAAACTCCTTTTTAGTTCCTATATTGAGACTACAATATAGGAATTACAAAAAACTGTGGAAGAAAAGCAATTATTAGAATTGTCCTGAGACTCCAGTCTTAATCTCCAATACAACAAAGACTGATGGTGCAGATATATCTATGAAGAATATTTTATTACTAGTTTTATCAACATATTATATCAAATCAGACCTATTATGTGTTACAGTAATATCAGTTTGGACTAGCATTTCCCACATGATTTTAGCAAATTCATTGTCTTTAATTTATAGCTGCATGAGGGTTCTTATCCCCAAAGGTTAGAAACTTCCATTTTGTTCTTTTTAGACTGACACCAGTAGATGTACTGAACAAGGTTATCATGTCACCTTTTGGTTCTATGTCCCTGCTAGTTTGTCGCATGACAAACTAGCAGTGTATATTATTATGTGCTGTGTCGTTTCATCTTTACAGGAACACAGACGATATTTTTCATCTACTCGCTCATTTAATATATGTATCATGTTGATGTTGCCGCGTCATAATGGCCGGGTCTTGTATTGTAAATATTGAGGCATCTATACTTGGAGACAACTGTTGCTTTTTAAGTCATTTATACGAAAGTTCTATGCCTATAATTGTCTGATCTAGTACTTTTTTTTTAAAGAAATTGTCCATGTAAAGGCTTTGTTCGCCGTAGTTCTTTGTGATTTATAAATATTGTATATCTTAATCTCTTTGCCCGTGTATGTCTTCCCTTATGGTTAGTGTAATTCTCTATCTATCTCTTGTGCTTCTTTTATTATTGAATATTTGTTCCTTTGTGTGTCGTGTTGATATTACATTATATTATATTTCAATGTTATATGTCTAAGATTAATATACGAATTATTGTATTTATTTAAAAATATAAGTAAAAACTATAAGAACTAGGTCTACGATTTATTTGCAATAACCACTCCACGTATGAATCAAGATGGCGGATTCTGTTATCTGTTTCAACAATTGCGGCTGTATTTTACTGCCCGTGTGCAAAGATTTACTTAATTCGTGTTTTCTTTAATAATATAGGTATAATGTTATAGTTTGTACAAAAAAATATAATACAATTGTTCTAAATTTATATATTATTATAAAATTAGT
The DNA here is from genome assembly GCA_907164705.1 of Parnassius apollo. Taxonomy (NCBI): domain Eukaryota; kingdom Metazoa; phylum Arthropoda; class Insecta; order Lepidoptera; family Papilionidae; genus Parnassius; species Parnassius apollo. The sequence goes on from CAJQZP010000585.1 coordinate 3,556,518, forward strand.
GCTAAAAGTGAAGTATAATAGTAATTTCAGTAATTTCCAGTAATTTCTAGAATAAAAATGGTGGAAATTGAATCGCCGCAATAGGTGACAAGGTACTGACGACAGATATTTCTCACATGATCAGGGATTAAGTAAATTGTATAAGCCAAACAGCAGCATCTATATACCGTTATCGTTGCAGCCTGTTAAAGTCCACTGCTGAGCATAGGCCTCCTCCATAGATTGCCTCATAGGGGGGAGATTTGCTATAGTTGCCACGCTTGGTAAGCGGGTCGACTACCGCAGTTTTTAATTTTAGTCGTTATTAGCAAGATGCTCATCTCCTGATTTGTTTCCCTCCGTCACCTCTTACGAGACCCACGGCATGATATGGGTTAGTGGATATTTTTACACCGCTACGGTTTCTTAAGTAGGATCTACTCGTATACGATAACGTTTTAACTCTTGAATTAGAGTGAAATTCAAATTAGAAGATCTTAAATTACGTACATAAACTTTATTACTTAGTTGTCGTGCATGTAAAACACGTATCGGAAACCCTAAATAAATGTCAGTCCACGTTTATTTAATTAGCCATCAAGAACTTATGACCCAACAAGTTTGTAAAGGTTTTCAAGTTTCGAAGAGCTGTTTGTAATGGCTTGAACCGCTTAAAGTTCCCCACTTCGGAATTACGAAATTCGCTCTTCCTCCACTGTAAGGGGATTTGTTTGGAAATGTTTACAACATACGTTATATAACGACCAGTCATATCTTATAATATCAAATTAATTAAAATTTAAAGTTATCTTAAGTAAACCTTGTTTAAAAATGTTTCAGTAAAGGAACACAATTTTATAATCTAAGTTTTTTTTTAATAAAGACTGCATTGACAAACGAACGTAACGTCCAATTGATTTTAAGTGACTATTGTAGTCCATCGAACACCTGCAGCCAACCTCAAATAAAGAAAGCTAGCTACTGGTGTGTTGTCATTCCTGAAAACTGTAATTATAGTGGCACTCTATACCCTTCAGACTGAAACACAGTAATGCAAGCACTGCTAGTTTGGTGGCAGAAATATGTGAGAGGATGATACCTAACCAGATGGATTCTCTTCTTTGATTCTCGGTCTTTAGTTGAATATATTGTGTGTCCATCGGCATAGCAACATTTTACTAATTTCTTTTTGTATCAAGTCTGATTAATAATAATTATTGAAAATTAAATGCACTGTGAGATTTTTATCCATGGAATACGCAGCCTTTTTTTACTTTGAATAAGATTTTTAAAACAGTTTTTCATGTATTAAGATAGCTTTAATATTTTCAGACATAACTATAAAAAAATTGACAGTCTTGGTTTTATGGCTCACATAAATAAATCAACAGGCTCTTGCGAAAAAGTACTATAAACATCAAAGAAACCAAATTTTAAACCCATGTTTATTTTTATTTTAACTATGAGTAGAACTGCATTGATAGAATCTTGAAAGGTATATGTCTAAGCCGTTATTCGAACCGATCCGATCGTAAATTTCGTAGTAGGTACGTAAGCAACCCAAATTCATTCCGCGCCGAATCCAATCAATTTTTAATTGCAATTAGAAGTTTCGATTTACCATGTTCTCGGTGGTGAAAAAAAAAACGTCTTAAAGCAACTTGCATATCTGAGAGGTTAAAAAAAATATTTACCGGAAATCGTTTTAAGTTACAGTTATGTGAAGTCGGTTATCCCGCGTTGCAGTCAACTATCAACTAAATCAACTCCATTTTTAGCCTAAATCTCGCTGCAGCCTGTGCCCAGTCGTAGGATGTATTTAGGCTGCTACTTTTTTATGTGTATTATTTCAACCGTCTACTCCTCCCTATGTAAAGAAGTTTAATTTTGTAGGACTTCCAAGGGAACCTCTACGCTCTTCAATAAAATTCATTTTAAGGGTACCAACTCACAATACAACATTTTATTAATAAATCTTTTATCGTCCAGTCTATTAAGCTCTGCAATGCCATACCTTTGCTTACACGTGTAGCACAAACTATTGTCATCTTTAAACAACTACTAAAATAAATTTACTAAATATATATATATATATATATATATGTGTGTGTGTGTGTGTAGTATGTAGATCTAACCTGATAAGCCTTTCAATACTGCAGATCAGACCGTTCAGTTGTTTGATTTTCTGATTCAGTGTTATTCATAAAAATATATCAATAAGTTTGTTAAGCCATGGAAAATCAAGGCATAAGCACTCGCCTTAAATTCTATAGTACGCGAGTAACTCAACTATTTCGCTGGTGGGGTCTAAGCAGCGAAATCGTTGGTAGCAATTACCACGTGCTGGTATGGTAAAGGCGATGAGGATGTCGATTCAAGGCAAGAGTGAATAGATTTTTGTTTAGCGAAGTTATTACGCGTTATCGTTCTCGGCTACATCACTTACCACCAGATACAGTTTTTCCTACTTCAAAACCTTTACAACCTTTAAATAGAGACATGTTGTGCCCATTGAACGTAAAAATTTATATTGAGGCCTTGATATAACAATTTGAGTACTTTAGCTTTCAAGTAGCTTAATTGCTATGGGTACAGAGTGAGAAACAACGGACGTGGATTCAAATCTGTCATTCGTGCATTATTTTATTATTTTTATATTTTATAAGGAAGATGCCACTACTTATCTCTATTAATTATCTCTCTCTCTCTCTCTCTCTCTCTCTCCTGATACAGCTCTCCTGTCTCAATAAAAAAGACGTTTACTTTAGTTTTAAAGCAATAAATTTTGCATTTGCGGTTCTATCACAAGCTAATTAATTGATTTCATGACTTGTTTCTAACGATTGAAGTTGTAAAGTTTATTTCTAGTTGTTAGTGAACTCAAACTCCAAGGGAGTTAGTTTCTGCAGTTAGTACAACATAAATGCAATTTAAATTGATTATTGACTTATTTCCCCTAATTGCTGCGTTATAAATAGCTTGTATATTGAAAAAGGTTCTTAAATATTAGCCTAATAGCAGCAAATGTATGTAGATAGATAGAATGACCTGTTAAAGCGAGCAAGGTGTTGAAAAATTCATGTGGCTCTCTGCGTTGCGGATTTTTTTTTTGTGTGATAAGCCATTGATTTCGTAGCGGACGTGGTGATATAATTAGTATAACTTACACCTATGAAGCAAAAATAACAACTTTTATAGCACAAATATTATAACTTTTTTATATAGGATAGGATGACAAACGAGCACACAGTCCACCTGATAGTAAGTGGTTGCTGTGGTCCATAAACATCTACATATATCCTCGATTACGAATAAAAATGCAGATGCGTTGTCATCCGTGAGGACTTAGGTGAATTGCCTCGTTTCCAGTAAAAAGGGTCTCCGGTTCTCTACACTCACCATACGAAACACAGCAGCATTAAGCTACTGTTTGACGCTGGTATTCTGTGAGAGCGTGGTCCTTCCCCGGTCGAGCCGACCCATTCGTGCTACAGCTATACTACT